>JAVLUX010000016.1:33542260-34107260 GCA_032164185.1 Moxostoma hubbsi | reverse complement strand
CACTCACATACACACACACACACAATTTAATGCATTTAAATGAATACAAGCAATATTTACTCAATATTCAAACAAAAATAAAAGATTTGATGTTATCATACAGTAATTGTTTAATGCCAATAATTTTAAAAAGGCCAAATATCGGCATATCAATCTACCTGTATGGCCAGTGTATTGCTCGATTGATTTCATAAATCTATGTCAACAAAATGTAAAAATGCTCAAACAATTAATTCAGGCAAATATTATAATTATGAATAATAACAATAATAACACTACACATGTATCTAATAATCTACTGAGATTGTGTGCATTTGCCAAGCTTCGGTTCCTCTTTGATACCTCTGCAATAAAATATGCCCTCATAAAAGTACAAAATACCCCTGAAACTAAAATTCAGTAATTGCCCCATAATTAAAAACTTCATTTCTGACACTGACTAATTAATTTGAAAATTCAGCTGTAATTTCATTATGGGCAATCATAATTCTGTTACAGAAATGCATTGAAATGACAAACGTGATTCTTAAAACGGAATAGCACTTAATTTGACTGAATGTGAAAACAATAAATCAATAAACTTGTATGTGGGTGTGGGTCTATTGTCATACGATAACCACTAGATGACGCTGTTCGATAACTTCAAATTGAAAAGCAAAAAAAGAAAAAAAGTTTCTCACTTTCGTAAGCAAGGGTGATTTCATGCCCTGCTTTGCTCAGGTCTAAATAAAGCTCGTGACCATGATAGCCGATCTATGCTCAGTATTCTCTTGCATATATATCAAATTATATTACAATCCGTTACACAATACACGAGGGGTAAATATTACAATATAAAAACATCATAATCTAATTTAATTGCTTTGGGTAAAAACCTTGAAATGTTAAAAGTCATGGGCCATATAGCTCCGTTATACTTTGCCTGCTTTCGCTGCCCCTCCCAACTGATGCTCAGGAAAACAGCTCAACCCTCCGTCCTTCTGGGAGGCAAACATGTTGAACTGTGAGGATGCACGGCACGTCTTCCTGACACGCATGAAAACTCTTTAGGATGCTGCCGTAACTCCGGACACATCCAGACAACACAGCAGCATCCGTCGTGAGGTCCGGATCTGCTTTCATCACAATCGCGTATGGTGGGGAAGGATTCTACCAAAGGAAAACAGACGGAAGAAAGATGAAATGTTTCTCCCGGTACTTGCCTTACCTCTTCCGACCTCCGAGTACCCTCCTGTCCTCGAGCTGTCACACGGAAGGTAGGAGCTTGATCCACGCGCCGCGCCTGAGAGTCACAAGACTGGATCACAGTGTAGGCTAATGAAGAAGTGCTACGTAATAACTTTGGAAGTGCAAGGGAATGGTATCTGTAGGGATAACTTATTTTGACTGTGATAGATAGATAGATAGATAGATAGATAGATAGATAGATAGATAGATAGATAGATAGATAGATAGACAGACAGACAGACAGACAGACAGACAGATAGATGATAGATAGATAGATGATAGATAGATAGACAGACAGACAGATAGATAGATAGATAGATAGATAGATAGATAGAACTAAATTGGATAGATAGATAGATAGATCGATCGATAGATAGATAGATAGATAGATAGATAGATAGATAGATAGAACTAAATTGGATAGATAGATAGATAGACAGACAGATAGATAGATAGATAGATAGATAGATAGATAGATAGAACTAAATTGGATAGATAGATAGATAGATCGATCGATAGATAGATAGATAGATAGATAGATAGATAGATAGATAGATGATAGATAGACAGACAGACAGATGATGTTGGATAGACAGACAGACAGATGATGATGGATAGATAGATAGATAGATAGATAGATAGTTAGATAGATAGATAGATGGATAGATAGATATAGCTAAAATGAATAGATAGATAGACAGACAGGTAGATAGATAGAGCTACAATGATAGATAGATAGATAGATAGATAGATAGATAGATAGACAGACAGATAGATCGATCTAAAATAGATAGATAGAATTCAAATGGATAGATAGATAGATAGATAGACAGACAGACAGACAGACAGACAGATAGATAGACAGACAGAGAGACAGACAGACAGACAGATAGATGATAGATAGATAGATAGACAGACAGACAGACAGACAGACAGACAGACAGACAGATAGATAGATAGATAGATAGATAGATAGATAGATAGATAGATGATAGATAGATAGATATATAGAACTAAATTGGATAGATAGATAGACAGACAGACAGATAGATAGATAGATATATAGAACTAAATTGGATAGACAGATAGACAGACAGACAGATAGATAGATAGATAGATAGATAGATAGATAGATAGATAGACAGATAGAACTAAATTGGATAGATAGATAGATAGACAGATAGATAGATAGATAGATAGATAGATAGATGATAGATAGACAGACAGACAGATGATGTTGTATAGACAGACAGACAGACAGATGATGATGGATAGATAGATAGATAGTTAGATAGATAGATAGATGGATAGATAGATATAGCTAAAATGAATAGATAGATAGACAGACAGGTAGATAGATAGAGCTACAATGATAGATAGATAGATAGATAGATAGATAGATAGATAGACAGACAGACAGACAGACAGACAGACAGATAGATCGATCTAAAATAGATAGATAGATAGAATTCAAATGGATAGATAGATAGATAGACAGACAGACAGACAGACAGACAGACAGACAGACAGACAGACAGACAGATAGATAGATAGATAGATAGATAGATAGATAGATAGATAGATAGATAGATAGATAGAACTCAAATGAATAGATAGACACACAGACAGGCAGATAGATAGACAGACAGAAAGACAAACAGAGAGATAGATAGATAGATAGATCTAAAATAGATAGATAGAATTCAAATGGATAGATAGATACTGTAGATGATAGATAGACAGACAGATGGATAGATAGATAGATAGACAGACAGACAGACAGATAGATAGACAGACAGACAGACAGACAGATAGATAGATAGATAGAACTCAAATGAATAGATAGACAGACAGATAGATAGATAGAACTAAAATGGATAGATACCTGTAGATAGATGTTTTGTTATCTCTCTCTCTCTCTCTCTCTCTCTCTCTCTCTCTCTCTATATATATATATATATATATATATACAGTATATATATACAGTTGAAGACAAAATTATTATCCCCCCTATGAAATTTCTTTTCTTTTTCAAATATTTCCCAAGTGATGTTTAACAGAGCAAGGGGATTTTAACACAGTATTTCTTATTATATTTTTCCTCTGGAGAAAGCCTCATTTATTTAAATTTGCCTGGAATAAAATAATTATTTAAAAAAATTAAAAAACTGCTAAGGACAATATTATTTGCCCCCTTAAGAAATTATCTGTTTGATTGGCTATGGAATCATCCACTGTTATCCAATAACTTGTCTAATTAACCTAACTCACCTAATTAACGTAATTAATCCCCCAAGCCTTTAAGTTGCACTTCAAATTGAGGATTAGTATCTTGCAAAACAACTAGCGAAGTAATATAAAACTGTCATCATGGCAAAGACAAAGGAAATATTGTTTAGACTTGAGAAAAAGAATTGTTAATGCTCACAAAGTATAGAAGGAGTATAACGCTGTGGGGATGTTTCAGTGCGTCTGGAACTGTGAATCTCATCAGGGTTGAAGGAATCATGAAAAAGGAAGACTATGAGGAGATTTTGAAAGACAACGTCAGGGAATCTGCAACAAAACTTGACATTTCGTCTTTCAGCATGATAACGACCCAAAGTATACCTCACTTCTGGTGAAGAACTACCTCCAAACGAGCAAAGTGAACGTCCTTGACTGGCCTGTACAAAGCCCAGACTTGAATCCCATAGAAAATCTGTGGGCCACACTGAAATCTAGAGTCCATGCCAGGAGACCAACAAATCTGGAGGAGCTTTTTTTTTTGCTAAGGAGGAATGGCTGCGACGAATTTTGTCTTCAACTGTATTATATTATATATACATACACTCACCTAAAGGATTATTAGGAACACCTGTTCAATTTCTCATTAATGCAATTATCTAATCAACCAATCACATGGCAGTTGCTTCAATGCATTTAGGGGTGTAGTCCTGGTTAAGACAATCTCCTGAACTCCAAACTGTATGTCAGAATGGGAAAGAAAGGTGATTTAAGCAATTTTGAGCGTGGCATGGTTGTTGGTGCCAGACGGGCCAGTCTGAGTATTTCACAATCTGCTCAGTTACTGGGATTTTCACGCACAACCATTTCTAGGGTTTACAAAGAATGGTGTGAAAAGGGAAAAACATCCAGTATGCGGCAGTCCTGTGGGCGAAAATGCCTTGTTGATGCTAGAGGTCAGAGGAGAATGGGCCGACTGATTCAAGCTGATAGAAGAGCAACTTTGACTGAAATAACCACTCGTTACAACCGAGGTATGCAGCAAAGCATTTGTGAAGCCACAACACGCACAACCTTGAGGCAGATGGGCTACAACAGCAGAAGACCCCACCGGGTACCACTCATCTACACTACAAATAGGAAAAAGAGGCTACAATTTGCAAGAGCTCACCAAAATTGGACAGTTGAAGACTGGAAAAATGTTGCCTGGTCTGATGAGTCTCGATTTCTGTTGAGACATTCAGATGGTAGAGTCAGAATTTGGCGTAAACAGAATGAGAACATGGATCCATCATGCCTTGTTACCACTGTGCAGGCTGGTGGTGGTGGTGTAATGGTGTGGGGGATGTTTTCTTGGCACACTTTAGGCCCCTTAGTGCCAATTGGGCATCGTTTAAATGCCACGGCCTACCTGAGCATTGTTTATGACCATGTCCATCCCTTTATGGCCACCATGTACCCATCCTCTGATGGCTACTTCCAGCAGGATAATGCACCATGTCACAAAGCTCGAATCATTTCAAATTGGTTTCTTGAACATGACAATGAGTTCACTGTACTAAAATGGCCCCCACAGTCACCAGATCTCAACCCAATAGAGCATCTTTGGGATGTGGTGGAACGGGAGCTTCGTGCCCTGGATATGCATCCCACAAATCTCCATCAACTGCAAGATGCTATCCTATCAATATGGGCCAACATTTCTAAAGAATGCTTCCAGCACCTTGTTGAATCAATGCCACGTAGAATTAAGGCAGTTCTGAAGGCGAAAGGGGGTCAAACACAGTATTAGTATGGTGTTCCTAATAATCCTTTAGGTGAGTGTATATATATTATTATTATTATTTTTTTTTTTTTTTAATGTATTGCCATGCCAACAAATTTGTCTGGAATTTTTCGTGGTGAGCTCACAACAATAATAACACACATCACACATACATCATGCAACAAGAGCAACAAAGATATCACAGTAGTGCCTATAAGAATTAGCTGGTACCACCGAGTACAGCACAAAAACAAAGACCCACAATACCCAGTGTAGGGTGCAAAAGTTCAGGTACTTGTGGAGTTAAGAATCTGAGCAATCTTACAATATGTACTATTTAAGAGATGTGTGGACTTGGATTTAATTGCCTTAAGACGCCTTTCTGAGGGCAGGGGAGTTTAGAGGCGGATCGTACTATGGCTCTAATGTGTTTACTCTGCTGAATTGTGGAGTTGCCAAACCCCACTGTAATTGAGAAAGTAAGCATCAAATAAAACCACCTGCATTCATTTGTGTAGAGGAAACTGTATTATAGGCCCAAGAAACATGCTTGCGGGCTTTTGTGAGTATGTGGGAATTAGGGTGCCCTACATCTTGTTTACAACCCTGTCCATTAACAGAGCTTGCTGAGCACAAAAGTGTGTATTATTTTGGTTGCTGCTTATGGTTTCATGGGAAAATGTGACCCTCTACACTTTAAAAAAGATGATTGGCTATTCATATAAAATACTAGATTATCTCTATAGGTGTTTTTGTTTTTCGTTTATAACTGCAGTGTGAAAGAATGTGTCATGAAAGTTAGTGGCAGAGGCAGTGCTGCCTCTAAACTTTGGTCCTGAAATTGTACTTATGAAAGTAACCCCCTGAAAGTACTTATTTATGTACGAAAGTACGTATTTGTAAATATTATGATACTTCAGTGACCTGCATTGCCCTTATGTGAAATTGTGCAATTTGTGACCATGATCATTATAGTGATTGTGTAACATTCAGCAGCATGGCTATCATATCCCTTTGTATAGTGCAATTTATTGGGTAGTTTTAATGTTACAACAGTGATTAATTATTCATTGTTGGCTCACATTATTGGGAGCCTTGCCAAAGAATCTGTTTTAGAGGAGGCGCTCTGCTCCCAGTCATTTTGATCAGTTATAACTATTATAATGCAGCATTTCATAATAACAAAGGGAATTATGTGGGGCTTTTGACCTTATGTTAGAAATATTATAGCTAGACAGATGACACAGTTTGAAAGATGCTTTATGCTGAACAACACCCAATCCAGCTGTAGCCAGAAAACCAGAAAAGTAAGTAAATGTGTGAGTGAGTTTGTGATTGTGTAATAGAGGTCAGTGCCAATGCTGGGCAGGTGAGCAGGGGATGAAGTAGGGGTTTCATGAAAAGCTTCTTCTATTTTATCATCGGGATACTTGTGGCCTTCTCCTCAAAGAGCAATTAAACCCTTAAATGCATATATTGGGTCTTAAGTGACCCGGGACCTTATCATAAACCCTCCAAAATTGGCCACTGGTAAAAAATCTAATAATACAATTTTGTGATTTATATGGTGCAGTTTTTTCTTGTATCTGAATACATGGCTGTGTCCATCAATGGAGAAAAATTATTTTTGCACAACATAATCACACGGGAAATCGGCAAGTTAGTTTCGAATTTCAGGGAGTTCCATACAAAATATCACCTCCAGCTCCTTTAAAGAACAAAGTTTTGCTCAGTACTGTTGCAGATGCACACAACTTGTAGTTCTTCGTCCACTTGGTGGCAGTAAATAAGTTCAACATTCAAAAAGCATGGACCGATTTTAGCAGACAAAACATTCGACCTCCAGTTGCCGATTTAACAGTGAGATCAGTCTGATTTTTGGCCCTACAGTTTCGGCTGAGGCTAGCCAGCCAAACTTGACCCCCTGGTTCAAACTACACATTGTGATATAGCTATAGCTAACGCAACCCTATAGTTGCAAACTTATCTGACAGGTATGTATTGTACATCCGCCAAAAACGACACAGCCTGTTGTCCTAGTGTAGTCTGTCAATGCCTAGGGGTCTGGTCCAGCTTTTAGCATTCAAGATCCAGTCGTTCATCAGTGAAATGACCTGTCAGTCCCAAAGTGAATTTTCTAAGAGAATCTATCCAGCACACTGCACATGCGAACTTGTTTGGAGGTTGTTTGTTTGTGTTTGTTGAAAGAAGGGCTAATGTAATATCAGGGTGTGGGCCCAGAGGCTGGGCAGCTGATCGTTAATCTCAAGATGAAAAGGGGAATGAACCAAAACTGCTGGTGTAGCATCAGCACCTACAAGCTAAAGGAGGCAGAAACGGGGCATGTCGACTGACAAATTGGTTTTTCCTAGCCCCTGTTGACTTAAGGAAAAAGACTGGATGCTTAGTCATTGAAAGCTTTTCAATGGGTTATTCATGTTTGTGCTTGGGTATTTATGTTCGATAAATATCATGATGGATTAACTTTTAAACATTGATGATTTCCTCATTGCCTTCTGCTTGTGTCAGGGAAAAACAATCAGTGACTTGTCATACTGTATATACATGTTGGATACTGTATAGATTTATAGATACGTATGTATAATGTAGATACTCAGTATGTGTGGTCCAAATGTCTGGGACATCAAAAAATCTGGGATTGTAAATCTAATTTATACCTGGAAATAAACACAAATAAGATTTAAGATTCTGCACTATAGGTCACTAGCAGCATTGACCATGTTCAATCTTTTAGTCATTGTAAGATTTCTTTGCTTCCGTTGATAGAGACAGGATGCTCTTTTAAATATTCTTGGCAACACTTTACATGAATGATTCTTATGTTAAGGGATTCTACAAAGTGGTTCATTAGTGACTAATAATTCATTTGCAAATGCATTTTAAATCATTGATATGCGGTTATAACAACATGCATAAAAATTGTTATTTTCATCCAATACCTGCCAAATAGAGAGCCATTATACCTCACATGTTATAAATGCTTAATGACATTTATTAACCTTTAGTAACCTATGAAAATGTGTGTCAATGTAAAGTTGACACATATGAAGCATTTATTAGACCTTAAAGCATTTATTAGACCATTAAACCTATGCACATCAAGTTCAGTATGGATTAATGGCCATCAGGCTTTATTATATGATATATATGTATGCTGTGAATGAGCATGAGGAGCTGAAAAGTGTTTTTGCATTAGACATTAGATAACTAGAACTAGGTTCTAGTTATCTAGTTATCTAGTTATTCTTTTGACACCATCAACCATCAACATGACAAGGAAAATGACAACACAAGTGAGTCAAGACATTACAGCAATGAATATAAACACAAAGCGGGCTGTAGCACAATGACACAATCCCTCCTTTTAACCTCATTATAATAGTATTTTGCTGCATTGTGACATAATCATGATAAATGTTAATAAAGTAAATAAAAGATAAATCAATAAAGGGCATTTTATGTTTTTGTTTAATATAAGGATGAGTATGTGTATTTATTAAGCATTTATAAAATTTAAGTCAAAATGTACACTATAGGGAAATAACTGAATGAAAGTTGCCCTTTTAGTTCATGTTCCTGTAACTTAATTTAAATAATTTATGATGCATTTGTCAGCATGATTCAGGTTTTGCACAAACTTGTGGAGCTCATGCCAGCTCAAGTGTTTTCTAGACTAGAAAACTAGAAACAGGCAAGTAGACCCCCCATTGTACTGAATACACACATATCTGCACAGCACTAATGTGTCATAAATTAGTCCTGGAAACTCCCATGTATGTGCACAAACACACACCTTACTTACATATGCTTCAGAAAGAGACCTATATTTCTGCATCACTGTTAATCAGCCACGGCTGATGAGAGCTAGAGAACATGAGAGCATGTTTCGGTGTGTGTGTGTGTGTGTGTGTGTGTGTGTGTGTGTGTGTGTGTCCAAGCTATAAAGTAGATATTATGATATGAGGGAAGAGTTGTGAGAGGTTAGATGGGGGAGGAGAGACCAGACAGAGATAGCAGACTCTAGACACATTACACAGAAAGATCATGTTGATCTATTATATGGCCTGCATATAAGGAATGAGTGTCTCTCTTACTTCTTAACTAAGCAGATTGCAGAACAGCGGGCCATTGTGTGTACATCCAGATGAAAATATGTATGATGTATTTCACCAGTTGCTCTATCATCATTGAGGAGACTTAATGAAGTTGTATGTATCAACGTTAAGGTTCTCTTTCTTTCTGTTTACATGAGTACATGACACTGCTGTTACATACCTGTATAGCTTATTAACTGGCATCTTTGCCCAATTTATTTAGGATAATTTGTCCTATAATTTGTAATTTGTTTCTATGTCCATTGCTTTGTTTGACGCAATGTTTACTTCATTGAGAAATACTTAAATGGCTTTATGCTATATTTAAAAAATTTATTTTTTAATATTTATAATATTTAAATGTATAATTAAAGGACAGTCTGATTAGCATCACTTTAGTTTTTGCTGTGGCATTAAAATTTGTTTAGATTATCGAGAAATTTCGACTACTGAAATTTTGGTATTGTGACTTAAGTTCATATCAAAGTCTGACTTCTGATTGCAAATTTTGGTATCTCGATAAATCTGTGCACAGTTTGAGACATTGTTGAGATCTCTTCTGTAACTGTAGAGGAGACACTTGTGAAATTACTGGAGTCTTTATCTCAGTAGACAAATCTGAGAAGCAGGAGATTTAAGGAAATGTGGGAAGTTGAGATATGAATCCCCTGAGAGGACATGGTGCTCTGTCCTAAAGCAGGGGTCCCGTCTGTTTAGCTTTTGTTTTCTTCTTTTCTTTCTCTGTCTTTACCTCTCACGTTGGCCCCAAATAGTATTTTGACACTTACAAATGTATGAATGTCATTGTATCGGATAAAAAAATCAAGTATTTGGAACTTTCTGGTTGTCAAACGTTTGGGGAACAAGTCCATAGTTAATGTACTGAACTACCCCTTTGGTTACTCTGCTGGGTCACCTGTGTGAACATGAGGAGAACTAACATTATACATCCACTTAAAATGACCACGGGACTAGTTGGCCAAAATAAATTACAAATATGGCTAAGACTGTGCCCTGACTAGGCATGATGCAGTAAAACACTTTAAATATGCGCAATTTATCACTTTGAAATCGGTGATGGTATGCCGAAATTTCTGCTGCTGATATCGGTCTGTGCTTATTGAAATTTAAACTACTGCTCCCTGTGGTCAAAGCTTGAAGTGTTGTTGAGGTGAAATTTCCACTGAGGGGCCAAAACTTGTATTTTTAGTTGTAAATGATGTAATATAGTCAACAGGAATGCCTATTTTATTCACTCAACCCCCTAAACCAAAGGTAAATTGATGCAAAATATCTGATGGGAGATGTTGTTTGTCAGTGATTAGGCAGAATAGGATTGAATTCATGATGCATGAACATTCGGAAGCAACATGTAAGACAAAAAAGACAAATAAAAAAGCAATATCTTTCATGAAATCAAATTTTTTGTCCAAACCAGCTGCAACAGCAACAAGCAATGAGTGATGGGACATTGTGTCACATAAGAAAAGTTCTGAGGAAAGAAATAGCATCATTTGTGTACAACAGTGTTGTATAAAGTACCCAATTATCATACTTAACATACCATTATGGAAATTGACTCAAGTAAAAGTTAAAGTAACTCTAAGAAAAATACTTAAGGTATTAAAGTAGCTGATATTAAATGTACTTAAGTATCAAGTAAAAGTAAATGGCATAAATAATTGCACAACTGGTCATTGATGATTAATAAACATGGTACCAAGTTAAATGTAAACGTAAACCACATTTTATTCACTTACGAACTGCTAAATATTACACATTTAAACAGTTCTCCAGGAAAGGTGGGAGATTTAAACAAATGTTAAGACTTGCTTTTTAAAGCAATATTACAGATTCCAAAGAATCAAATTGGTCAAAAGATTCTAATCAAATAGATTATTCTTGAATCGGACGTCACTATCTGCAAGCAACATGCAGTTTACACATGCAGATGTGTTATTTTTTGCTTTGTTCGTTCGCAAAGGTAACGAGAAATGTATCAGAGTTAAAGTATTAATTTTCTTTTCAAAATGTAGTGCAGTAACAGTGAAAGAAATCAGAATATATTTATAGTCGAGTAAAGTACAAATATATATTAAAAAAATGACATAAGTACAGTAACAAAGTATTACAAATATAACTTTTTTTAGTGGCCACCGTATATACTGTAATCTTTCTCAGTATTGTGGACTAAAGGCCTAGGCTCATTTTTTTTTCAAGTCCTTAAAGCTTTGAAATGTTCCAAGCCAGGTGTTTGCGCATTCTCACATGTTCTTTCACACACACTTTGTCTTTGTCTAAATCCAGCATCAGTTTCCTTTCTAAAGCTCTAGATGCATTAGTCTTCCATCCACACTTTCAAAGAGAGAGAGACGAGAGACCACAGCAGTACAAACCCTACTTTGTGTTCTCCAGACTCCAGGGCAGGTCATCTGATTCAAATCTGTGAAGAGACTCGAGGAAGAGAGAGAGCGAGAGAGACTGTTCAATGCATGTTACCTATATTTATACTCGGCTCTCAGACGTTTTGGGGGCTGCAGCTTTACAGTGTTCAGAGATAAGCAGCTCTATTGTCTTGGCTTTATTTTGTACATTCAGGAAATGCAGAGTAGAAGGGAAGTGGTGCTTTAAAAAGAAACCTGCTGGATCAATTCGTTTTTTCCCCCTCTGGCACATGACTAAGCAGAGCGAGATAGAGAGAGACACACATGGGTCAAATGAATCAGCAGTGTTTCTATATGTTTCCTCCTCACACATTCTTTTTTTCTGTTATGACATGTTTGGTTCACTCGAAAGTGTTATCTAAAGTGTTACATTTTACTTTACATTTACATTTATTCATTTGGCAGATGCTTTTATCCAAAGTGAAAAAAGAGGAACAATACTAGAGCCCGACCTATATGGGAGTTTTGAAACCGATACTGATTTTAGAGGGGGGAAATTCACGATTGCCGATATGGTGGCCGATACAGTTTTTGAGCTGAAATGAAAACAGACCTTTTCTATGTCGATTGTTCACAGATTTTGCACTGATATGAGTATGCAAAGGTACTCAGAAGGCTGCTTTCTTAAATATTTTTATCATAGAATATTTGACATTATTTTTATACATTGTCAACAAATTCTAGAAATGAACACTGAGAAAATAAATAATAAATAAAAATACAATAAATAACATGATAAAAATCAGTACTGTATGTTCAGTATCAGTCAGTTGCTGACCATTTAAATAAAGAATAAATAAAAAATGCAATAAATAGTTAAATAAACATCAGTACAGTATGTTCAGTATTAGTCAGTTGCTGACCGTTAAAATAAAGAATAAATACAAATAAAATAAAAAGATAAATAAACATCAGTTCTGTTTAGTATCAGTCAAATGCTGACCATTAAAATAAAGAAAAAATAAAAATAAATTAAATAGCAAAATAAACATCAGTTCTGTTTAGTATCACTCAAATGCTGACCATTGAAATAAATAATAAATAAAAATAAAACAAATAGCTAAATAAACATTAGTAGTACTGTTTGGTATCAGTCAAATGCTGACTATATTAATACTGCCAGTCATTTAGGGGCAGGATGCAAAAAAAGAAGCATTTCCATCTGCTGAGACAAGAGAAAATTTGCGGTGTTACACCGTATTCTGCTATACAAGTTCAGGGAAAACTTTAGTGGAAAACCAGACTTTTAAATATTACATTTTATAAATGCTACAACTGGAATTGTTCGGTTGAAGGAGGTACCAAACTGTGAATCCTAAACAAAACAGCTTAACTCTGCTCAGCTTAACTCCGCTCTGTCTGCGGAACCACCGTCAGCTCAGAGTCAGCTCTGTAAACAAAGAAGTTGGAGTGCGCTCTGCTAGACAAACTACGTAATGACACCAATTCTAAAGCATTGTTTTCTGCATTATATGTTCTGAAAAACAGTTTTCACTATATCATATGATATATTGGTGAAAGGCTAATATCGGCCGATAATTCGGCCAACCGATATATCGGTCGGGCACTAAATAATAATACAACATAAGCTATTCATCTTAAGGAGACAGCGGTATGAAAAGTGCTGCATTACAAAGTTTCACTTGCATCAGATTAGTAGTATTCAAGACAGATTAGAGAGCAACAAGAATATATATAATTTTTAATGACTGAATGGTTAAGTGCTCATGGAAAAGATGTGTTTTTAGCCATTTTTTGAAGACAGAGAGTAAGTCTGCTTCACGGATAAAGTTGGGAAGGTCATTCCACCAACGTGGTAATGTGAAACCAATAGTGTTGTATGCTGCAAATTCTTGTATGTTGCATTCTCAGCATTGTCACATGGGGTGTTATAGTGGATAATTGTGTAAACTGTCCTCTGAAATGGACCGCTTTCTTTTACAGGTGAACTGCTCTCATGGCGAAGCAACAGTGTGAAGAGAATCTTGCTGAGTGGTTAAAGTTAGTTAAACCATTGATATTTTTATAGCTAGCTACATCAATAAATCAACCTAGTCTTATAGAATCACCTTACTACAGGGTTAGGGAGCAACAGAATACATGTAACAGGGCTAGCTAGGTATTTAAAATACTAAATATTAGTAACTGGAAAACGAGTGGCGGTGGAATATGCTTTTACATCAATGAAAGTTGGTGTACAGATGTAACAGCGTTAAAGAGGATGTGCTGTCCTAATTTGGAAGCACTCTTTATTAACTGCAAGCCATTCTACTCGCTGCGGGACTATTCCTCGTTTATTCTGGTGAGTGTGTATATCATGCCAAACGCGTCTGGGAACTTAGCGCTGTAACATCTGGCTGATCAAATCACAGGCACTGAACATTAATACCCAGAATCAGTTATTATTATTCTTGGGGATTTTTACAAAGCAAATTTCACACGTGAACTGCCCAAATACAAACAGCACATTACATGCCCCACCAGAGACAGGAATATACTGGATCACTGCTACACAACCATAAAGGATGCTTATTGCTTATGCAGCTTTGGGACTCTCTGATCACTGTCTGGTTCATTTTCTTCTGACTTACAGGCAGACATTAAAATCAACAAGGCCAGTTGTAAGGACTGTAAAGAGATGGACTAATGAAGCAGAGCTGGAACTACAAGCCTGCTTTGACTGCACTGATTGGAGTGTTTTTGAAGCTGCAGCTACAGACCTGGACGAGCTCACAGATACTGTTACATCATATATCAGTTTATCATATATGTGCATCCCTACTAGGACTTTTTTTATAATTCAACAATGATAAACCATGGTTTACAGGAAAACTCAGACAGCTTCGCCATGACAAAGAGGACGCTTACAGGGGTGGGGATAAAGTCTTTTATAATCAGGCCAGGAACACACTGAACAGGGAAATCAGAGTAGCTAAAAGAAGCTACTCTGAGAAGCTGGAAAACAAGTTTTCAGCTAATGACCCTGAATCAGTGTGGAGTGGCCTGAAACAACTTACTAATTACAGGACTCCTACCCCCAACCCTGTAGTGGACCAACCAAAAATCACTGGACTTAATGACTACAGACCTGTTGCCCTGATGTCTGTGGTCATGAAGTCATTTGAGAGACTGGTGTTGGCCCACCTGAAGGACATCACTGGACCCTTTCTGGATCCCCTTCAATTTGCTTATCGTGCAAACAGGTCTGTGGATGAAGCAGTGAACATGAGATTGCATCATATCCTGCAACATCTGGACAGACCGGGGACATATGCAAGGATCCTTTTTGTGGACTTTAGTTTGGCTTTCAACACCATCATCCCAGCTATTCTCCGGAATAAGTTAAACCAACTCCCTGTTCCCATGTCTATCTGTCAGTGGATTACCAGCTTTCTGACGGACAGGCAGCAGTTTGTGAGACAGGGGAAATTCACTTCCAGCACCTGTACAATCAGCACTGGTGCCCCCCCAGGGATGTGTGCTCTCCCCACTACTCTTCTCCCTCTACACCAATGACTGCACCACCAAGAACCCCTCTGTCAAGCTTCTGAAGTTTGTAGATGACACCACTGTCATCGGCCTCATCCGAGATGACGATGAGTCTGCATACAGAAAGGAGGTTGAATGGCTGGCTCACTGGTGTAGTCAAAACAACCTGGAGCTGATCACGCTCAAAATGGTGGAGATGATTGTGGACTTTAGGAGGAACACCCCAACACTGACCCCCCTTACCATTCTAAACAGCACTGTGGCAGCACTGGAGTCATTTAGGTTCCTGGGAACTACCATCTCACAGGACCTGAAGTGGGAGACCCACATTGACTCCATTGTGAAAAAGGCCCATCAGAGGTTGTCCTTCCTTCTGATGATCAGGGCTTTTGTATAGATTTTGAAGGGAAGTTACAAGCCGCTGGCACCCCTCATGATATAATATTGGGAGGAGACTTTAATCTCTTAATGGACTCTTTAATCCTGGGTCCTTGATCATAGTAAACACCCCAGTGTTAATTTCGTCAGACGAGACGAGACTAAATATGTTCGTCAACGACCTTTTTTTCCATGACTAAGACGAGACGATGACGAGACTGCACCAATGTCCAAAAACGCTGACTAAGACTAAATTAACATGCATTATTGTTGACGAAAAAAGACGAGACTAAAATGTTTTGCATAAAATAAAAACTAAGATAAAATCTCTCTTCATTTTCGTATACAATCTTCTCTACTTTTTCACCATGAGATAGAATATTCAGCTGTTACGCCTTCAAAATATTCCGAATGAGTTCGCGCTGTTGCTCAAGTAACGGTTACAACAGGTCTCATACTCCTGTGGCTGCAACACGAAACTACATGGAGCAAATACACAACAATCATAGACTGTGGCGAACACGCGACGAGCGCAGACGACATGCTAGGTAGAAGGAAGAGGCTCGATATTTGGTCGCATTTTAGGTACAATGATATTGACAAAAAGTCAGAATGTGTTATTATAACTGACGGGAAGCACTGCGGATAAACAATATCGGGAAAAACACCACCAACCTTAAGCGACATCTAAAGGCTAACCACCCACACATTCAGGGAAGTTAACTTAAATTAACGTCTCATAAGCTAATGCTGATTTTAGGCATCTACGCTGTAAATTAACCAGTTAGCTATGGTGTTGTGGCACATACATTATGCAGGTTATATATATATTATGTAACTTATTTGCTTAATAAAATACTCTTCAGAACAAGTTCATCATTTGTGAATGTGTCTCTTAAATCAGAAAACCAGACACGTTTAACAAAGTGAATTCAACAAATCATTCAACAAGTGTATTTTGTCAGGTAATTATGACATTTAACCAATATTTGAGATGTGTGAAACATTATTTGACTGAAATGGTTATCTTAGAATTAATCTCAGAAATAATTTATTTAAAAAAAGACTAAAATGTTTTGAAACTTGACTAAGATATATTGAGTTTTCTTTTGACTAAAACTAGACTAAAATGATGAGACTTTTAGTTGACTAAAACTTGACTAAGATACCTTAAATTCTCTTTTGACTAAAACTAGACTAAAATGACGAGACTTTTAGTCGACTAAAACTTGACTAACAAAAAAAGATATGTGAATGACTAAATATGACTAAAACTAACAAGGACATTTCACACAAGACTAAGACTAAGACTAAATTAAAAATAGGTGACAAAATTAACACTAAAACACCCCAACACTGACCACCCCCCCCCCCCCATCCCTCACCATTCTAAACAGCACTGTGGCAGCAGTGGAGTCATTCAGGTTCCTGGGAACTACCATCTCACAGGACCTGAAGTTGGAGACCCACATTGACTCCATTGTGAAAAAGGCCCATCAGAGGTTGTCCTTCCTTTGCCAGTTGAGGAAGTTCAACCTGCAACAGGCGCTGCTGATACAGTTCTACTCAGCAGTCATTGAGCCTGTCCTCTGCACTTCAATAACTGTCTGGCTTGGTGCAGCTACGAAATCAGACATCAGAAGACTACAAAGGAGAGTTCGGACTGCTGAGCGGATTATTGGTTGCCCCCTGCCCCCCCTTCAAGAACTGTATACTTCCAGATTGAGGAAAAGGGCTGGTAAAATCACTCTGGATCCCACTCACCCAGCCCATTACCTTTTTGAACTGTTGCCTTCTGGCAGACGGTTCAGAGCTCTGAGCACCAGAACCGTCAGGCACAGGAACATTTTTTTCCCTCAGGCTATCCATCTCATGAACAGTAAAAATTGCCCCATTGAGCAATAATTATGTGCAATACACAGTTAAGTTTATTTATATTATCGAACATATCCTCTTCTGCCATTACATATTAAGGAAAAAATTCTAAAAATAAATTTTTTTGCACTGTACATAACATACTGTATTTTTGTACTTTATATAACGGATTTATTTTAGATTTGCACTACGCATGTGTGTGTATGTATGTATGAATGAAGGTGTGTGACTGTGTATGTACGTATATGTATAATTCTATAGATATTTGTTATCTATGTCTTGCTGCTTGTATTGTTTTTTGTATTGCTGTGCACTGGAAGCTCCTGTAACCAAGACAAATTTCTTGTATGTGTAATAGAAATGCACTGATCGACCGGCCAGGGACCAGAATCAGCCGGTTTTCCGCATGCTCGGCCTGGACCGGTAACCGGCCGGTCAGTCTCACGTCTTTCCGATTCTGAGCCGGTCCATTTTGTTGCCAGCAGCGCAGTCAATAACGTCACAGCCGTATAGAAACATGACATTGGCGTGGAAGATCTTCACTGTGAGTGAAAAATACATAAAGTTCGCAATTTGTAATATTTGTAAGGCTAAAGTAAACCGTGGGGGAACCACCACGATAACGTTCGGAACAACAAACCTAATTAGACACTTAAAACCACCCAGCTGAAGATACCGCTTTTAAAAAAGAAGCTAAAAAAGTTAAGCGGCTAAAGCTAGCCAGAGCTCAGAGCCAGCCAGAAGTCAGCAGCCTCTCCTATCTTTCCTTGGTATGAGAAGCGAAAAGACCAAAGGAATTATGAGGAAAATTATGGAATTCATGGCCCTGGATGACCAGTCGTTCTCCATAGAACTTCTCGTGTCTACTGCCTGCGCAGATTTCAACAGCGCAAATGGGTTTTGGTTGCCAGGTGTTGTATGGTGCGTCGATTGTGTGAGTAGGATGTGTTTCATACAAGATCTGGCAACTGGACAACCTTGGATTAATATATTGATGTGATTATTCATATAACGTGGTTTGGAACATACAAATTACGGGAGTTTCCCGGGAGAAATAACAAAACGGGAGGGGGCGGGAGATGGGTGTGAAATATGGGAGACTCCCGGGAAAAACGGGGGTGAGTGACGACAGGTATACAAGCCATCCCGAAGAAGCAATCAGTTTTACCTCTGATATTTGGTATCTAACGTAAGATTAATGTCAATGTTGAGCGTATTGGACACTTCAGTTTTGTTCATAGGCTTGTAATATTTGGAATTGTTTTGTTAGACGAGTAAAAAATAGAAAAAGGTCCATTTATAAAAATTGTGGAAAATTACATCTGTTTTGTTATATAAAGCAACTCATTTATATCGGCTGGAGTTTGTTTTGTGGAGGAACACACCTTCGAAACAGTTCTGTTAATGAATTTACACATTCTTTGTGTTTATTCTGCCTATTGGCTGGGGGTTGTTTTACAAAGTGTTTTCTGTTATGCAATTTTGCATCACAAAATTTGTGCAGAAGCATCGGATTTGAGCAATCCGATGGCAAAGTTGACGCGGGGGCTCTCGTAGGCGTAAATGGACTCTTTGAGTTTAGAGGGATTGACGCTGTCATGCATGGGGTTAATGAGCATGTTTTTCTTTTTTCTGTTTGTTTTGATTGGAGGAAAGTTCAGGGTTTGATTGTTGCACTAATGTTGGAATGTGGTCTGGATAATCTTGTTTTTGACAAACAAATTATTTTTCTATTATATCAAAATGTATCTTTCTCCATTTGGAATGTGAATGGTTTGGGGCACCCATAAAAAGAAGGAAGGTTATTTCTTTTCTTAAGCATAAGAAATGTGATATAGTGTTTCTTCAAGAAACACATCTTTCCTTGCAGGAAGCTGAAAAATTTGGGAAGATATGGGGTGGGCATGTTTTCTTTAGTGCTGGCTCAAGTAAGAGCAGGTATTGATAAGTAAACATCTACAATTCAAATGTCTCAAACAGATTAAAGATAAATTAGGAAGAGTAATTATAGTTTTAGCAGACATTCAGGGCCAAAGTTTAATTTTGACTAATATATACGCACCTAACGCTGATGATCAGGGCTTTTTTTTATAGATTTTGAAGGGACATTACAAGCCGCTGGCACCCCATATGATATAATAATGGGAGGAGACTTTAATCTCTTAATGGACTCTTTGATCCTGTGTCCTTGATCATAGTAAAGCAAAAGTGTGTAAGCCCCCTAGATCAACATTGACGCTTCACAGAATGTGTAAAAATCTTGGTCTTGCAGATATTTGGCAACTTTTGAACCCATCTGGGAGGGACTATACATTTTTTTCATCAGTTCATAAGATTTATTCTAGAATAGATTTTTTATATCTAAGTCCCTCATTTCATCTGTTGTGGATTGCTCAATTGGAAACATCTTAGTCTCAGATCACACCCTGTTGAGTTTAGAGGTGTTGCCACGTACAGAGAAAAATAAAACCTATAGTTGGTGTGTGGCAGGGCGGAGGGCGGGGCCAGGTTTTGATTATACACACCCGGTCCCTTATCGGGCTAATTAAGCCTCCGAGAGGGATAAAGGCCGATGGCAGACGGTGGTGCGACGCAAGAGAGATAGTTTACGGACATGTCTGTCATGTGTGTGTTTGTGTCTTTTGTTTAAGTTTCACATTAAAATATTATTTATACTGTCAAGCCGGTTCTATAACCATAGCTTTGTGACAAACTCACTCTCAATGACTTGGGGTTTTTGATTTCAGAAGAATAGACTTTATCATCAGACCATAAAGCTGAGTTGCCCCTGCAGAAACAACTGATGTGTCTTGAGTTTGCACACACTTACATAGCTCTCACAAGGCGTGGCTAAAACCTTCCATCTCATGTTTCTTATAGTGTTTTAGAAAAACATCTTTGGGAGGCCCCAACCATCTTCCTTATCTTCAAACCAGAAGGCTTCAGTTACATCCTGTGAACAATTTTCACACTATGTAAAAACACTTTACTAAGAGGGGGCCTCAACATATATTTTCTTTAGCTTCAAAAGAAGTAAATAGGAAACATCTGAATGTCATTTATGTGTGAGTGTCCATGTACCTCTGACATTCCATTCCCAGACCTTTATGCTGAAACACTCACATACACAAAAAACACATATGACCAACAGAAATAATTGTAGAATAAAATGGCATCGATTATACTTGATTAATGTATACTTAACTTGATAAAAATACACCACTTCTGTAGCCATTTACATAGTCAGCAGGTGTGTAATACCTAGTAATTTTAGATATAAAATATTCTGTTTATATTTTAGAATCTGAGCGGATGGAGAAATTTGTTAACTGATAAAATTACTAATTACATCTCAGTTTAATGGCATTTTTTTGCTGATGTTAAATGGTCGCAAAATGGAAAAAAGACAGAAAACGTTACAAGTGTGAATAGCATATGTGGCATATCTACCAGTAAAAGTAATAAAAATTTTTTACTGCAATTTACGTAGGCCAGGAAGAGCCATAAGTATGCTATGCATATAAACACACTTCCAACCCTCCTCTGTAAAATTATTTATATCCTTACAGAAATACCAATACCATTTGCTGTAAGTTTAGTGAAAGTTCTCGGAGAAGCACCAGGCTCGTTGCAGCTGATGAATCATGAATGGCGTGCAGTTTGTAGAAAACAGTGTTTCCAAACTCCCACACCATCGGAAGTGAAAGCCTCTAAGGTCATCTTGTATCTCAGATCATGCAGCAGAAATCATACTTGCTTTGATGCTTTTACCGAGGACCTGTTCTACAACTTTGTAGCATTTTATATTTTCCCCTGAAGTCCACTTATAATTTTAGTTAAGTTTTTCTGTAATTGCGTCTGTGTCCTGACCCGGCCCAAGTGATACGCAGAGGTGGGTAGTAACACGTTACATTTACTTTTGTACTTTTTGTAAATTGTACTTTTAGAGTATGTCTAAAAGTGGGTACTTTTTAATCTCACTCAAGTAAATTTCTTATGATTTTTTTTAACTTTTATTTCTTTACAATCTGTGGCATTACTGTACTGGGTTTAATTTGAATGAATGTGTCATTTATTGAGAGATTACTGAATGGGACTTTTACGAGAGCTGAAGTTCACAGCTGCGCGCGATGAGATGCTCCCACTTGAGTGATGAGACTGTCACTGTCATCAGTGCAGCAGCATCAAACTCTTCAAAGTGAAACACTTTCTTCGCTCCACACTGTGGAAAAAAAAGAATGTTTCGTCATGCAATGCCTTCTTTTAACACCAAGACAAGTTGATATTACGTCACATATGAAATTTTAAAATACTTAGGCCTTATTTGTTATTCTTATTACATAATAAATTAATACAATAAATCTTCATTTTGTTTGTCATTTTTAATACATACTGTGCGTTAATATAAAGAGTAAACACATTTGATCAAATAAAGAGTACATTTTAAAATGTATCTGTATGTTTTGTCTCTCTATATGTTGTTATTTTAATCAAGCAATGATTTATCAAAAAGTATTTTACTACATTCAGAATAAAATAAAACATTGCAGGAGTGAAGGAAGTAGTAAACTCCTAACTCATACGTCTTCCCCATGGTGGATTGTGGAAAATTAACCATTGTTGAATGTACTTGAAATGTACACTTGAAATTAGAGTGCATTGTGGGTAAGAATGAGTGAACAAAATTAGGGAATGAGTGGCTCACTTAGAATTCAGACACTCCTACAAAATAGCGATAACTCGAAATAGTGCACTATATAGTGGATAGGGGGCAGTTTCAGACACAGCGAGTGTTCCACGATCATTGTTTGTGCCCTACGTAGGTTGTGTACTCTGCATTTACAGAGCGGCAGTACTACTGTACAGAACTAATGATCTAATACTTACGACACTGAAAACTGTAACTATGCTGAAATAAGAATCCACACAGGACTTTAAAAGCTATGAAATAGCAAAAGAAGGCATTATATTTCAGCATTATATATAATGTCCTTGTGGGACATTTTCATGTTTTCAATGTAATAATTACTAGAAATGTTTCCAAACCTCTCTTCTTATTGACAAATTCATCCAGATCTGACAAGAGCCCTTAGAGACAGTTCACCTAAAAATTAAATTTTCATTATTTACTTACCCTCATGCAACTCCAGATGTGTATGACTTTCTTTCATCTGCTTAACTCTAATGTAGAATTTTTAGAAGAATTTCTCAGCTCTGTATGTCCATACAATGCAAGAGAATGTGTTACGACGAGGCGGCAGACGAGGAGTGGGGATCTAGATGCAGCTTTATTGAAGAAATCAAAGACAACAAAAACACTGGAACAAACAAAAGGCCCACGATGGGAAAACGAAAGCAAAGAAGAGGGAAACATAAACAGACAGGAACAGGCAGGAACTTGGGCTGGAACTCGGGTAACATCCAAACAACATACAACGACCGACACTGGGTGGAGAAAACAACAGGATTTAAATACACTAGGATAACGATAAACAGGTGAAGACAATGACAGACAGAGGAGATCTGCAGATCCTCAGGGTCTCTTCAACAATATCGCGGAGCGTCCAGCGCAGGGTCGCTGGTGGCAGCCGCTCCTTTAGCGAACTGCTAAGATTTCCCCTGAAGAAAGCCACCAGGGAAAACTCGGGGAAGTCGGAAGTGTATGCCAGCTCCAGAAAGTCGTGGACGTGGGCCTCTATTGGGCAGTCCTCTTGTCTGAGGCAGAGTAGCCGGTAGTTCGCCTGCTGAGCTGCTAGATCCATTATTGGTTGATCGTTCTGTTACGACGAGGCGGCAGACAAGGAGTGGAGATCTAGATGCAGCTTTATTGAAGAAATCAAAGACAACAAAAACACTGGAACAAACAAAAGGCCAAAGAAAGAAGAAGAGGGAAACATAAACAGGCAGGAACAGGCAGGAACAGGCAGGAACAGGCAGGAACTTGGGCTGGAACTTGGGCTGGAACTTGGGCTGGAACTTGGGCTGGAACTCGGGTAACATCCAAACAACATACAACGACCGACACTGGGTGGAGAAAACAACAGGGTTTAAATACACTAGGATAACGATAAACAGGTGAAGACAATGACAGACAGATGGCAGTGATGAGGGCAGTGAATTCTGGGAAATGTAGTGAGGGAGAGATGACAGGGGAAAAACACAAGGCAGACAACAGGGAATTGTAACAGAATGGGTGGCAACATTTGAAAGCTAAACAAACAAACATAAATCAACATAAAATGAATCCATTAGACTCTTGTGGTTAAATCAGTATCTTCAGAAGCGATGTGATTGGAGTGGATGAGAAACAGATCACTTTCAATTTCTTCTTGTGTTTATGGTGATTCACATTCTTCTCTGCATATCTCCCCCTGCTGTCTAGCAAAAAAAGACTTAAATATTGATCTTCTTTTCACCCACACCTATCATATTACTTCTGAAGATGTGGATTAAACCATAATACAAATTTTGGCCTACAGAGCTAAAATATTCTTTTAAAAATCTGAATTTGTGTTCTGCAGAAGAAAGGAAGTCATACACATCTGGGATGGCATGAGGGTGAGTAAATAATGAGAGAATTTTCATTTCATCTCTTTAAAATGATAGCTCAGCCAGAATGTAAAATTCTGTCATCATGTTGTTCCAAACCTGTGTGAGACTTTGTATTATGTGGAACACAAAATATGTTAGTTTGGAACAACATAATGGTTAATGATGACAGAATTTCCATTAATAATAATAATAATTCTATAAAACATGTTCAATGTGTATTATGTAATGGAATATAGGTGAGTAACTGTCTATTATGTCATTTGTGAAAGTAACGAGTTACTCACTACTTGAGTGTTCTTTTAATTGGATACTTTCTTACTCTTACTTAATTATTTATGCTAGTACTTTTACTTCTACTTGAGTAATTATGTTTTTGAAGTAGTTGTACTTTTACTTGAGTACAGATTTTTGTAATATTAAAATTTTTTAACCTGACCTGAACATGAAATTTTTCACGTAAGTAAATTTGCTGCAATATGCTGTATTTTAACAGTATAGTATAGTAACAGTAAACCTACAAGGCACGGCGGCTCCTCAGATCACCAGAGTGAAAGAGAAAAAAGCATTGGCAAATTTCCCCGGTGAACCATGTGTAACAGTGTAAGAAGTCCCTATTGCAACTTGAACTTGTCTGTTTGCATGTGTTGTGAGTAAGACTGCATGAAACAAGTTATACATTCTCTCCATCCTAGCATTTGTCCTGCGTAGGTGCAGGGTGTGCTTCGGGATAATCTGCATATATATTTGAAGTTTTACGTCAGATGCCCTTCCTGATACAACCCCTGTGGCTGGGGGACTCTCACTCACACAGGCAATTTAGAGTCTCCAATTCACTTAACCTGCATGTTTTTGGACTTGTGGTGGAAACCGGAGCACCCGGAGGAAACCCATGCAAACATGGGGATAACATGCAAACTCCAGGGAGCTTTGTCTGTTAACATTAGAGTATGTCTATGTAGTACATCTAAATCTTTTATTTCAAAATACCTAAGCTATGTCACTTTAAATTGCTGTCTGATGAACATGTAGGTCTGTTTCAGCACCAAGGACAGGGCACATTCCCATAAGAACAGAAGAGGCTCAGGCTTGAGGCTCCATTCCAGTTGGAGAGAGATGATATACAGTATATCAGTGCATGTGTTGCATGTTTGAAACATTTTACATTAAGAGAACTGATCAGACATCCAATTTATTTGGCTAATTCAATGATAATATGCAAAAAAAACATCAACCTCCATCAGCTCTTTTTATCAAACACATTTTATGCAAATAACCTTTGGACTAGAGAGCTCTGAATACATCTAACTGGGCCTTGATGAGAGAGACCCCCAATCTCTTTCTCTCTCTCGCTCTCTCTCACTTTGTGTGTCTGTTAGTGGGGTGTGAGTCATTGCAGGGCTAATGGGCGAACACACAGGAGCAAACTCAAGAGATGGAAGCACAGCCATGCAGTAACGGATGATTGAAAATCAGAGCAATGTCACATCATTTTAAGTCACTTTGACCCCAAAACACATTTTGAGTTTGGTGTGGTAAATGATTATATCTCAACAATGGTTTGTTTGTTAGTTTAGAAAACTCAAAATGCGTTTCTGAGACAAAGTGACTGAAACTGATGGAAGAGGTCACAGAGCTCTTTTAGAAGTTAACCATGTGTTGTAAGTGGAATATATCTCAGGAAACAAAATGGTCCTTGCTCTTTTGAAATAAAATTGTTTAATCAAATTTACAGACATATACTTATATTTGCAATGCCCATTCAATAAAACTAAGCTGTAGAAACTGGTCATCATTGCATCATGTTTTCAATATCAGAACTATCGATGTATTCATTAAAGGAATATTCTGGGTTCAACACAAGTCAAGCACAATCAACAGCATTTGTTGATTAATATTGATTACCAAAAAAATTTATTTAGACTTTTCATTAAAAAAAGAAAAAAATCGAGATTACAGTGAGGCACCTAAGCCCCGCTCACATTGTCAGCGATTTTGTCTCTGGATGTGACAGGAGACCATTGATTTTCAACAAGAACTGACGACTTACAATGACCATTGGCGACAGGATGTGGCCATGTCAAGAGATGTGACAAAGTTGAGAAAAGTTCAACTTGATGCAAATGCAGAGCGATATTGTGTAGCGACAGCCAATGAGAAAAGTCAGTGAAACTCACATCATCTGTCTCCTGTGAGATAATGGAGACGAGTGCAGGAAAGACGGAGTTATTGTTGTCATCGATTTTTTTTTCCATATCATGTTTCTATAACAACTTACATATATATAATTAAACAGTGATGTGTGGAAAACCATGTCAGAAATTGTCAGTGAATTTGATTGATACAATGAAAGATCGAGTATTGCTGCAGTTTATAACACTTTCCCATCCAGAATGCTAATTTTTAGCAGCAAGTAAACTGATTTCTTATCAAATTGGATAATGTACAAGAAATTGTCAACATTGTTAGTGAGTTAAATTCATACATTAATAGATTGTTCGTCATGTTCATAGATTGATGACATGTCCAATGATTGATCTCTCTCTCTCGAACCGTCGTCACCGGCCGCCTTTATCCCTCGCGCGCCCCATCAGGCCGATTGGGGACCGGGCGTGCGACATTCCAGCACGGCCCCGCCCCCCTCCACTCCACAATTTGTTTTACGGCAATCTAGCTCATCTGCGATCAGATTTTCTGAAGCTATGAACAGTTGTGCAGCCAACTAATAATGCTAGAGTGACAACAGTAGGACGAGACTAGCGACATCTGGCGACAAATTCGCTTACAATGTGACCAGGGCTTTACAATGGAAGTCAATTGGGCCAGTTTTTTGAGGGTTTAAACACAGAAATGTGAAGGTTATAATTTTATAAAAACACTTGCATTCATTCTTCTGTTAAAACTTGTGTATTATTTGAGCTGTAAAGATGTTGAAACCCTTGTTTTTACAATCGTTTTAGGGTTTATGACGTTATGTCATCATGGCAATGAAGTTTTAAAATGGTGTAACGCAGGGTTAGGATGGGCAAGGAGGAGGCGAGAACCGGCTTGTCAACGTAAATAATATTTTAATGAGAACTTAAACAAAAGGCACACACACACACACACACACACAACGGACATGTCTATGATTGATTTCTCTCTCTCGAACCATCGTCACCGGCCGCCTTTATCCCTCGCACGCCTTGTAAGTGCATCACTGGAACCTCGATTTTTGCTTCTTTTAAAGAAAATAATTTTTATGCCACAAATGCTGTTGATTGATCTAACCTTGTATTGAACCCAGAATATTCCTTTAACATATGACCACCCATGTTTACATATCAACACACCTAAAAGTCATTCAGAACCAATGATGGTAATGATTTCAGAGCTATCAGAACATTAAAGTTAACATGAAATTTAATTTGATAATGCACAATCCTGAACTTATTGTGCCCGATTCATCAATGCACATTATTCCAAAGACAATTAAAGGGATTTATAATATTTTATCAATGTATAATAATGGGCTGCACTGTTATAGCCTTAGCAGTTTTCAAATCGCTTTACACTGTGACTCATTCTCCCTCACACATCAATGATGGGAGAGCTGCCATGCAAGTTGCTAGCCTGCCATTGGGAGCAACTGGGGGTTCAGTGTCTTGCCCAAGGACACTTTGGCATGTGGAGTCGTGTGGGCTGGGATTCAAACCTCCAACCCTGCGATTAGTGGCCGACCCGCTCTACCACCTGAGACACAGCCGCCCCGACTGTGATAATAACTTGCTCTGCTTTTGAAATGTCTTTCCATTTAGGCTGAATTCCCTCTACAAGCTCCCTCTTACGACCACTGTTCAATCAATTCATGATTTCTAACCCATTTCTTTGATCATATAATTTACACTAGGTCAGCTGGTTATGTGTGTCTAAGAAAGTTTCAATGTGCCTCAACACACAAATCAATGTTTAGAAATGTTTGTGTACATGTTGTCGAGGTCACTTTCTTCAGAGATTTCCGTGAAATCCACACATCTCACATAAAGTCAATGTCAGTGTTTGGATAGGGAAATCAGATCTTTGGGAAACATTTTACATGCATGGTCCCGGAGCAGTGTTGCATCTGGTAATCCCTTCTATGCCACCATTTGAATTCTGTATCTCTGCGATTTCCCTCCGGCTGTTGGGATTAGGGACTTAAGGATTGTCATTACATGATTTAATGGAATCTCTGGGATCAGGATGAAATGCGCATCTGGGTCCTGCACTTTGAAGGCAAAGTGCAAAAAATGCTTACATGTACAGAGAGCTACAGAAACGGTTGGTGATGAATCAAGGCAACCTTAGCAACGGTCTGATATATGATATTGATCAAAGCAAATTCTGCAATTTCTCCCCGAAGCTGCTTTTTAAATACAAAGTTAAATACAAATCAAGTTTAATTCAACAAAATGTACCTCCTTCCCCTAAACCTTAAATCTACACCTAGCCGATAGTGTCATAAAAGCAAATGTAAGGTGAAAAAGGCAATTGCTAAAGCAGCCACATAATTTTGTGGTCCTTCTATGCCACTTTTGGCTCACTCACGTGTCAACCTCTTCAAGACTCGCAACCTTTACATCACAAGTGCAGCGCTCTATCAGTTGAGCTGTCCCGCAGTTTGATCACTTTCAAACATGCCTGTAAATGTAGATTGTTATGTAATGCAAACGTTAAAATATATCACCTTACAAGTCATGCACTATAGTAAAGGTTTTTTGATGTCATAAGGTAGCATTGTGTGTGGAACAGGTTGGAAAGTTAGTGTTTATGAACTGATTATCTGCCGTGGTTTGCATGAAATTAAAAAGTAATTGTTTTAGCACCTCTAGTGTGTATTTCACCAGGAAACTGTCACAACGCAACAAGCCACATAAAATCATTTTGCAAAATTGTTGGTATTATAAACGTGTTTCTATGAGACTAGATTGCTCAGCTGTTGTGCAGAGATACAAATAGAGAGAAAAGAAATGTCAAAAGAAGCTGTGTAGAGTTTTAATGTAGGAATAAGCTGGGACTTTTTTTTTTTTTTTAAAGTGTTTTTAGGGTATGTTAAAGAGACTAGGGCATGAAAGTGAAAAATGTAATGCTCAAAATTCTCCACTGTCTTCACATTTAGGTCTTGTTTCTGTTCTGTCATGGCTCTTCATAGCACATTTTAAAATATTGTGACAAAAATGTGTCGTACAAAACTAGAACTTGTTTGAGTAATATTTTTTGGCCTATCCAATGACTGTTGAATTGAATTTTGAAGATTAGCACCAGAAAGACATTTATCATGTGTGCATATATGTCTGACTGTTCAAATCAACATTAAACAGTGTTCGCAACCCATTTTAGTTCCTAATATTTCCTATTGAAACAAGTTATTCAATGAGCAAAAGGATTTGTTTTTATCCATCCTGAATTTATTGGATTGTAAAAAGTAGTTTGTAAGCTTGTAGACGAATGTTGAAAGGATGAACATTTTGTGCCAGGTATCTGGAAAAATATATTTAAGCCTTTATCTGCTTAGAACTAAGAGTGACTGGGACATGTAGATTAAAAGTTATGTTTTTTGAGAGCGTCTCTCAATCGTACTGCTTCTTTTTTCTGATTTGTTAGTATTTTTTTATTGCCGTAACCTCAACGTAAACCGGCATTCAATTATTGTGTTAACTGTTGGCAAGATTTTAGGCTGCATTACATATAACAGTAGCCAAAAACAATACCTAAATAGCTATTTGGCTAGTTGTTAACATTATTTTCACACCCATATGGCATAGGTGATGTCAGCCAAAAAGGAAAGTCATTTCAGGTGTGGAGCGATTGTGTGTTAGTTTAGTCAGAAATGACTGGCCCACTAGGATTGTTTAAATATCTCTCATATTGCATATATTATCACAAGTTATCAACTTCTTTTTTAGTAATTATGGCATGTTTTGTACTCCTTTTTTGAACATATTAAAAAAAACATTGATGGAAGGATCTATTGAACTGGGCTTATACCATGCCAGCGGGGGTAAGGAACCAGTAACATGTTCTGAAAAAAGCAAATAGGGTAAATTTTGATTTCACGTTGACTTTAAGGAGTCTGCATCCAGGTTATCATAGATACACAATGATTCTGCTGCTATTAATGAAAGCAGATCAAAATGCCCTCGATCCATTACCGCTTATTTACACAGCTTATGAGCACTCTTTCTCTTTTAGCCTCACTAATTCACCATCTCTGCTTGAGTCAGGCTTTTTTCTTAGATTAATACACCAGTTATATCTATAAGTGGTTAAGGACCACTTCTCATGTCATGAACTCTGTAAGAGATATGTAATTTTCAGATAATTACCTCTCGGATTGGGTTTCAGTTCAGGCTGATAATTGGACTGAGGTATCTAAACTAATATATATATATATATATATATATATATATATATATATATATATATATATATACACAGGGTTGTGGAGTAACAGAATACATGTAATGGGATTACGTATTTAAAATACAAAATATAAGTAACTGTATTCCACTACAGTTACAATTTAAATAATTGGTAATTAGAATACAGTTACATTCAAAAAGTATTATGATTACTAAAGAGATTACTTTGCATTTTATTGTCATTTGTTTCATTTAATATTTAGTCCTTTCAGATGGAAAACATTTATACATATAAATGATGTGATCCAAAGTGCATTTGAACAGACAGAGAAGTACGATTGAAGTAAGTTTGGAGCAGAAGAAATAGAAATAAACCTTGTGTAAATTGTCAGTATTACGCTAAGCTAAAATGCTATTTCTAGTCATTTTACATGCACATGTTACCAGACACGATAGTATTTTTATCAAGAAAATTCACTTTAGATCATAATTTCTTTTCGGTAAAAGAATACGGCAAAAATTGTACACTTAATAATAATTTTTTTATTGTTTTCCTGTAAAAATATCTAAAAATCCTTCAAACAAGATTTGATTTATTTTGTTTCAGAAACAACACTGCATAAGATATTTATGTTTTTCAGAGAATGTATTTTTAACATGTATTTTGTCTGTCTGTACTGGCAGTTTTTATAGTCAAAACAAGTGAAAAAATCTACCAGTGCTGAAGAAGTAATCCAAAGTATTTATAATACATTACTGACCTTGAGTAATCTAATGGAATACGTTACAAATTACATTTCACACACATGTATTCTGTAATATGTAGTGGAATACATTTCAAAAGTAACCCTCACAACCCTGTTTATATATATATATATATATATATATATATATATATAAAATATTTTTCAAAGAAGAGTGCTCTCTTTCAGTTCTCTATCAAAGACCCACTGTCAAAATTCAGTTCGTCGGAGGTGGATTCAATAGCAGCACAGATGCTATATGGAAAACTTAAATGAGTTATTCAAAAACAAATGTTTTCAATCTACAATAGATCTTTTAAGTGTCATTTATTACAGTTACAGTTGAAAACCTTTATTCAAAGACTCTCAGACACATCTGCAAACTAGGAAGTAAAGAATTCCCTATAACGCATTGTCCAGAATCAATACAGGCAACTCCTCCTAAGAAGATTTTTTTAGTTAAAATGGTTCATTATATTATGAAACTACTCTATTACTTTCAGAGCTCAAAACTTCCTCTCCAGTGAAAAAAGGACTAAGCTTATACGTCAGCAACACCTATTCAGTGTTCAGAAACTTCAGTCCCACCAGACTGCACAAACTGTGAATTCTGTGCTTACTGAAATTCAAACCACTGCCCCCAGTGGCCGAAGCTGGAAGTGTTGTTAAAGTGAAATGTCCATTCCATAAAAATGTATTACATGACCCCTTAAAAGCCTTTATTTACGGAGATTATCTAATTGTATAAGGAGAAACGGACTAAGCATGTTTTTAGGAGAGACGTAGAAATGTTCATGTTTATATTGACAGGGATCACATCCTTTTCTAAAGCTATCTCTGAAGTTTATGAGTATAGGCTGGGATTTTTATGTTGTACCATGGCTCTGTTCTAGTTTAGTGTGGAACAGTTGGAGCCTCAGGGCTGCAAAACATCCTACAGCAGAGGATTGATCCTGCCCTGGTAAATGGTCTGCACTTATATGGTGCCTTTTTAACCTTAACGGTATTCGAAGCGCTTTAACTGTGACTCATTCACCCATTCACACACACTCACACACCAATGACCGCAGAGCTGCCATGCAAGGCACTAGCCTGCCATTAGGAGCAAGTTGGAGTTCAGTGTCTTGCCCAAGGACACTTCGGCATGTGGAGTCGTGTGGGCCGGGATTCGAACCACCAACCCTGCGATTAGTGGCCGACCCACTCTTAACACCTGAGCCACAGCCACCCTGTTTCCTTTCAGAAGTCCCCACTCCAAGCAGACATGGGTAGACTGGGAACAATTTCTGTTCTGTTTGATTAGTATGGCATAAAATGAGTGAAATATCTAGCAGGTGTGTGCATACATATGTATGTGTGTGTGCATGTGTGTGTGTGTGTGTGTGTGTGTGTGGAGGGGCATGTTTATGAGGTTTACGAGGACAATTTTTCAGGTTTCAAACTGGTAATCACAAGGGTATTATGCTATAAATGTAGTTTATGAGGACATTTCTTGTGTCTCCATAAATTAAATAGCTTAAAAAACATATTAAACAATGTTTTATTGAAAATGTAAAATGCAGAAAGTTTTTGTGAGGGTTAGGGTTAGGGGATAGAATATATAGTTTGTACAGTATAAAAACCATTATGTCTATGGAAAGTCCTCATACTTATAGGTAGACCATCGTGTGTGTGTGTGTGTGTGTGTGTGTGTGTGTGTGCACGCATATGTATATTTGGTAGTGCATGTCTCAAAAAGAGAGAGAAAGTATGTGAGAGAGACTGTGAGTTTGTTTTGGCATGGGGTTTGTTGGATACTGAGAGAGAGTTTTTGCAAGACCAACATTTGCACAAGCAAGAATGAGGTTATGACTGTCTATGGGCATGTGAGGGGTGTCGCACTCACTCTCTCTCTCTCTCTCTCCATTGGACTGAAAATTACAATCAATGATTGTACAGTTGTTCACAGTTGTTTTTCCAATACAGAACTAATGGATACTTTTATATGAAAAAGACCCCAGACATATCACATGTGTGTCCTCAGGTACAGTAATTGAGCAATTGAGTAAAACGGCTTAAAAACATTCTAAATATTGTCTTAACGAAAATGTAAAAATACAAAAAATTTTGTGAGGGTTTAGGTTGAGGAGTAGGATAAGAAAATATCATCAGCTATGACAGAAAAACAAATGTGTGTGTGTGTGTATGTGTGTGGTTGGTAGGTGTGCGGAGTCAATCTGTTTTCTTTGAACTCATGTGCAGTCTGATAGAGTGACCTTTGACTCAAACTGTGAAAGAGTAACAACAGGTCATGGATTTCAAATAGCAGGACACTTTGAACTGTATTTCTATCTGCTCTTGAAATGAAGTGATGCTAGAGTGCTGGATAAAAACAAAAGTGGCTTGTAATCTATTGTGTGTGTTATAACGCTCTCTGCTGTTTGACTGAGAGAATTGTTTTAGTTTTATTTCCAGGAAGAGAGAAGGGAGCTGTTAACAGTTAACACACACACACACACACACACACACACACACACACACACACGTTTTGGTCTTTTGCCCTGTTAGTAATGTATATTAGGGGAAGTGGTGGCTTGGCGGTTAAGGCTCTGGGTTACTGACTGAAAGGTTGAGGGTTCAAGCCCCAGCATTGCCAAGATACCACTGTTGGGACCTTGATTGGGCAAGGCCCTTGACCCTTGACCCTATCTGCTCCAGGGGCACTGTTTCATGGCTGGCTCTGTTGGGATATACAAAAAAACTGCATTTCATTGGCTCTGTACCTGTATACTGAACAATGACAATAAAATTGAATCTTAATCTTAATATTAAAGAACCATGGTATCTGTTGCAGCATGGAACAGCTACATGAGTGTTTGTAAGAGTCAGTCCAGCAGATGGCGCTGTGACATTAGATAGAATAACAGTCAGAAGGACTCAAGGTACAACCTATCTTGATTATATATATATTCAATTAGTATAAATACATATATTATTATTATACATATATTATATATAATATAGTAAATCGTTTTTCTACACATTGCTATGCAGTTGCTAGGGTATTCTTGGTGGTTGCAAGGGGATTGTTAGGTTATTGCTTGGGTTTTCTGGGAAGCTGCTCTCTGGACCAAGCCACCTCCCCCAGTTATGATATTCCGGTCTCTAGATATGGCTGAGGTCCCTGCTTAAATATACGCTTATGGGATTTTTCTATATGTTTATTTATCATTTGCCATGCAACCTGATATGATCACTTAGAAACGTAATAGCACTCCTCTCCTCAACAAGCCGTATGCAGTTTAATAGTTAGGGTTAAACCACTAACCCTAAGAAAACAAGCACCAGTAAGTGGTGAAGTAAATATGAAAAGAATGGGAATTAATTTAAATACACAATACTGTTTTAAGTAATAAATCTCTCTCAGAAGTCACAAACAGAAGTCAGGTCTGTCTCTGTATAAATGACAGGATTGTGTCTCTGACTGCCACATGGCCATCACCATATGTTACTGGCCCATCCCATTAGCCAGACTCACTGTAGCGTGCAAAGCCTTCACTAGAGCACCTGTATCCTCCACACACTGTCTCAAACAGCTCAATGTCTCTCAAAGCTATGATGAATTACCCACAGTCAAAACCACTCAGCATACATTCAGCAGATTATTGGGTCAGTCTATTGATGTGACCTTCACCGCAATCAATAATACATTGCTTGCATTGTATTAAAGGTTGTCTATAAGGGATGTTTAATATTATTATTATTATTATTTATTTTATTAAATTTTTTATAATGGAGATCAGGGCAAGTTGTCACACTTTTTTACTCCAGTGAATGCTTGTAAGTGTAGTTCTGCACAGACTCTGCACAAAGTATTGGCTACAAAAAAAAAACAAAAAAAAAAACATATATATATATATATATATATATGGACAGTGGACATTTACAATGTATATATATATATATATATATATATATATATATATATATATATATATACACATTTTAAATGTCCACTGTTATTGCCCTGGAAAAAAAGAGACTTTAATTTAATTCTTTAATTTAAATAAATTTTCTGGGTTTAATACAAGCTAAGTTTTAATGTTTATATTCACAAATAAATAAACAAAAAATGTACTTTTAAAATAAAAGAAAAAAAGAAAAATTTAGTTACAGTGAGGCTTTTACAATGGAAGTGAATGGGGCCAGCCAATAAATGCTAAAATACACACTGTTTCAAAAGAATAGCTAAAACATTTAAACAATATACATGTTAACATGACTTTAGTGTGATCAAATTGTTTTATAACGTTGTCTGTGTAAAGTTATATCCAATATTACAAATTCGTTGCCATGACATCCAAACCCTAAAATACCAGTATTGGATATAACTTTACACAGATAAGGTTAGTAAGTGATTTTATTGCGCTGAAATCATGTTAACCCACATACTGTTTATGTTTTATGGCTATACTTTTGTAACAATGTGTATAGCATTTATGAACTGGCCCCACTCACTTCCATTATAAGTGCCTTTGTGTGTCAGTTCAAATAAGTGCCAATTTTTTACAAACAAGAGTTCACATTTTTTTGGTAATCAACATTATGCCACAAATGGTGTTGATTAACTTCACTTGTGGGCATAACTTGTATTGAACATGGAACATGCATTTAACACACATTTAACACACATTGACCTTTATGAGACAACATGCCCCAACAGCAGGGTGAGTTGTCACAAAAGGTCAACATTTGTTAAATCAACTGTATCGTACTTTTAATTGGCAAAATGTCTTTTCATTTAATTTAAACAGTAATACTATTATGAAGCCCAAAATGATTGATTATACACCAAAAGTGTAAAAGGTAACTTACAGAAATGCCATTGTTTTGGCAAACAGACCTTGTAATCAATGAATTAATTGCAACATTGAAAACATGTTACAACCTGCCCAGACCTCACATTTATGAAAAAAAAACCTTGATTTGAGAACACAGATTAGCCTTTTGGATAAAATACTTTCATTATACTGTATAGATGATCCTTGCCTGAATATATCCCATTGAGATTTTATTATGTTATTTGGTTTACTCAACAGCTATTACAAAAATATGACGTTGATATCTGAGTTTGAAATATACAGTATAATTCACCAAAATATATCCTAATTTAGCAACACTGCTAAAAAAAATACACATGTGTGTATTTGGACTTTTGAGTCAAAACTAGTTACTGACATACAGTGAACACAGATTTACCTTTTAACTTCATTTCCTTTAATTACTCTATTACATTATTATTAATTTCCTCTAACTTTAAGCTTTTTCATGATTACAGATGTTCCTTTTTTATAGTTCTACAACTCCATTAAGCTCTGTTTCTCTGTTGCGTGATTCGTTTTAGTCTGAGTTTCTCCATTCATAATGGTTCTGTCATCACAATATCAAACAGTACCCATAGATCCATTCCAGAGAGCGGGAACAGGGAGGAAGACGAGGTTCTCGAACAGCCCCTGGGCACAGAAGCGTGAACGGGGGGAAGGGGATGTGAAAGCGAGAGAGACAGAGATTTGAAGAAGACAGAGAGAGAGAGAGAGAGAGAGGATAAAGTGATTGAAGAAGACAAGCAGAGAACGAGTAGGGAAAACAGAGCGGGTGGGCCGTGTCGGGTCCTCCATGGACAGCTTGGCATCCCTGCGAGGGAAGGTGGCTGCAGCCTGCCTGTGATCAGTCCTGGCAGCTGCTTGGCCAAATGGGATTGTCCTGCAGATTAAGGGTCTGTGTTAGGGCAGAGGAAAGGGGAGGGGCCAGGAAGGGAGGGTAAGGGCTTTGGGTTGAGGTGGGCTATGTAAAGCCCACCTTTAACCAGTGTTGCCATGTCTGCTTGTTAAAAGATTCACTGCTTTTTTGTTTCTTTGCTTTTTGTCATGTAGATACAGTGTATGACTAATATGATTAATTTTAAATAAAAAATTGCAATTAAAATGTTCACACTCAAAAATATATTTTATTATCACTGAATTAACTTAATTGAGTTCATTGGGTTAAACGTCTAGGTTACTGTTCCCTGATGGAGGGAACGAGACGTTGTGTCGAAGAAGTGACACTAGGGGTCTCTCTTGAGAGCCTTATGCATCTCTGAACTTTGAGAGAAGGCCAATGAGAAATTGGCAGACAGAATTTGCATGTCCCGCCCCCGGACATATGGGTATATAGGGAGGGAAATGCATCTGTTCATTCAGGATTTGTCTGAGGAGACGACAATGAGGTTCGGCCGCAACAGTGGCTCGGTTCAGCAACGTGGCTGGGAGGACACAACGTCTTGTTCCCTCCATCAGGGAACGGAGGTTACAAACGTAACCTAGACGTTCCCTGTCTGTCGCTCACTTCGATGTTGTATCGAAGAAGCGACACTAGGGGTCCGATTTTAATCACGCGCTGAACCGTGTACGTGCGCTGCTGACACAGGTGTGGGCAGGTAGTTTGCGTTCCAAAATGACAGGCTGTGTCAGACTGCACATACCCTTCCCCCAATGCCCCCAAAAATCATCAAAACCTTCTGGTTCCTTACACCCCGATATGGGGGAACAAGGCGACGTGCCAAGCATAGGAGCAAGCTGCCTTTTCTCTCTCTATGTTTCTCACATAGAGTTAAAGCTGGGACCATCTTAACACTATCACACGCATCGGGGAAGGCGTTCTTTCCCAGTTCCTATTCTTTCAGGGGGGAATGACCCTGCGGAGACCACACCTGCTCAGACTGGGGGAGGTAAAGAGTGGTGAAATACATCACATGGGGTTTTAGGTCGCATGTGGGGAATGGCGCAGTGGTAGATCCTACCTCATTGGGAGGGAGGAGTTGCAACAAACACGGCAACCGGGGGTCAGTGAGGACTGCCCAAAAGAGACGCGGGTCCGCTCGCAAGGGGACCGTACCGTGGAAAATACACACGGGGGCGTGGCTGTGAGCGGCGCGCAGACCCGAGGAACCAGTCGTCCTGCCACGAAGGCAAGCTTGTTGGCCATCTAGGCATCAGCCTCTGACTGGGCGTGCTGACCCGAAGGGTCAGAAGCCAGAACACTCTCCGATGCAGCGGCAAGCTCATCATCCAGCTCAGGGGGCTCAAGAGCATAGGCAGACTGGCCGTGAGGCAAGCTGCTGTCACCCCGAGTCCGGGCGGAAGTCAACGAGCGTGTCAGGGGGCGGGTGGTTTGCGGGGACGTACCCGGCGAAACCGAGCCCACTGCCATCCCCAAATTGCCTCCATCGCCAGCCGGGTCATCCTCAATCCTGTGGGAAGAAGGTATGATGCGGGGGGCGGCTGGAGTGGCGTTCCTTTTTAGGAAGGAAAGGCGTGACCGCAACGTTGCCATGGTAAGATTCTCGCAGTAAGAACACAAACCATCCACAAACGCTGCCTCGGTGTGATCGTGGCCAAGACACATGAGGCAGCGCCTTGACCGTCAGGAGTGGAGAGAACTCGACCACATCCAGGAACTACACAGGGGCAGAAAGGCATCTTTATAAAGACGCATCCTGAAAAGGAAGTTCAACGCCACTGTGTATTGCTGTTTTAAAGAAAATACTCTTTTAGGGAAAATGTTTCTTTTAATAGGGGCAAAGCTGCACTGTCGTGCAGAGAAGGAGAGAGCCGCTGATATGCGCTGTAGATCCAACAGCATACGACAGAGATGGGAGGAAACAGACTGTGACTCGCAGCTTGCTGCTCACACAACCGGTCGGCTCCGAAGAAAATTTCTGAATGAACAGACGCATTTCCCTCCCTATATACCCGTATGTCCGGGGCGGGACATGCAAATTCTGTCTGCCAATTTCTCATTGGCCTTTTCGCAAAGTTCAGAGATGCATAAGGCTCTCAAGAGAGACCCCTAGTGTCGCTTCTTCGACACATCGTCGAAGTGAGCGACAGACGGGGAACCAACACTACTAATTGTAAGAGTTAGATCTGGTTTAAAAAACGTATTTAATTATCAATTGCAAGTTTTTCAGTGTACAATAAATCTGATATGTGAAGTCAAGCCAAGTTGCTTGTTTTTCTAGTGAGATCTGGCAACACTGTTGTTAACTCTAGAGGGCCTTGTTAGGACTCTGGCTGAGCACGATTGTTGAGATGGATTCAAGAGAGCTAAACTCTGGGCTTTCTCCCTCTCTGTTAAAATATTCATAATTGGAGTAGAGTTATTCCAGTCATGCCAGACAGAATGTCTGGAGACCGACTACCAACATGAAGAGTTATGCTTTTTATACCATAATTGGCTGACCGAAAAAATCTTGTTGGTATAGAGCAGAGACTCTGAGTGATGGTGCAACCATTGCACATAATTACGACAAGCCACAATTAAATGATTACCTATAATTACTATAATGTTACAAATTCGGGCATCATTCAGGCATGGAAAAAAATGATCTGACCTATGAAAACCTAGTTATCTCTCATCTCAGTTTAAGGCTTGCATTTTTTTTCCAGCAGCACGGGTTGGCTTGTTTGAATGATCACTGTGGGCCAATTACAAGTCTAGATGACAATATAGTAGACAGGTAGTGTGCATGTCCGCCCTGTGTCCTGACACCAGGGACAAGGCGGCTTGTATATACCTGTATTTGTTAAAATATTCACCTTTTTAAACCCAGATTTAAAAAGCTATGGTTTGCTTTTGCATATTTCAAATGTGCACATTTCATCCCAGCTAATCCTGGGTGATATTTCTTTTATTATATGTAATTAGGACAATTACTTTGAAACACTATGTCAGCATTACTCTACATATACTGTGAAAGATGAATTAAAAAATCTCAAATGAAACATGTAAATAGACAAGTCCTCTCTGCAGTTATTCTTGCTTTGGCGATTAACCTTGTTAGGAAAGATGTTAGCTGTGATGGAACCAAATTAGGGCAGTTTTGGTTCAAATTATGACATTTAGCATTTTTAATGATTCAATTAAAGAGACAGCTGTTGTGCTGCACAGCAGTTTGTTATATAAGCAGTTTCCTAGCAGCCTGTGTGATGATAAAGGATTCCTCTGCAATGCTTTTCTCCTTACAATCACAACTGGGAATGGCAGTGTTGAAATACAGTGTTTTCTCTATTCTTAATGGAATTCACAATAATGCTCTGCCTTAGAAATAAGCCTCCCTCTCTCTCTCTCTCTCTCTCTCTCTCTGTGTGTGTGTGTTTGTGTGCGTGTGTTAATTTGCACATGCCTTTTGAGATCAACACACACACTTGTTTGTATTTGCTCTCTCCTTTTCTCTTTTGGTCCCCCTTCCTTTCCATTACTTTCTTTCTTTTTTAAAAACTTATTTCAATCTCTCTCATATTTTTTTAATATTACTTATATTATTGTTGTTTATTAAAACAAATTCAATATAAAAATTTTACATGTAACTCACCCCACACCATTTGTGCTACAGACATGAATGATACCTCAAATCATACTACTTGTTGAGGAGAGTTGTGCTATTATTTTTCTTAGTGATACGAATAACAATTCTTGCCTGGCAGACAATAAAATTGGCAAAAACATCCCATAAATTTACATTGAAAGAAGAACCTGAACAGACCTGAATATCATAGACTTGAGGGTGAATTCTTTTAACTTGGACAAATTGGCAACCACCCACAACACCTTAGTGACTGCATAGAAATGTGCTAGATCCCATTTCGAACACCTCATCAACCTCATAGTAACACCCTGGCAACCACCAGAGTTGGATTAGTTACTTTCAAAAACCAATCCACTACTTATAACTGATTACTTCTCTAACATTTTAATCTGATTACTTTACTGATTACTTTATGAAAATGTAACCAGATTACTAATTACTTTACTTTGAAGTTACTTTCTAAAACCAATCAAGCCTACCAAAAATGCAAACGTGACACTAATAGCTCTTTTAGTACTTAAATATTGACTGAAAACAATAAAAAAATAACAGCAATATGACAAAGGCAGCAACTTGGCTAAAGAGATCCAATGCATTTCTAAAAATGCAACTTAACTTTTTTATCTCAAATATGCTGTAGTGGTATCTTCAGGTGTGTTTGTGTGCATGTACAGTGTGTCTGTTTGTGTGTGTACACAACTTTACAGCGATTGGATTATTTCTACCCCCCTGTATGTTCTTGGATGAACTGAGTATCCTTTATCACTTGCACATCTGTAACACTATTTCATTGTGTCTGTGTTTAATTGTGTACAGTACATAAAGAACATAAAAGAGCCATTTGCTTAGCGAAGTCTTTTTCCAAGATGCCGTTCCGCAATTGTTTTCACCTTGTGAGCGATATATCCCTCTGTCAGACAGGAATGATTGCTGTTTTCCATGTACGCCCGAAGCCAAACCGTGTTCTCCTGAGGCAGCTGCAGAGGGACACACGAATAAGGCATGTGAGGATGGGGTAGAACGCAGAGATTTGAGGAGTATTTGTTGCCAGGCTTGTGTGCCTCTCTCTGGGAGCACACTGACACAGCACTCACTCAATTTAAACAAATAACTACAATCCACTGCGTCCATAGTAATGTTACTCACTCATCTGCCATCACCTCGATATGTGTCCTCTATGCCATGTTGGTTTGTTATAGTAATGCCCTGGCAACCACCCACAACACCCTAGCGACTGCATAGAAATGTGCAAGAAATCATTTCGAACACCTCAACAACCTCATATCAACACCCTGGCAACCACCTTCAACACCCTCTCATATCAGCACCCTGGCAACCACTCACAATACCCTAGCGACCACATAGAAATGTGCGAGAAACCATTTCGAACACCTCAACAACCTCATATCAACACCCTGGCAACCACTCACAACACCCTAACGACTGCATAGAAATGTGCGTGAAACAATTTCAAACACCTCAACAACCTCATTTCAACACCCTGGCAACCACTCACAACACCCTAACGACTGCATAGAAATGTGCGAGAAACCATTTCGAACACCTCAACAACCTCATATCAACACCCTGGCAACCACTCACAACACCCTAACAACTGCATAGAAATGTGCGAGAAACCATTTCGAACACCTCAACAACCTCATATCACTGCCTTGGCAACCACCCACAACACCCTTACGACTGAATAGAGATGTGCTAGAAACCATTTCAAATTCCTCAAGAACCTCATATCAATGCCATGGCAACCACCCACAACACCCTAGTGACCGCATAGAAATGTGCGAGAGACCATTTTGAACACCTCACCAACCTTTTATCAATGCCCTGGCAACCACCAAAAACACCCTATTGACTGCATAGAAATGTGCGAGAAACCATTTCGAACACCTCAACAACCTCATATCAACGCCCTGTCAACCACTTAAAACACCCTAGCAACTGCATAGAAATGTGCGTGGAACCATTTCGAACACCTCACCAACCTCATACCAATGCTCTGGCAACCACCCACAACACCCTAGCGACTGCATATAAATGTGTTAGATACCATTTAAAACACCTCAACAACCTCATATCAACGCCATAGCAACCACACACAACACCCTGGTGACCGCATAGAAATGTGCGAGAGACCATTTTGAACACTTCACCAACCTCTTATCAACACCCTGGCAACCACCAACAACACCCTAGTGACCACATAGAAATGTGTGAGAAACCATTTCTAACACCTCAACAACCTCATATTAATGCTCTGGCAACCACCCACTACACCCTATCGACCGCATAGAAATGTGCTAGATACCATTTAAAACACCTCAACAACCTCATAGTAATACCATGGCAACCACTCACAACACCCTAGCGAGCACATAGAAAATTGTGAGAAACCATTTCAAACACCTCAACAACCACATATCAACACCCTGGCAACCACCCACAACACTCTAGTGACCACATAGAAATATGCGAGAAATCATTTCGAACACCTCAACAACCTCATATCAATACCCTGGCAACCACCCACAAGACCCTAGTTACCACATAGAAATGTGCTAGATACTATTCGAACACCTCAATAACTTCATATCAGTGCCCTGGCAACCACCTACAACACCCTCTCATATCAACACCCTGGCAACCACCCACAATGCCCTAGCGACCGCATAGAAATGTGCGAGAAACCATTTCAAACACCTCAACAACCACATATCAACACCCTGGCAACCACCCACAACACACTAGTAACCACATAGAAATGTGCGAGAAATAATTTTGAACATCCCAACAACCTCATATCAGTGCCCTGGCAACCAACAACAACACCTTAGTGACTGCATAGAAATGTGCTAGATTCCATTTAGAGCACCTCAACAACAACATAGATACACCCTGGCAACCTCCCACAACACCATAGCGACCACATAGAAATGTGCGAGAAACCATTTCGAACACCTCAACAACCTAATTTCAACACCCTGGCAACCACTCACAACACCCTCTCATATCAACACCCTGGCAACCACCCACAATGCCCTAGTAGCCACGTAGAAATGTGCGACAGACCTTTTTGAACGCCTCACCAACCTCTTATCTATGCCCTGGCAACCACTAACAACACCCTAGAGACAGCATAGAAATGTGCTAGATACCATTTGAAACACCTCAACAACCTCATAGTAATACAATGGCAACCACCCACAACACCCTAGCGACTGCATAGAAATGTGCTAGAAACCATTTTGAATACCTCAACAAGCTCTTATCAATGCCCTAGCAACCACCCACAAGACCCTCTGCATTTTTTTACTTTCTTCCTTTTTTCTTTCACTCTTTTAATTAGGATATTACATTTATGATGTACTGAATGTAAAGGTATCTATGAGAAGCTATTTATTGGCTGCCCTCTAAATGATCTACCCAGCATGCGCACTCACTCTAAGGACGTGATAAGTCCTTACATCAGTGTGTTATTTGCAGTGATGGAGTGAGCTACTCAATCTTTAAATTGGAATGACTTCACATGCAAACTGGCCTGACAAAGGCGCTGCCTCTGGGCTGCAGGTTTAAAGCCAAAACTATGCATCCATCTGGTTGTCACACCCCCAACCCCCCCCCTCTCTCTTCATCTCTCGCATCCCATGATGATCTTATTTTCTTTGTTTGCAACATTTGTCATCTATGATGATGGTATGCTGTCTGGGTTGACAAATTTCACCATTGGTTCATACTTCATATGCTGTATGTTCTCAAAGCGTTCCATTGGCAGTAGAACATATTAGAGGGTCTTGTTGAATCAGCTGGTCTCAAAAGGATTTTTGCTCCTATCTCAAACAGCAATTATTGGTTAGTCTTTAAGAACCAAGTGTTTTACAATAAAAAAATAAATAAAAAAAATAAAAAATAAATAAATATATATATATATATATATATATATATATATATATATATATATATATATATATATATATATATATACAAAAAAAGATTACGTCTTTGTTGAAAAAGACATTTGATACTAATAAAAAAAAAAAATGATTTTAAACGGGTCATACTTCTTTCTGCAGGACACATGATTGAGGATTAAGGATCAATAGTAATGTATTGATTAACCATTGTGAAATTACCATGGCTGTTCTCTGTTAAGGCTTCAGTGACTGGTCTGTCAGTCTGAGTGCAGCAGGCATTCAAGGACAGGCATCCTCAGGCCAACACAATTACTGCACATCAGTTTGAGCAATTGGCCATGAAGATATCACAGCATTGTAATTATTTTCATGTTTTGTGTTGCAGCCTTGATGCACACCATTGCTAGATTTCAGGCCTTCAAAGAAAGCCCTAGGCTTTGAGTGTTTAAATAGCCATTCATACATCTCTGGGAGACAACAGGTTTTCTAAGAACACTACAATTTCCTCTAATATGCTCTGTGAGAGAGTACATATGGATTTTACTGTAGCCTATTTGAAAGTGCTGTTTTAATTTGTTACGCAATTCAGGAAGCAAAGACCAAAAGTGTCCTTGTTCACCAAGTATAAATGCAGGGTAAAAGAGATTTGCCAAAATAAGAGAGTCTCAAGAGGATGTGCAGAGATATGTATGGCAGGTTAGCATTGGAGCATTTCTTAATAAGAAATAATAAGAATTCTGTCATTACTGTATTTACTAACCTTCACATTGTTCCAAACCTCGTAACTTGTAAGGATTCCTACGAGATGGCGAAATCATAAGACATCGTACGACAAGGTATGACTTTTTTTCCCCATAGAAATCAACCAATCAACAAACAGAATTTTAAATAAATACAGTGCAGGCATCATATATAAGCTGGCCTCTATCCAACACTTAATTTTCAAAAAGGAAACGTCTTCTCATTTCACATTTATTTATGCAATACAAATGAATGATGTATGTCAATAAACTGTAATATGCTTCCCTCGTCTTGTTGCAAGCCCAGTTGCTTCTCTTTCTTCAATGGTTCACAACAGTGATTTTCCTTTTGAAATCATGGTTAGGGGTTAAACTTAGGTAAAATAATCATAACATTGCTTATGGTTCTCAATGTAGTTCTCAAGGTAGGTCTCAGTATGTTTTTATCAGGCCAACTCTATTTCACCATCTCATTATATTATACAACTATTATACAATTTGTCATGAGATTGCTTTGAACAGCACAATACATTATGTCCATATGACCTGTGTGCTATGTTTCAAGTCTTCTCAAGCCTCACCTTTGTGTGCGGGACAGATTAAAATGTAAGTTGTTATTTACAGAAAAGTTTGCCCTCTACTTTGGCTTCCAAATCAAATATAGCAACATTTGACACGTCATGTTAGTTTGGACGTCACTGGCATCATCTTGGTTTGTGACCAATCATCATTGGCTCCAAAATCATTTATTTTAAAGCTACGGTGGATGAGAAGATTTTCATTAAATAACAAGTAAATTATTAAATTCTGGCCTGTTCATCATAAAAAGCTATTGTCTTTGAACCTCACTAAATCAACCTGAATTGATTTGGTTACACCAACAAAAGTCCATTTAAGGGTTATGCCAGGTAGCTCCTTATGGTAAAAATGGCAGATTAGCACTTTTTTTCACTGCAGGTTTTTCATTTATGGATGAACTATTCCTTTAAGTCACTGCAACAGAAGAATGGAAAGGCAGAAGAGGCTGGACTTTAATTAAATCACTACCGTTGATCTCCAAGCAGACTGCTGATGCTGATGCCAATGTGCAGCTCTCACTCTAATTATACTGTAAAACGGTCTGCCCCACTCTCCTTATCTCTCCTATTCTCTCTCGAATGTCTCCCTCCCACTCCATCTCTTTTTTAATTAATGCATCTCTGCAACTCCATCTCTCGCCCTATATCTCTCGCCCCCTCTCTCACTCAGACTGACAGATATCAGCTCTCTCTGTTGATCTTTAAAAGATGCCAACTGGAGTTTGTCATCATCCTGGTCCTCCCTCTCCCCTGACAGAAAATCATTGGTTTTTGTCGTCTTGTTGGAATAATGATAAGAATTGTTGTCAGAGGAGAGGAGCATCATGCAGGCTTGGGCTGAGATGCTTCAGATGCATTCAGTGAGGTGGAAAGGTTTGAAAATCACATGGAAACAAGTTCAGTGCAACATGCTTGATTACAGCTTGCCCAGAGATGCTGCATGCTTGTATTCTAATGGAAACTAATGGGTGATTAAATGTAAAATGGCATGTGATTGTGTAATGTATTTACGAAAAAGCCTATAGACAGTTGTGGCAAAAGGATTTCTTCTGTAAATTGGCTTTTGGAATTAAATGCCTGGTGCATTTAGGAGCCATAAGCCACGTTCATCATTCATCATGTATTTTGAGTCTTAAAGCGGATTTGTTCTCATCACTGGCATCTGATAGATTAAAGTGGAAAATATGCTGAACATATCAGAAAACGAGAGTAGCAAGGGAACGTCCCCACAGAGGTTGGTATTAAAATCAGCATGTAAATCAAATCTATCCAAAATGAACACGCCAACGGCAGGGCTCTAATCAAATTAATCATCGTCTGGCCTGCAATTTACCGGCATGCTTAAGGAGAATGAGACCCTAAAGGGATCTGACTAGAATCCAGAATGACAGATTTGGCCAGTCCATTCTCTGTACACTTGAATCACTTATCAAAATCAAGACCAAATCAAGTGGATTGTTTTCCAATTTCAAAGCATTTCCTGAAATAAATACCATGCTTTCAAGGCAGCAAACGAATCATAAAGTCTTAGGTAAGCTTAAGTGTTCGGTTCTGGTTCTGTGAAAAAAATAAAAAGGTTGGCTGGCCCCCCCCTTGGTCATGGTCGTTTTTGCCATTTTCAAATAAAAAAAAAAAATCAATGGGTTTGTTCCAAAACTAGTGAGCTGCCTCACTTGTACCTTCCTACATAGGCAGCTGTCATCAATGGCAGCATTCTTTACTGAAATGATGCCTCCACGCATCATTCAAATAGTGCTCCTCATGCGCAGTGCATGGGACAATCGACTCAAAACTGATTTCAATGGAGATGATGCAGGAGAAACGATGCAATCCTCTAATGAACCTAAATATGCATGGCACACACACATTTTGGGTAAAATAGTCAGTTTTGTATCTTATTAAACTTTTATTTATTGATCATTTTCAATATTGAATGGATTATATGTATATTTATAATCTAAATTTCTCTCGATTCGTCCGTCATCTTCGATATATTTTTCCACCAAGCTCATCATGGTGCATTCTGGGATTGCTTATCCAGGGAAGGATACATATGACGCTACCTTAACATTAGGCTAAAACATAATATTTTAAGAGGTAGCATAATTAAGATACTACCTTTTGGGGGCCTGGGTAGCTCCGTGAGTAAAGACACTGAATACCACCCCTGGAGTCATGAGTTTGAATCCAGGGTGTGCTGAGTGACTCCAGCCAGGTCTCCTAAGCAACAAAATTGTCCCAGTTGCTAGGGAGGGTAGAGTCACGTGGGGTAACCTTGTGGTCGCTATAATGTGGTTCACTCTCAGTGGGGCGCGTGGTGAGTTGTGCGTGGATGCTGTGGAGAATGGCGTGAAGCCTCCACATGCACTACGTCTCCGCAGTAACGCGCTCAACAAACCATGTGATAAGATGCTTGGATCTACGGACTCAGACATGGAGGCAACTGAGATTCCACCTCTGCAACCCAGATTGAGGCGAGTCACTACACCACCACAAGGACTTAGAGCGCATTGGGAATTGGGCATTCCAAATTGGGGAGAGAATGGGAGAAAAAAAACAGCCTTCGCAGCAGGTGCGTGACTATGATGCCTTAAAATGCTGCCTCCGGAGGACGCTCACTAGGTTTTTGGAAAAATTTGCCCTATAAGGCCCCATCCACACTAAACTTCTGTTTTCAGTTTCCTAATGTCATTGTTTTCCAAACTATATATTAATGGAGAGTGTTTTCGAAAGTCGTTTTTTTCGGTGGAGGAAAATGGCATTCTAGTGTGAATGAGATGCGTAAATCTACTGAAATCGATGCGTTTTCAAACTAAATCAGATTAGTCTGGATGGCCTAAACTGCGTTTTTAGTTTCCTGACCTCAATGTTTTTCAAAGTTTGCGGTCATGAACAGCGTTTTCGAAACGCCGTTCTAGTGTGGATGATAGGTAAAAACGAACTGAATGTTACTCTTTTGTTTTTTTTAATTGAAAACTTGATAGTGTGGGCGTGGCTTCAAAACCCCGATGCTCCACGAGATGCTGAAAAAACAGTGAGACGCATTGATGAAATGATGAAAGACGTCCGCATGTTTACATATGAAAACAATTGAAAAAAAACAGTGCAGATGGACTCAAACACGCTTGCGATGTGAACGGTCCCTTAAAAAGAACCGTTAATAATGCGTCTTGAGACAACATTCGTTCTATTTTATTGATTGTGACGTTTTCTTCTTTTTTAGCGCATGCACAAATCAATTTCTTTGAGGCTTAATTCCCTAGAAAATTAAATTAGAATTGAGTACATTATAGATTCGAGCTGTACTAAAAAAAAAATTAAATGCCGAGGAAGCGCTGTAATTACGGTATATTTTTGTTTCAGGAGCTGTAAATTGCTACTCAAAAAAGAAAGAAAGAAAAAAAAAACTGTATGCACATGGAGAAAAATAACTGGCTGCTATTCTGGTGCCTTGGGTCATTTGTTCGCAGTTGTCAGGCCCATTGAGAACCTTGGTATCGGCATGTGCTGTCAGTTCAGCACTGGACAGCGCCTATATGAATGGGAGGAGTTCGCATGCAGCAAGGCGGTTCTAGAACTTCTATAACGTTACAATCGTATAAGAAGCTTGTTCTCGTAACGAAACAGACTGAGAGAGAGAGGCTGGAGAGGTGAATTATGGATAGAGCGCTTGACGCATAACCCCGCCCCCTCGGCTCAGAAGGTGGAAATCCCTGCCCTAGTTTTAAATCCTCACTTTACCACATTCAGCGCACCACGTTAACCAGGGTCCATGCAACACCCTTTTTACTCCGATCTTGCTTCTTTTGCGCATTCATTTTCATTCACCTCTTTTGAAAGGAGATTTACAGCCGGTTCGCCGATGCACCTGTTTAAGAAGTGCTTCCCACGTATGAAATACGAATTGAGCGACTGTATCACCGTGGGACGCTGATTTTCTGCCAAGCGTTACAGCCGGTGCCCCTTTAGGTGAACGCACAGGAGCCGCCGGTAAGCGTCAGATCAGCCGTCACGTACATGAGAGGGGCGACCGGTGTCATGACAGACAGCGCGATGGACCCGCAAAACGCCTGCTGATGTTCAGGGTCCACGATGGATTCCTGCGTGTCTAATTTAAGATTCCCATATAACCGTATCATAAATGGAGGAGGAGAGTGACAGCCGCAAAATCAACAACAGCTTCCTTCGGGACCACAACTATGCAACCGAAGGTATTTGGAAAAATTGTATTCTATTCTCTCGGATATTAATGAATGTGGGGGTGGGTGAGAAGTGTGTCTCTGTTGAACACCCCTCTTGTATATCAAAGTGGTGTATGAGCATAGGGCGTTAGTGCTTGTTGGTGCAGTGGTGAATGTTATTACCACTTGGTGATTTTAAGTATACTTGTAGCCTATTTTTTTCTTTCATATGTAAGGTGAATTTTATTATGTCTCCTACGTGATGTGCATGGTGCTTAAAATAAAATAAAAATTCAGGACAGCTTGGTATATATAAAATGTTTCTACTCTTTTCATATGCTACAAGAAATTTCAGACTATATGTAGGCATTGCATTTCACTGTGATCTGGTTTAAGGTGTTACTATGGGGCAGTGGCATTGAGCAATGACGTTTACAATGAGTCAGATATGACTAGCATAACAGAACAGAAGAATTGTGCAATTCATCAGCAGTGCAGTGATACAGAAGGGCTGGATATATTTAAGAATGGTTGCTTTTAAGGGTGCGACTAGGAAGATCTTTCTAAGATATAATATCATATTCATTAACACTGTAGGATATGGAAAATTGGGGGTGCAGCGGTCTCAGAGCTGGGATTCTTCCCCTAGGCTTTCTGTTTGATGTCTGCATATTGCAGCTTATGCATACTCAAAAGATTTGATATAAAAATTAAAAATTCAATAAAGCAACCCGAGATGGTTTGCTGGTTTTCGTTGGTTTAAGATTTTTGGGCCAATAAAGGCAAAAATGTGAAGCTCATAATTTTATAAAAGCACTTACACTAATTCTTCTGTTAAAACTCATGTATTATTTGAGCTTTACGTTTGTTTAAACCATTTTATATTGTCATGGCAACAATGTCATGGCAACAATGTTTCAATGTTTCAACAATGACACACTAAAATCATGATATCATGCATATAGTTTATGTCTTGTGGCTATACTTTTGAAACAGTGATTATTTTAATGTGTACGAATTGTCCCCATTCACTTCTATTGTAAGTGCCAGATTTTTGCTTTTTTTAAAGAAAAGGAGGAATGAGTCGAAATAACTTTTTGTGGTAATCAACATTATGCCACAAATGTTGACAACTGAGCTTAACTTGTTTTGAACCCAAAATATTCCATTAAAAGTGCCCAAAACCCCTCTAAAACCTGACCAAAACCCATGATATTGAGATATGGTGTGTGCAATGGAAATGTTGTATGGTAGGACTTCTTATATTGCTTTCTCCCTTGGATTACTCACTTCTGCTTATATTAATCTCATTTGAAAGTTGCTTTGGATAAATGTAAATGACAGTATATGATTGGATGCTTTTATGCAAACTCGGTCCAGCACAGGTTTCAGATAACCATCTCCTGTGATGTCTAGTGCTTAGAGTTACAGTGGGAGTAAGATCTGGAAACCTCTCCAAGTGATGGGCATTTTCCTTGGCAGTGATTAATAGATGTTGGAGGTTTTACAAAACAAAACCATTGAGCAAAATCAATCAGTGGCCGTCGGACTCACGTGTCCCTGATTGCCCTGGTTTATGACCTATCTTATGCCCACACAGGTTTCTCTGTAAATCAAGCAGTATCAGTAGAGCATTTGCATACACGTGCACACAAACTCAACACAAACACTGCAAGCCACACAGATTCTTTAACTTGCAAATATCTTAGCAATTTCTCTATCTGCTAGGAATATTTATGATGCATGTAAATCCTGAAAAGGGTTTAAAAATGAGAAGGCTGATTCTACTGAATTTAGGCCGACTGTATTTGTGCATTCATGTACATTTTTCAGATTCAGAGTCAGATTCGTATCTGCAGAGTCAGATTCATATCTGCAATCAGAAGAAGTTTAATTTTTGTTGATCAAAAGCAGTTTAGAATTAATTTGACACAATATACAGTATCTGTGATTTGTAAAAAGACTATTAGAGACAGCAGATGCAACAGAGAACAGACCGTTTATTATCTGGAATAAGCCACTGACCAAGCATAAATATCTCAGTGATCACTATGTAGTGCATCACCTCTTGGTTCTAGCTGTTTTTACTGCTGTTCTCAGTGTGTATTATGGCTGTTTGGAGAGAGCAAAAATATTATATCTGTCCTAATTACACTGACAAATTGTATAGTTTAAGAATTGGCCACTGCAAAATTATAGAGCCCCTTAAAGGACAGGGAAGAATGGATAAAGCTATTGCGAGGGAACCCAAAGCTATTTCAGAAATTAATTTCCATTCCTGTCCTCTTAAGAGCTCTGTATTGACCTCTATTCTGACTATTGGTGTGAATGTGTCCACCTACACTGTTTATGGTGGTTACAGCCCTTACATTTGTTCTTTACAACAACTAGCATAATTTTATATTCACATGGTCAAAAGTATCCAAGATGCATAAAAAAAGCACTTAAATCTTAAATATTTATGTGCTTTTTTACTATAAAATCCCCTCCCTGTGCAGAGGGTGATGATATGGACGAAGAATGCGAATCACCTAAATAAAAGATGATGAACTATCCCTTTAATTCCACCCTTTTCTGCTATATCAGCTTCCACTATTTTGGGAAGCTCTTTCCACTAGATGTTGGAACATGGCTGCAGGGATTTGCTCCCATTCAGGCAATCAACATTCCAAGTCATCCCCAAGGTGTTCATTGGGGGTTCAGTTCATGTCTGGGCTTTAAGTAGGCAAGTTCTTCCACACCAGACTCAGTAAACCAGTGGCTTTTATAATGCCATTCGCAAATGCTTAACACATATGTTTTCATTTTAGTGTTACAATCTAGTGTTCCAGATTCTAGAGTGAATGGATGTTGGTCTTTCATCCCTGCCCCCTCACTGCTTCATTTCAGTGCATACCCACGCTGCCTGGCTCACGTGATGCTGTAGATGATGTTAGTATTTCCCTCTACAGACATCCATAGAGGTGTAATTGAGGTCCAGGGTTACTTTCTCTATGTTCTCTCCCTAAGGCTGTGGAGGCTGTATACGTAGACAGAGTTTAATAACACAGCACTATAACCCTCTTGTGTGTTTCCGTCTATAAACACACATAGAATGTGTATATCGAAGTCTGGAGTATTCAGAATTCTCCAATGGGATCAATTACACTAGAGTGGAATGTGTGTTGATGCACAATGCTTTGTCTATACACATGGATAATTGCTGTTTTATAGAGCATTCCTAGTTTGATTTTGATTATCAAGTACACACTTACCTGAAACAACCAGTGCTAAGTGCCCTATGACCCGGGACCATGACCTACTTAAAGACCTTTTCTCTTCCCCTATTTGTCTAATTCACTATAGTGGCATGGCTGTTGTAATTGGATTTCGTGGGGTAACTTTGTAGTCCCAGTAGTGGTTTGTTGGGTCCCAAACCTAATAAAGCTCTGACAGAGTGGTGAGAGGGGCAATATTGAAGTGTTCTAGAAACACCCACTATTGGCACCCCCTTCTTTATGGTAAAAAGAAATATCACATTATGCTATGGGGGTGCATAATGACCTTTTAGGTATAGAGTTATTATGAATAGAGTTAATATTCCATGAATGCAGTGTAAACGCTGCACTGATTTGCACATAGCTGATCTGGAAATTAGTTTTTTAATAGCTGCTGGTATATTAAGTCTTTCAAAATGATATCCATGGGAGTCATATTCACTCACATTTGGGGAACATTCCTGGTGCAGCAGCGTCATTTTCCTGCATTTCATTCGCATGAGGAATCCTACAATTTCACACCTTTTTTTGGGAACAGAACATACATGCATGCATTGATAGACATTTTCAGATCCATTTTTCTATTATGAAATAAGACGACTGCACAGAAATAAACGAAATTTTGTTTCATTAGCATAACACAGATGCTAGCAGGATGACAGCGTTAATAACTAAAGGATTGATGCGACCATGCTGAGAAAGAGAAAAAGATTCAGCTTTTGTCTTCATTTGTGTTGCATGGGTTTAATTGACCAGAACGTTCCCCCTACATGCTTAAGCATCAGCCCGTTCCAGCACCCATGCTACACAACACACTAACAAATGAGAAAATACCCTGAAACACTGACAACATCATCAATTGCTGCAAGCTAGCTGAGTAGCTGAGTTCTACAACACTGCTGAAGTTCTCATAGGGAGAGAGAGAGAGAGAGAGAGGGAGGGGGAGAGAGAGAGAGAGAGAGAGAGAGAGAGAGAGAGAGAGAGATCCTTTGCTTTCTCAAAATATCGAAAGCATGAAATATTGTTTGGATGAGAGAAGGCTTTGCAGTACTCCAGACTGCACCACAGGGACTGAAGCCAACAAAACTTGAAGCCTGGATAGACAGTAATGGCCTCACGGTTCTGCGCAGGCAGCTGGCCCAGACGCAGTTATATTACTGCTTATGTAGGCACTAGTGCACTAAAAGGAGATTGCAGCATTTAGATTTAAGGTTACCTCACTGCAGGACAATCTTACCTCACTTAAAGGGATAATTCACCACAAAATTATTCTTATACTCACCCATATTGTTCCAAGCCCATATTCAAAACTGCTTTTTTTTCCAAATATTGAACACTCACTGTGATCATGGCATGGATGATGAGTTGTTCAAAATAGTCCAATATTCTTCTGAGGTCATAGGAAGAACAGACTGAAATTTTAGACTTTAGTTGCGCATGAAGAAACATTGTGCCAGTTTTGTCAATAACCCACAAATTCCGAAACTGGCATTTCTCTGTGCATTTAGCGCCTCTTCCAGATCTAAGGGGGAGAGATTGAAACTGTACCTGGCTGATGCACACTCTCATCCTTTGAGCGCACGCGCTTGCTGCAACTAGATTATAACATGATGGCTCGCCACTTATTGAATCATAATACAGTGTCACTGTGCATGAAAATTATCAATATTAGAAAGATTTAAAGATGGATTGAAGTGAACAGAAAGGTGAGAGAGGTAGTCTTCACCCCATTATACGCTGCAACAAAATATGTAAGCTCCTTTAAAGAAATGTGCATTTATTTTAGCAGCTATACTACAGAAGAAAAAAATTGTTATCTGATAATGTTGAATATAAAATTTGAAATATTTGAAATATTTTAAATAAAGATTCATTCACCTGAGAAGCAGCATATAAGATATTTAGATGCATTTAGAGAATAGATATTGAATATGAGTGTATTTTGTTGTTCGCTGAAGTATAAACAAGTGTATATACAAACTCTTAAAGCAAGTGTAAATATATTAGATGTTGCTTCTCAAGTCAATTTATTTTAAGACATTTTTAAATGGAAAACAAGACAAAAACACTTGATAAAAGGACTTTTTGCAGTTCATTTCTTTACTGAATTAAACTTAATAAAAGTATTTTTCCCCTTTAATTCAGTGAATGTCATTTAGAGGTATTTTTAAATGATTTTGTCCTCTTTATTGTTCGTTAGCACGCTTAATACAACCTTTTTATTCTGGGCACAAGCTGAATAATCGATTAAGAGCTAATGATTAATCGTTGCAACAATCATTCTTTTACCCTTATCTTAAGTAAAAAAGTAAAACAAGAAAAGAAACATCAATAGACTGTTAAAATAGCAGCGGTACCACAATAACAGTTGTATGAATGATAGTAATATACCCTGGTAGTAGTGGTATTCGGTTGAACTCAGTTTTGAAGGGGCATTTGCAACACAGACTGCCTCACCATGGTAATCGCATGCATCGGCATCCAGTTCTGTACAGAAACAGAATGTGGGGATCTCGAGACACACTTTTCGATATTGAACTCCTTTCAACTTGACACATTGATTATGAGCGTGTCATTGCGCTAAAAAAGATAGATGCAGCACAACGCGTATAACAGGATGCAGGGGTTTTGAGACGCACTTTTAAAAGTTGACGTTCTTTTTACCTTGAACAACATCTAAAAATGTGAAACCTTTCAACAAATAACTTGAATTTTGGTCTGATCTTATACGGCTTCAGAATATTTGGAATATAGCGCACCAGTCATATGGACTACTTTTATGGTGGATTTTTGTCCATTGTGTAGCTTGTTGGATGACTGACTTCTCCATTTTTGTGTGAACTTTTCCTATAATAGTGCCTAACCTCACCACAAACCTCATTGCGATACAGTATTATTCAACACAATCTCATGCCACAAAATAATTTGACCTCACTACAATAGATTTATTGGAATTGCTGTGAAAATTAGTGATGTGGACTTTAAACACAGTAAATTTCCTTCCTCGTGTCGAGGCAATAAAATGCTGCCATTAAGAGAATCAGAACGTGGCCATTTTAACTATAATCCTTATAAACAACACATCCTGTGCTTAAGGGCAAACTAAACCCATTTCCCTAGATGTGTTACCAAATCTTTGCCCCAACATTGTACCATGTTTTTTTCTCTCTCAGATGGTTCATAGCCCGCTCTGCCATGTAATGGTCTTGTTTAAAATAGCTTTGAGTTCATCAGCAGGGAGGATGCAGCTCAAAGCGGCCCAGTGGGGGTGACCCCACCACTCTCACCCCTGCAACACAATTTACACCCCCATGCTCTCACATCAGGGATAATGACATGCACTACCCCGCACGGGCCTGATGGTATTATTCAAGAAAGAAAGAGACAGAGAGACAGTGACAGACAGACAGACGGCTCCAGTTGACGTTGCCAACACAAATGGCCCCAGGCTACACTTTAAGACTTTAATCATGAAGAAAATATCTCTCCCGCCAAAAGGGGCCCATTTATAATTGAGAGGGAAACAGTGAGGCACTAATGTTGTTGCCCAGCATCAGTGCAAGATGAGGACAAACAGCAAGGGGCAGGTTGCATTAAACATTGAACTGCTGTCATACTCTTGAGTTTTTTTTGAGGGATGTAGCCAAAGACACATGAGGAGAAATCTACTCGTCTACTAAAGAATGAGGTTGAAATCAGGCTCCTTCACAGTAGGAACCATTCTGCTGAAAAGACCAGCTGAGACCAGGATGAATTCCTGTGCTGGTCCAGTCTAGTTTATGCTGGTTAGTGCTTGTTTAATGCTTATCGGGCTGGTGAACCAGCATAGCCATGACATTCACCAGCAAAATTTTGTGGGGAGGCGAGTTAACCGGCATGGTCATACTGTTGATGCTGTTCTTGTTGCTTAAACTAGTTTAAGAAGCCTTCTTGGAACACCAGCACACCGGCATCCAAAACACAATATGCTGGTGACCAGCTGTGCTGTGTTTTCAGCAGGGAATATTTGCAGTCATGAGAACACAATAGCTCTGTTTCAAAACCTAGTCTACTGCCTACATAGACAGCTTTCAAGGTAGAAATGGAACATCATAAGTGACTGATTTGAAATACTCTACATAGGTGGCAACTTCAGGTGCCACACAAGTAGTGCCCCAAACAGCAGACACAATTCAACTGATTCCAATAACGAAACAGTGCCCGCCCACTTTTTCAGCGGACTTGGTTCCCGATGTATTTTTCACATAAAAGAGTTCTAAGACATGAACCAAACCAACCAGCACTTAAGTGAATCACAACAGTACAAACTTTGATTTGAAAGAAAAAATATTTGAAAATCGGACAAAAATACAAAGGTAGAAGACCTTTGTGTACTAAACGTCTTTAATGAGATGGAAAGTGGGGACTCGACTGGATTGGGTTGTTCATGGTTAGTGTAAATCTTCACCAGAAATGATGTATTTAAACACAATTGTTTTAAAAATAATTTGTTATTTTTGGAACAGAGCTATTTTCTCTCTTTATATTTTACAATCCTAATGTATTCCCTTTTAGTTTCTTGGTAATGAGGAAAACACAATAAATGTTAATGAGGCACTGTGCATACACTCTCTTTTTTTCTCTCTCTTTTCTTGTGTTCTCTCTGGCGTCCCACTTCTTTCGTTCCCCACATCTGTAGTTAAATTATGTATCCGTTAATGACGTGTGAAATTCAAACCAGTTTCCCTGTCTCAGAATTTCAGCCCCCTACATGCGAACTCGCTCTTGCAGGACTTTTCTCAGATACACACACACACACACACACACACACAACCAACAAACCAGTCCCCCGAGGCCTGCACCATCTCTCTCTCCCATTTCCACAGGGCATTTTTCCCAAAAATAAGGTTAATTGGCTTTTTTTTTTTGTCTCTCTGTCTACAGTGGCGCTATGACTGTGTGTATCAGAGAATCACTGACATTGTTGTGATCAGCAGGTGGCCAAGCTTATTATAGCCTGCTCAATCATGCCCATGTCTGGTGAAATTTGTCCAGACCAGCTTCATTCAGCAGCAGGCCAAAGGCAACCCTTTATTCCACTGCCTTTGAAAACGCCAGACATCGACTTAAAGCAAGTCGATTGAGTCATCAGTCGATTCAATCCAGGCATGTTAACAAAACAGCAGGCACAGTCTACTGTATGTTATTTTGTTTGCTGTCCTGGTTGAAAAGTATTGATTAGTTGATCTATATGATTTGATTTTGATCGTGACGAATGAAAGGCATAGAAGAAACAAGAGGTGTCTGTGTTTCCTCTCGGATATTAATTTAACAACAATATATCTATGTTGTTATTGTGAGTGTATATGGCAGTTTTCACAACAGAACCCAGTTAGAACATTCCACACAGAGATTGGCCAGCAGTTAGATCTATAGTCTAAATAACAAGGCAACAGTGCATGGAGAGTGATTATGGGGAATTTTCTGGACACAGATCCAAGGAAATGTAATTTTGAAGGCAGATCTGGGCACAATCGAGCAGTCTCTCGTTTGCTGGGGAAACTCATTGTGCCTTTTGAAGAGTGTAGCAGCAATTTAAAGGAACAGCACACCAAAAAATTACAAATTCGTTATCAGTTTGTTCCAAATCTGTGAGATTTTCTTACCTCTGTGGTTCAAAATAAGTTTGAATTGGCAGAATGTTCACATTGCTCTATTCCAATGGGGACGAAAATTGTCATACTAAAAAAATTATAAAAAGCACAATAAGTGTGCTAAATTACAAATGTTCTGAAGCGGTGCAATAGCTTCCTGTCAGGAGCTTTCTGAGAGCTGTGGCGGAGGGGAAGGCTGTCAGTGAATAGCGACTAAAATTTCGGTCTGTTCTTTGCACAAAATTAAAGTATAGCTTCAAAAGACAATTCTGGACTAAGTTTATGGTATTCTCATGCTACTTTATTGTCATTTTTGGAACTCAAACATGTCCGTCCCCTTTGGAAAAGAGCAATGTGAACATTCTACCTAACATCTCCTTGTGTGTTTCATGGAAGAAAGAAAGTCACACAGGTTTGGAATGACATGAGGGTGAGTAAATGACAAATCTTTAATCCAGACCCTCTAATCCAGCACAAACAATCTTGACTGTTGAACACTGTTTGTTTGCTGTGAGTGTTCACCAAACCAATCTTGCATGCTGTATAGATGCTAAACGTATATGACCAGAGAACAGAGAGGTTAAGGCAGTAATCATCTTTATCGAGCTGATACGTAGAGGTGCTGAGCTCTGCAAAAGGGGCTCTAATCTCAGAGATGCCGCTGAACATGCAACAATGTATTACAAAACAGTGCACTATCAGGTCCTGTGGTGATTGCAGATTCCATGTAGATATTCACACAGGCTTTGCACAGAATCATTTGGGCTTAACTTCAAAACAAGCATTGATTTTGTGTTTTGGAAATTACTGGATGTTCTTTAGGCTGCGAGTGGTTTAGCAGACTCCAACTGACCTACATTTGATTAAACCAGATGCTCTTTTATGTGGCAGACAGCTGTGCCATTCTGAAACCTCAGTGAGATTATTATTTGTTGGGGTTGATAGAAGAAGCTATACCACAAAACCCATTCAACTTGCAGTTGTCCTTCCCAATGCATGTTGACCAAATTGTCCTTTATTCACTGCATAGCCTTCAGTGGCATTTAGTGCTTTGTTATGATTATCTTGTTTGAATCTCATTCTTATTTTGTCTGTGCAATGGTGAAGAAAATCAACTTGTACTTCAATAAGGTAAATTAGACTATTTTAAAGTTTGCCTTACAAATCATGCACACAAGATCGTATTTTGTGAGAAACAGTGTTTATGAACTGATAATCTGCAGTTTTACTTATGATGTGTGTGGAAGGCAATAAAAGTCTTTGTTGTTGTAGCACCTCTAGTGTTCATTTCACCAGGAAACTGCCATGATACATACAACGAGCCATGTAAAAATCATTTTGCAAAATGTAGGAATAGAAACGAGTATCCTTGAGACCAGGTTGTATTTACTGCACATTTTGGTAAACGTGGTAGATGATCCAGGTATTCTATGCCGACAGAAAATCCAAATACTGTAGATACATACTGCATACTGTGGAAGTAGTACAAGTAGCATGGTAGCATGCTATTCCGAACATTACATTTTTGGTATTTCCTATGATGCCTTAGTGTTGGGGAAGCCATGACCATACATGTCGAAGAGCTGCTGGGATTAGACAGGTTGGCACGGTAACCCACTTTATGGTGGGCGAGTAATTAGAGCAGCTGCAAATAGAGAGATCTATAAGAGAGATCACATTTCACCCAGCAGCACTCTGCTATATGAGACCTTGAACTTTGACCCTGCTGCTGCAGACATGGCTGCCCGCAGGATTTATTGACTGCACTCTGTAACGCAGTGCCCACTTTATTTGTCAAGGGCAGCAATGCATAAAGACATTCAAAATAGCTGACTAACCCACAGGACATTTGACCTGAAATGTGATTCCCTCTGATACAATGAACGCTCTGCACGGGTGAATCTCACAACCTGGAAATTGTCCAGGTCATACTTCACCCAAAAATGAAAAGAAAGAAATAAGAAATTATTAGAAATTCTCTCATCATTTACTCACCCTAATGCCATCCCAGATGTGTTTGACTTACTTTCTTCAGAAGAACATTTTGAAAAGTATCTCAGTTCTACAGGTCCATACAATGCAAATGAATGGTGACCAGACCATTCACATGTGAAAGTAAAATTAAACAGACACCACATGTGACATTCAGATGTAAAAAAGTATATACATTTTCATCTGTTTCTCACTATTATTTTGCTTCTGAAGACATGTATTTAACCACTTATGGATTACTTCTATATTTCTTTATGCAATTTTTGGAGCTACAAAGTTCTGGTCACCATTCACTTGCATTGTATGGACCTACAGAGCTGAAATATTTATCTAAAAATCTTTGTTTGTGTTTTGCTGACAAAGAAAGTAATACACATCTAGAATGGCATGAGGGTGCGTAAATTCTAAAAGATTTTTCATTTTTGGATGAACTATCCCTTTAACAATTGAGATAATATTACTGTACATTATTTTCTTCATATTACAGTAATGACAATTATTATTATTATTATTATTATTATTTTGCATTGTGGTTTGAGAATTAACAGAGAAAATCTGCCATAGAAAAATGGTCATAAAGACTGCAAAAAATCTTAATGGTTCTAAAATAATCCTGATTTTCTTTATGCAAAATATAATTTCTTAAGTTTTCTCTTGATTTTGACCCAGTTCTGGGGAGTCGCTGAAGCAATTTAAAATAGTCTTGTCCTGGATATTTCCATGTCAAACAGTAGCATGCAAGGGGACCCTGGTCAAAAGAGACTTAAATTTATTTTCTAAAATCAAAGAATCAGATATCAAAGTCATCAAATGCTTAGATTTTACCTAATCCCCCTCAATTTGTGTCATATTTTGTTATATCAGCTTTCCCATTCATCCTTAAGTCCAAGATGAGGAATAACGTGTCTGTGATTGAGCAAACTCATTAAAACATTGTCATCAGTTTTCTTCAGTCTCAGACTGCAGCGTGCTAATGTGTTTATAATGAGAGAAAAGCATGCGTTAATGCAAAGCGCTGTGCTTATTGACAAACGCACCTCAACGATTAATGAGATATTGTTGTATACAACAGCTGCTTTGTAAAGTTGTATCATTACCTTTGCTCTGTTCCAAAACCTAGCGAGCTGCCTCCAGACACAGCATTTAAGGCATCAGAGGTCACAAGTCTTTCCCAAAATATAGAAATAATTATGCTTCCTCCTAAAATACCTCATTTTGGATCCATTCTACAGCAACATTGCAAAGCAGCTACCTAGATAGGCAGGGTTGTTTCAGACCATTATGGCACCCTAGGCGAGATCCCTACTACTGCCCCCGTTGGGTGGGGGTGCGTTGGGGCATCATCCTTTTTTGGCACCCCTCAGTAGACCGCCTAGTTTGCCTATGCCTAGAAACGGCCCTGTATGTAGGCAGCAGACAGCATGGCAGATCACTAGGTTTTAGAACTATAATGTGAAATTATCCAACCCTTTCCTTGAAGCTTTTTTGAGTCTTTTGATCATTATTGAGAAACAAAGAACAGCAAGATTAAAGCTTAAATAGTACATTTTACTTACTGTGTGGCTGTGACGGTATTGACTTCATTCTCTAAACTCAAATCACCCTCCCTCAAGAAGCTGTATGAGCAGGGGGATCTGTGTACTTTTTGTCTCTTTCTCTCTTTCTGTGCACAAACAGATAAGAAATACAGCATCCAGATCAATGGGCTCAAACATCAGGTTGAATAGCTGTGCTTTATTTAAGCAAGGGAGAGCATACCAGATCTACACGCTGACTACTGACTATTGGACAATGCATCAGTCATTCAATAACGTGCCAGTGATACAACAGACCCCCCGTGTCCTAATCATCATTCAGAGTCCTCCATCATGCTCATTTAAAGGACGGCCAGACCCATTTGATGCCCCACCCACCCAACCACACCACTGAGCTCTGTTTACATACAGTTACAGTAACAATAAGCAGAAGACTGCTCTTTAAATACAGAATGAATTTATAATTATATACAAATTAGTTATATAGTTATATGGGTTTTCAGTTGTAAAAACTGATATATTTTCTGTATCTATATATGAATATATGTAGATATATAGCTACAGTATATCTAGTAGATGTTTAGAGTTGAGGCTGAAACTCTGAGGGTGCATTGTTGAAAATGGGAATTTTTTCTTATGTAAAACGAAATAAAATTCAAATATTTACATAATATACATAGATTGTGGCAGCAGACAAGTAAAGCATTTCGACAATACGAAAAGTGGCTTTAAAAGTTAAATCTTGTTTGTTTTATTTCCATATTATTGAACATAACCCTATTATTGGAACATAACTAATTTTGTCTGCACACTTTTTAATTATTGGTCTCTGTACTCATGCGTCTGATGGATGCTTTTAGAGCATCTCACATTGGTCACATCTCATTATATTGTTGTCATTTTTAGTCATTCTTTAGTCATTCAGTATCTCTAGTCTTTAATATGCTGTGTCAAGTTAAACGATGTTTGAGACTTTCAAAAACCTGTCTCAAGAATCCTGCATGCTGTTGAGGTCCAGATGTTTTATCTGAGCGCAATGTTTATATTGTGTGCATTTCATCATTTAATGCCTGTGTTTAAAAACAGATGCTATGAGAGTTCTCTCTCTCTCTCTTCCTTTTCCTCCCAGCGTGCCAATGACTGGCATCGGATACTGTAAACCACCAAATATATTAATAAAAAAATGTAAGCGTGCCTTCCTACTTGTTACATCTCTACAACTCCGTATTTCATTGGCAAACGTCACTAAAGATGCAACCTCGGCAAAAACATGCATTTAAATTATTGTTGTATACTGAATAATTTCTGATCAGCCTACAAAGCTTCAGCTTGTGAAACAGATGCATCCTTTTGACGAAGATAAAAGGAGATTTCTTAAAGGTAGGAGATCCTCCCATTTTAGCAGTAACTCTATGGTAGAATACACCACTATTGCTCATTGTATATGGTGGGAGAAGATGGAGAATGGTTTTGTAAGCTTCCTTCCTCTGAATGTGTTTTTGTAAGTACACAGTGTAAGAACATCTGAATCAATCTTTCTTGAATCTGATTTATTAGGTGTCTCGTGCCTCCCGTATGTATATTGTGCGGCACTTTGTGTCCTTGATGGTGAATCTGGATTTAGTGTTGAAAGTGAATGATGTTGTGTATTTCTGTGTCAGATGATAATGAATGGAAGGAAAATCATTTGTGTCGGAGGAGTTGAGTGATCAGCTCTCCGAAGGGGCGGAGAGGAAGAATTTCGAGCTGAATATGATGCAGGAATGGCAGCTTTTGCTCTCTTTATCTGTTTAAGTATTCTGGGATTCTGTAAAGAGGTTTATTACATAAAAACATTTCATCTTCCTTTGGAGGATTATTTTATATATTAGTTTTTGCAAAAACTGCTGTACATTTCATAAGTCTCTTTTAACCTATTTTTTGCACAATGTGGGCCAGTAAAACAGCATGTCATTCTTACTTCCTTTAGATGGTCTCAACAGCTTAAATGTATTCATGCTGATGCTGATTTTACAACAGATTTAAAGCATGCTAACAAATGCAGATTTAGAAAATAGCTGTTTCCCCACAAATCACATGTTGTTTTGATAATTAATTTTACTAATGCTAATCACTACAGCTAAAAGAGTTTTAACTGAGTTTTAATTTTAGTTTGTTTTTTATATAGCTTCTTATGTTGCATAACAAAATAGTCATGTAACAACACTGTACTGAATGGTGTAGATATTACAGTAGATTTGAGAGTAACTGAAACAACCTGCATTATTTAAATGCAACATTACTGTGTCTTGATATAAAATGTTCTGGTGTGCTTTCCACTTGATCACAGGTTGTTCTCTGAATTCAGATATGAACTTATTACATGGATCTCTGGAATATTTGTTTCTGATTGGTCAATTGCAGTATTCCTTGGTCCAATCATTTTGTATAATGACTGCAAATTAAAAGTTCCAGGCAACCAATTTCCTTCAGTAAATAAATTAGCTGTGCTGTTTTCATGTCTCTCATATAGAGTGTTAGCTGTAATCGATTGCAAAGTTACTTTAATCTAATTATTTTTAAGTCAAAAAGTAATCATATTACAATTACTGACTTTCTTTTCATTTAATTACATTTAAGTTAACTACTGGATACACACAGTATTTCTAAATTGTATTCTATTATGTAGACTACATTTAATCAAGAACTATGTTAATATATACGCCTGTTTGTGTTTCTTTGACAGTGACAAGAGTCATGAGTAAGTAATTATAAATGACAACTGTGCAGTGCTGAGTGTGTGACTTGTGTACAATATTGAACAAGGAGGAAATAGAGGCATAATTCTGAATTCGTTAAGCAGAAAGTGTTTTAGGAAATACAGGGATTTAAGTCATTATTAACGTGATTATTTTTCAATGAAGTAATCAGAAAATAAATCAGATTACAATTTTAGAGACATAATTTGTAAATTGTTGTGGATTACTTTTAAAAGTAAATTACCCAACACTGCAGTAAAATATATCAGTAAAATAACTTAAAATTAAAATGAATATAATAAATGAACTAGAGGTGCAGCCGATATATTATTGGTCGATAAGTGGGAAAATACTATTATTATGATTATGTGCTAATTGTTTTTTTTAACTTTAGGATTTCTGTAAATACTTGTATATATGGACACAATACAATCTGTGCAAGTTTAATTAATTAATTTATCAATCAAAAAGTAGCGGCTCGTAACCACAGATATACAAGGGGCAGATCTTGCTTTAATTTTAATAGAAAGGGGGGGTCACTTCCACTCATGCTTAAGGTTAGGGAAAGGGTGAGGAAAGGGGCTCCTTATATATTTTTAATGGCGTTTTGGAGCAATGCATGTAGCTATACCCTTCTCCAGATTTCCATTGGAAAAATTAGTGGCACTGTGGAGTTCAGGAGGGCAGCAGATTCTCTGCCCCACATGCTTGTATATCTATATCAAACATAGTGTAACAGAGGTTGAAAATAGAATAAAAATCTATACTAGAATACATATGAATTTTAAATACATATGTCAGCATTTTTAACACGTTTACAGGATAACAAATTACATTATTGGCTGTTTATATTATGGATTTATGTTTTCAAGCGGATTAATATTTTGTGGGTCTTTGCCCTACCTGTCAATATACTGAAATGAGCTGCACCTGCAATCAAACCAGCATAACATCTGTAATACAGTCATAATTTCAGGTTTAAGTAAGCATCTTTTAATCAATAAGCCAGCAGCTCCATCGTAATGAGCAACCGCAAAAATGATTAGCTATCATTATTGGCCAAAAGACACTGTAAATTATCGGTTATTGATATCAGACCAGAAATTATGGATGGGCCGATCGATCAGCCACAGATCTAGACAGGCTGATAAAAAGGTACTTTTAAAAGAAACACTGGTGATTGGTATCTGCCAATCACAATGTTAAAATATCAGTGACTGATTCAGCCTCAAATTTCTTGAACAGAGCACCACTACCAGAAGTTCCATGTTGGTACCTCTCTTAAAATAATAATCTATATTTGATGTCCATTTAATTATTTATTTGTTAAGTAGCCATGTAGTAAGTGATGATGTGCATTCAGCTGGTCATAATCGCTAAATAAACACTAAAATGTTGATCAAGACAATGATAAGTATAGATAATGACAGATTGACTTAATGTATTAAGCATTGTAAACATGGACTATCTTGTATTTTGTTGCAGCTGACATCATCTCTACTGTGGAGTTCAACTCTACAGGAGAGCTCTTGGCTACGGGAGACAAAGGAGGAAGAGTGGTGGTTTTCCAAAGGGAACAAGAGGTAAGATCATGAAATCGGTCAAATTTACACTGATTCACGTAGACGGTATATAGACAGCAGGTCAAAAAAATATGTACTGTTATTACTGTGTGAGTGGAAATAAATACAAATTAAATAAACCACAGAGCCTCACCCTGTATCAGAACTTCCTGTGGCTTTAACAAGGTTTCAAAGTTCACACAATCAGAACACAGGTGAGGCCTTTAAAGAAACACAGGCATCTAATAAACCACAGATTTCATCTTATGTCCACATGCTCATACATGAAGACTTTTTGAGTTATTTAGCCACTAAAACCAAATTCAGTTAGGTTTTGTCATGTGTGGAAAAGGCACCACGCTGTTAGCAAATCCAGCCACATAGGGACCTGCTTTTGTACAATACCCTAAAGTACACAAACACAAACAAACACACACACACACACACACACACACGAACAACACCCACTAGAAAGGGCCTCGTTCTCTTCACCCTTCTGTTTCCTTATTTAACTGCATGAGCGGTTTCACAATTATTAATTTTAATGGTTCCCAATGTAAACACTTCCTTATTTTCATGCTGCCATTGATTGTGAATCCTTTATGCTGCCTTTATGTCCTTTGGGAGCTTAAAAATATTTGTTACCCATTGACTTGTATTGTATGGATATATTCACATCATGTCTCCATTAAAATATTTTCTATATTTTTAGCACAAATTATTCCGAGCCCAATCCCGACTTTGGCAAAAACTTGACCAAGGAAATCTTGCTGGGTAAACTAGTAAAACTGAATAAGTCTGATGATGGCTCCAGCACACCAGTGGCCCATGATGGGCACCATAATCCAATAACACAACATGTTCTGTTATCCAGCAATGCTGGTCTTGTAAACAGGGTGGGCAACCTAGACAGTAGGATTTGGTTCAATTTGACAAATTACTCTTCTCGCCCACAGAGCAAGAACCAGCCTCAAAGACGTGGGGAGTACAATGTTTACAGCACGTTTCAGAGTCATGAGCCGGAGTTTGACTACCTGAAGAGTTTGGAGATTGAGGAGAAAATCAATAAGATTCGCTGGCTGCCTCAGCAGAATGCTGCCTACTTCCTACTCTCAACCAATGGTGAGTGTACACATAAGCTTTCAATTAAAAATGAAAGTTTTATGAACCATAGGCACTTTACGTATGTATGATGAGTAACATTTCCAGTAGCATTTCCACTTGAGCATGGTTTAGTATGATTACAAACTGCTTCTAAATTTTGTAATTAATTAAACATGATTTTGTTTTGAAATCACACTAATTGATGGCTTGTTGACTAATTGAAGCCAATACCATTGCTTAACAATCTAAGTGTTCAGATTAGATCTGTCTAGAAAGGTGTACATGTTATTGCTGAAAATAATGTTCGTTATAGAGAAAATTAATGGTATTTTTACTTCAGGGGTCCAACTATTGTGCTCTATTGTTTTTCCCCTCAGAAGATTATCAGACTATTATCCATTCTTTGCAGTTAAATACAATAACCTGACCCTTCTTGCTCTGGTTCATGTTTCTAAAAATATTGCCAGTCACCAAATTATAGCTAACCAAACTGTTTCACCAGAGTTTTGTTGATTTGTAATGATTTGTGTAATTAGGGAAGTACAAACAAGGATCTCAATAACACAAAATCTGCTGTCATCTCAATGATGTAGGAACATCACATTTTTCTTTTTACCCTAATGACATCATGCATCTCTGCATGTTCAGATGCGGTTGAAATTTTCTATTGGTGCTGGATCTATGCCAGTGCTGTGCCAGATTGTGTGCCACAGATTTAATAATTTCCCACTGCCAACCTTATTATTTCTCTTTCTCTCAGTTTGTTCTTCTTCTATTATGTCTCACTATCTCTGAATGTTGTATTGAAGCTGCTCTCTGTGTATTGGTTCATTCTTAGATAAAACTGTGAAACTGTGGAAGATCAGTGAGAGAGATAAGAGACCGCAGGGATATAACCTGAAGGATGAAGATGGAAGGATCCGAGACCCGGCCACTATAACCACATTACGGGTCAGCTTGCTTTTCTTCTCATGACCTTTAAATACACAATGTGGCTGTAGACAATGAAAACAAGCAAATTGTTTAATATGCATACTGTTAGGGCAGGGCGATGTGGCTACAAAAATAATATCTATATTTTTCATGCTACACTACACAGACACTGTCTCTGTAATTTTGCAAACGTGCTGGTTTGTGTGTATATACTGTGTTGGCTTACTGCAGCAGTAAGGGTCATTCTGGTTGATTACCTACTGTAGTTTTGTGATTCTGGTGGTATTTTGATTAATTGTGCAGCCTTGAAGGATCATGAAATTACCCTGATTTTTAAGAAACATAATGGCCAAATGAAATGCAAAGTGCATTCATCTCGATATTCACAATATTGCTCAATTTTAAATCATCAGCAAATTCATTGTGATTATATTGGGAATATTCAATATACACCCAGCCCTAGTTAATGTACTGGATAAAAATAGTAGCTTGCATCTCTCCCAGGCTTTCTCACTTGCACCTACATAAGGAAATGACATGCTTTGCCACAGCTATGACATTTGTACATAAGACATCCTAAAATATCTAAATCTGGTAAATAGTGTTCTTATATGATCTAAATATACATTTTCCAGTGGTTTAGCTTAGAATAATGTATCTTAGAATAATGTATCACAGAATCTTTAGTTAGCTCAGCTTAAGTCCACACTGTACAATTCTGCTATTTATTTCTATCCTTTACTATCCTGGATCTAAGATCTTGGGTAAAAGCCAAGGCAGACTGTAACATCAACAGTCTTTTCTGTATGTCAGTCGGTATGATATACAAATAATAAACATACATCTTCATATACTGTAGCTAAAACAAATGTGTCATTAATTGCTGTGCTCCAATTGGTTTTAAATTAGATGGCTGTCATTGAAGCGGTCCAAAATCCAATAACAATATGCCCCTACAACAACTTTTTGCCTGCATCATCAAAATGTCACCCTTTGTCCATATTTTAGATGTCACTCTGATGCTATATTCAACTCATTTTAGAGGACCTCAATACTTTACCCAAGGCTACATTTTAAAATAAAATTTAAGAGAATTCTGTCTTCATTTAGGCCTACTCATTGCTTTTATATTTATTGCTTTTGTGCTCATTGTTTTGTTTGCTGTGGGAAACAATGGGACTTTTCAGAATGTCCGATGTTGCTCAAAAACTGAGAAAAGAACCAACAAAATAATCTTAAAGAGAATCCATGCTATTTGTGCACTGCATCCTGGATCTTCTGATGCCGTGCAGTAGCTTTGTTTGGGAAAAAGGTCCAAATTTAATTCTTTATGGAGACATCAGCAAATTCAAAAATTCACACATTCAAAATTTCCTCCTCAACTAGCGTTACGACAGGTTTGATGTCAGTGATGTAAAATACCAATGGGTATGTTCCAAAACTTAGTGAGCTGCGTCGCTGTCTACTGACCAGTTTTGGGTAAGTAACTCTAAAAAAGAAATGAATTACTAACTAAAAATTACATCTTCTACAGTGTAATTCCATTACTGTACTAATTACTCTGTCTGAAAAGTAATTGCATTACTTATTACTAATTACTTTCTAAAACCCTCATCACCCTTGACCAGATGAAAAATACAAGGATAGACGTGAAACTGTTCTTTTAATTCTTTCAAATGAATCATATAAAATTAAATAAATTATTCATGAACTGGCCAAAGAATCTAAGGGGGCAGCGTTAAACTAGAAAACATATATTTCAACATTAGACGTTAAATTTCAATTTTAAATTCACTATTGTTTTATATAGAATTGTTGTATAGTCTATACAGTATTTAACACAATTACATCAGAAGTAACTGTAATTAAATTACGGCAGCATTCTAACAGAAATGGAGCCTCATAAGAGAGCATTCTGGGTGCAACTCAACACGTCATTCAAACAGAGCTCCACGGAAGATTGGACTCGCAGCTGATTTCAATATAGCTGATGCGAGAGGAATAACGCGATACTCAAATGAGAATAAATACACATAGCATACATACATTTTGGGTAAAATGGTCTGTTTTTAATCAATACTTTTCAGTACTGAATGGATTATATTTATTTTATATAATGTTTATATTTAGTAAATCAGGGGACAAATACTTTTTCATGCAGGCCCAATTGGTATTGGATAATGTTTTTGCTTCAATAAATAACTTTATCATTTAAAAACTGTATTTTACCTACATGTTATATGTTTTATTTTGTAGATAATTGGTTAGGTTTAGGAATGAGGTTGGGTGAGGGAATCTAAAATATCAGCATGATAGCATAATGTAACTAATATGACACACTCAACAATGAACACATTTTCATTGATTTTCGTTTCCTTAAATTTGTCTCAGTAGGCAAAATTGTGGCAAAAGTAGCACATTATGTACCCATATTTAAAGAATGCCACATCCTAGCACTTCTATCATTTTGCAAATCATAGTGTGGTTCATTCTTTCAAAATTGCTGTTGGTTCAATGGTTATGTTTCATCCCCCAATAAATTGTATCTGTTTGACGACACAATTATTAGAAATCTAGAAGTTCCTGCTTTCGGCCCACATTCTCACTTGGAAATCTCATTTACTGTGTTCAGTGTCGACGCTGACGAACGATGCGCTGTCAGCAACCAAAAAGCATTCATTCATAATCAAACAGCAAGGACAAAGACAGACGATAATGTGCAGTGAAGGGGGCACTATCATTCCTCCTTCTGCTCTCTCGCTCACCACTCATCCCTCCAAATTGAATACAGTTACAAAGAGGGCGCGACTCTGAGCACCCATTAATGTTTGGTGCGGTGTCTGTTTTCTGCTTCACGGACTAATGGATTAAAGCACTCCACTCCTCCGCCATTGTCTGTCCGGGTGGAAGATTAGCCTGACACCAGGGTGATGGCAGGCAGCGGGCAGCAGTCCATTTTGGACTGTGAAATTTATGTGCGATGGAGATTCGGACATGGATTTGTCACGGCGCTCGGGTAGAGGAGTGCGTATTGAGGGAGGAGGGGAAAACACACATGTCATGCGTTCTGGCAGTCACCAGAGCCAACACTGTGATCTTACTCTTGTCTCAGCGTGTGATTTTACCCCTAAGGTCTGCAGTGCACTAGTTTCTGCAGTCAGCGTGCAGACATGATGCTAGGTATGACCACCATGCAATTTAAATCCAGATACCTGACCTTTTAGAACTATGCCGTGAGTCAAATTGGATTCTTGTGTCATTTGACCTACAGATGCTGTCTGGTCCATAAAATGGGAAAAATGGTGTAGTTGTAGTGTAAGAAAAACGATTTAATACCTTGTTTTCCCAGGTCTCTTCCTCTATCCTCGATTTCTGCATGATCCGTTTGCTCTTTAAACCACTATGAGACCTCTGACGTGGGCGCCAGAATTTGTTTTTTTCCATATCAGACAGCAGTGACCACCTCAGATTCCATATTTATTTTATATATTATATAAAGAAAATAATAGTCTCACAAAGCCAGACTTTTTGACTATCAGCATTGATTCTGTTCCACTTGGTAGCCTATTCTGGTCAAGAACTGCCAACTTGAGGCTTGTCTATACTTTGGTTTTAGCATGCTTGCTTGTTGAGCTCTAAAAATTTCAAAGTATTCTTGACCACAAATCAATATGGCCATGTTCGACGCTTACGCACTATGATTGCATTATGATACTATTTTGTTTCCAAAACATCTAGCCGTAAAGATCTTGTTGCCTTTCTGTACAGCTCATCATAAACAGCGTTGCGAGGCATTGATTATTTGTTTAAAACCACTATGAAAACCCATAATGTGTCCATGATTAAACTAGTTTAAAATCGTATTAAATGCCCCCAACTTTCTAAACAGCATTGAAAAGGAATAAAGGAGAAATCTGGACCATGAACAGACAGAAATTGCAAGGCTTTCAATCCACACATCACAGATACTAAAAAATATTTACTTACTTTTACCTTTGGCTTCTATGATCTAATTGCAAATACCACAGTTAAAACAATGGATACAACTTTCCTTCTGTGTAAAACCTTGCTTGTTCAAAACAACATTATTTTTGTCGAGGATGTCACAGACATGGAATGTTGTGTTTGAGGTCTCGTTCTCTTCAACCGGAACGCAGTCATAGACACACACTGGCTCAGTTTAAATTTCTCTCAGCTTCCCAGTCACATGGGGATCACCGGAAAAACAACATAGTACTGTGTGAGTGTGTGAACATAAAAAATGTTAATAGGCTGGATTTTGATGCGATTCATAATGTAAATTTGCCCTGTTTATGTGTGTGATCATGTACTTATCCCCTTAAGGTTTGCTATAGAAATTGTATGTCCATACACATACACCACCCACCCGCAACCAACTCAGGGGCTGGAGCGACCATCTGTAGGACTTGGCGGCACCGGTGCTACCACTCTCAAATGTTAGTCTGGAGCCCCTGTTATGGGGGCTTTGGAGGTGCACAACTAAACCATCCTGATACACATTTCTCTCTAAAAGCTCAATGCAGTCATACTCCACCACAGAATGGTTTAAGCTTGGCTGTGATAATTGGCTATAATGCAGCTGAATCATACCAATAGTGATTTGAAAGCCTAATGGGTGATTTTAGAGCTTTGTTAAATGGAACGCTGATGTCTCTCACACAAGGCAGAGGTGCTTCTATGATGTGGTAATGAGTGACTCTTTTGGATTGGCACACTGCTTCTAAACATCAGCGTCAGTTCAGAGTCAAATGGCACAGCATCTGCATACTGCAATTAGAACCTGCAGGTGGGGTGCGGTGCTGTTCTGAACTGCCAATCCACAGCAGGACATGCGGTACAGTGGACTTTTTCAAATGTGTCCCATAAGATGGCCCAGCTCACAATGCCAAGCCTATATTGAGCATCATCATAATGGTCATTAGCTCCAATTAGATGTGAGCTGTGCCAAATAAAAAACTGTTAGCCAAGCATTTTTAATTTGTTATAGCCTACCAATTATTAAAGACTCCATGAAACGGAATGAGGAGCCAAGTTTTCCTGTGTTGACATTTTTCCTGTTGAAACAGGACGTTTTGGGGGGTTGAATTTCAAAGGACTCTCTATTGATTATGTAGTTTATTTTTTATTTAGCCAATAGCCTTTAGTTTATGTTACAACCCACCAAAACTACACTTCACAGCTTTGTACCATGGACATGAATGAATAAAATCTGATGACTTTCTTTGCAACCAATTTATGGTTGGGAAATAAAATAAAATTGTAGTGTTAGCACAACCTAAGGCACACAGAAGAACCATGATTTTCTACTTGTTATTGGTAGTCGGAAACAGGTTGTATTTATCATTTAAGGGGAGGGGGCATGTTAGAGTACATTCTATTGGAAAACATTTTGTATTTTTATATGCAAAATGAGTATATTGAATGCAAGTTGAGCCATCAGTATTTTTGGTCTGTTTTCCCAGAAGAGAAAATCTTAAAATTTTTAATCTGTTAATTTTATTTACTTTTGAGAGTACACCAGCATATAGATTAGAGGTGTGAATCTTCACTGGCCTCATGATTCGATTACGAATCAAAGGGTAACAATTTAATTACAAAACAATTCTCAATGCATCACGATGCAACTTGTCCGCTAATTTGTCTCTCAATACAAACTTTTTTCCCTTTCAACTTTAAATTTAACAGCTGTTTTCAAAAATAAGAATGAGTCACATTACATAAAAATACAATTAAGGTAATTAAACCGATTAAAAAAAAAAAATTCTGTTTCACCATCCAATCAGGGTAGGGGGCATCCAAAGTTTCTGGGGCTACAAGGAAAATATAGACGGGCAATGCCCCCCCCCCCAAACCCCCCCCTTAGACCCAGCATGGTTTATTATGTACAGTATGTCCCAGTTCTTGCTGATAAAATGACAAGCTGGTCCTTAGAGGAGAGGATATGAACATCAATATTTGTATAAATGAGGACTGTGTCATGTGGAGACTGTTGAAACAGATCCAACAGCCTATTCTGACACTTATCTTTTTCTTCGTCTCTCAGGTGCCTGTACTGCGGCCTATGGATCTCATGGTTGAGGCCACACCTCGGAGAGTGTTTTCCAACGCACACACGTACCACATCAACTCTATCTCCGTCAACAGCGACTACGAGACCTTCATGTCCACAGATGACCTGAGGATCAACCTGTGGAACCTAGAGATCACCAACAGAAGCTTCAGTATCCTTTGACCCCAAAAAATGTCACAGAAACTCTTTTTTTGGGAAGGACAGTTTGAGAGTCAATAAAGAGTCCATTCCAATGGTTTAAAGGCCCTGTGAAATGGTTTGCCAACCATTGCGTTGACATTCAGTATATCATATTGAAAGCGGAGGTTGGGGTAGAACATAAAGGAAGGCTTGAACTTTTTCTAAACAGCTAATAACCTTTAGTTTAAGGTACCTTGCCAAACTGTGATTTGTTTCTTGCGATTGCTGGTGGAGGGTGATATTAGGGTAAGGGACACTTCAAAAGAATTTCGAAAGACTGTACATTTTAAATGCATATTTCTGCTAAACGTTTATGCCAACATCTTATACCATAGTACTTCCTCCTACATCCTGTTAGGAGAAATGTACCTTAGCATATAGAAGGCCTCAAAGCTATCAGACTTAAACTGAAAGCCACAAAACTCATATGTTGATTTATTGTTGACTTTAAAATTGTAAAACACTTTTTTTAAGCTGTTTTGCTCCTAAATAGGTATTTTTCCCATTTGTCATTAATGATTCTTATTAATGATCTTTTGCTTGTTGAGGAGCTTTCCTGAGCTGTTTTCCTCAGACATTGTAGATATAAAGCCAGTAAACATGGAGGAACTGACGGAGGTGATAACAGCGGCGGAGTTTCACCCTCACCAGTGCAACACCTTCGTTTACAGTAGCAGTAAAGGCTCCATACGTCTGTGTGACATGAGGGCCTCAGCACTCTGTGACAACCATTCAAAATGTGAGTCTTTTAGATACAGACATCACCTGTAAATCAACTCGAAAACGCACATGCGCGTTAGCTGTAAAAGCAGGGAAATATATGTTTTTTTAGCGAGGTAAAGAAGCACAATTTGATACCAGTTTTGTCAGACTTTACTGCTGATTTAAAATATGTTCTTTGATCATAAATCTTGGCCAAACGTTATTGAGATTTCAGTGTTCCCCCATTCAAGTAGAGAGGAGCTGCACTGGCATGACTGGAAATAGCCTTCCGAGAGTGTTCTAAATATGTCCGACAGTGGACTGACTTGCTAGAAAGACTTAGTATAAACATAAATGAGACAATTGTTGACATACAGAAAATATCAAATTAATGTGGGTAGAGTTCATATGGATTACACCCTGTCTACACCAGACATGAGCGACGTGTCACATCAAAAGCATATATTTCCTATTATCATCAATGATGCGGTCTACACTGGAAGGGTTCTTTGTAGCATGTCGTGCAGAGCTGACAGTAAACAGATGCCCTTTTCTAATGCTGATGCACTACAGAGCTACTCTAGCCACTTTATTATCCTGTCTGTCTGAAATAAAATTATTTTACTTACCAAATATCATACATATTGTTTTCCATATTTTTTTTTTTTGTTTTTTTTGTTAGCTATATAAATAACTCCTGACTTTTGCATTAAAGCCAGCTTTTCTGGTCTCTAGTCTATTCATTTAAATACTTTTTGTTTTTAACCACATGTATAGACAGTATTAGCAACAATAAAATCTCAATAATTATCCTATAATAAGGAAATGTTAATTATAGTGGATTTCCATTGAAAATAAAGTATGATACTGGTTATTCACCTATTTAAAATCTACTCAAGCTCACATTTGATTGGTCATGCTCTCTGCACATTTTCACTTCGACTCTTTCAGTATAGAGAGCATCAAGCCGTTGTGTTGCATCATGTCAATGGACACGTCCGGTGTAGACAGGGTGTTAATGTGCATTGTTAAAAGGGATAGTTCACCCAAAAAATATTATTCTCTCTTCATTTACTCACCCTCATGCCTTTCTAGATGTGTATGACTTTTTTCTTCTGCAGAACTCAAAAAAATATTTAATAAGATTCTCTCAGCTCTGTAGGTCCATACAATACAAGTGAATGATGACCAGAAATTTGAACAGAGACTATTTAGTAGACGGACCACTTTTATTAATATGAATGGGAGAATTCGGAACCAAGAAGCTCTAGTGCCCAACGGTCAATGGATATAAAAAGGAAGTCCTGCCTCACAGGAAAAAGTAACAATCACCTTTTAGATACAGACATCACCTGTCAATCAACCTGAGAACGTGCATGCGCTTTAGCTATACAAGCTATTTTTAGCATAATATGAGGGAATTCTTAGTATAATATGAGGGAAAGAAGCACAATTTATGATTACAGTTTTGTCAAATTGTATTGCTGATTTGAAATATGTACTTTGATCGTAATCTTGACCAACAATTGCAGAGACTTTGGTCTTTCTCCATTCAAGTAGATAGGCGCTGCACTGACATGACTGGAAATAACCTCCCAAAAGTGTTCAACAGTAGACTCACTTACTAGAAAGACTTTGCTTTGAAGGTCCAAAAGAGACATAAAGGCAGTATATAAGTAATCTATGACTCCAGTGGTTTAATCCATGTCTTCTGATGCAATATGATTAGTCTGGATGAAGAACAGATCAATATATAAGTAATCTTTTCCTGAAAATCTACACTTTCACATTCTGGTGTGGAAGTGACTTTCACTTTCACATTCAGCCACCTACTGGTTGGGCCTTGTCAAAAGTGGAGATTGATAGTAAAACATGAATTAAATATTGATCTGTTTCTCACCCACACCTATGATATCAATTCAGAAGTTCAGAAGAGATGGATTTAACAACTGGAGTGGTCTGGATTACTTTTATGCTACCTTTAGTTCCTTTTTGGACCTTCTGAGTTCTTGTCACCATTCACTTGCATTGAGACTGCCAACAGAGCTGAGATATTCTTATAAAAATCTTTGTTTGTGTTCTGCAGAACAAACAAAATAATGATGAGAGAATTTTACTTTTTAGGCGAACTATCCCTTTAATTCGGTCATGGACATATTTGTATATGTTGTATTGTAGAGTTTGTATTGAATCTCTGACTTTGATGATTTTAATGTTTTGAGCTCTCCTCTGAAACTCTAAAACATGTGAGATTATTAGGGTATTATTCTCAGGAGAAACATCAGTGTTAAAGTCTCCACTTTATTCATTGCAGTCTAGGAGAAATAATTAAGATATTAGATCTTTGAAATTTTTCCCTGTAGGTCCTTGCAGCTTTACTGTGATAACCAGCTGAAATTGCAGCTCAAATGTTTAATATATCAGTGCCTGGAGAATCATTAAACTAATAAACTAATAATAAACTTGTAGAAACTTCAAACAAGATTCATTGAAAATGCATTGACATAATATCCTATCTTTTCTCACTTTCATTTTGTAATTTTCCTAATTTCATTTAGAATTCTGAGTGGCCCTTGCCAATGCAAAACTCATTGTCACAATGAGGCATTATGATGGGCTCGTAGTGTGTTACTATGTAGTTGCAGGGGTGTTCTGGGTGGATGCTAAGACATTGCTTGGTGACTGCCAGTGTGTTATCGGTTCCACTCGCTCAAGTAAAACGAGCCCACCCCCTCTCCATGATATTAATTCTAGTCCCTAAATATGACTAATGTTCAATAAAATTCTTGTATTTTTAGCCTGTTTTCTCATCTGTCAGACAAAAAAAAATCGAATAGCTTAGAAAGGTAATAGCACACCTATTCTTTAGAAGCCACATGATTTTAGGTGTCATTCTTGTCTTTTGCTGAAACAGAGAAGGATAAGTTATGTGCTGAATTGTAATACTTGTGAGTTATGGGCTTGTTTATGTCCCTAACCCTAAGTATAAGCAACTGTAAAAGCGATGCTTACGTTAGCTTCACTGAGGTGTTTAACACAGTGTGGAATGATACATGAGTACCAACCTCTATTGTAACATGACAAATGCAAGGGGCAAGTACAGCTCCCTTTCCATAAATTCAGTTGTCATCTCTAGAGAGCACAGCCGAGTATGTGTGCCATGACAGGGATTAGCCTCTCTTTCACCTAGGGCGAGGGTGGTGGTGAGGATTATGCAAATGTTTTATATGATTGTGTCTCCTTTGGCTTAACTGGCTAATTTCATTTGGGGATTGGACACAATGCAGGCAGATGAACCTATACTGCTGGTATACAGTGGTATTCCCTTTGGCTACACCTGGCTGAACTGATAACCACAAATTGACACATTTACATTTCTAAAGTAGAAGGAGCTTGGGTCTCTTCTGCTGCCTATTTTCAAGATGGGAGGCATCCGTGCATTTCATGATAAAATTGAATACATTATTATTTACTCACCCTTCAGTCATTCCAAACCCATATGCTGCTATTTTTCAGTGGATCACAAAACTAAAAATGTGTTTAGATTTTTTTTTGTAGCTCTTGCCATACAACAACAGTTCATAGTGACCAGTAAAAAAAAAAATTAAAGAAAAGAAAAAGAAAGTCCTCTAAAAAAGCAACAAAGTTTGCATTTAGCAGGTGTTCGCCACTGAAAAAATGACATGTAATGTTCAGTTACTACAAATTAAAGAACCAATGCCGTTTTGGTGTCAGGCCGGCATTTTTTAATCTGGATGTGGATGTGGGCTACACACAAATTTTGGGGGTGGTGAAATTATCAGTGGACAATGAGTTAACTTTGTGTGATGAGCAGAGATTTATCGTAGAACTTCAGAAGATTCAGAATATAATGCACTACATTCAAAAGTCTAGTTGACCACTTTCATGGTGGTTGTATGGGTGTATTTTGTCCATCAACAAGAACTGTTGTTGTATGGCAAGAGCCATAAAGTTTTTTTGTCAAAAATTACCCCTTGTGTCCCATGAAAAAAAAAAAAAAAAAAAAATGTATTTGGGCTTGTAATGAAATTGGGGTGAGTAAACAATTACTGAATTTTATTTTTTGTCTGCGTGCTTCATGATCAGATTGAATGCATTGACATTTAAGCTTGGAATAAAAATGTATGCTTGAGGGCAGATAGCCTCGCCTACAATTTTCTTACCGCTGAAAGAATTTGGTCATTTCCTTGGTTTTACAGACATGTGCACTGGTCCATGCGCTCACATCCTGTTGAATAGAACATTTACATTCTGCTGCTGAATTTTAAACACGGTCAGATTTGCTGGAGGGGGAACAGTGAGCGCTTCGGTTTAAGCTGCAATGGTTTGGATCTCCAGCACCACACTGCTCTAAATTATACACACATCTGTCCATTTCTTCCTGCTACATGAGCTCACAGCAGGCAGATGTGCCAGTTTGCCTCAGGAAATACTTCCTTAATGTCTTCCCTATCACATAGTGTGTGTGCGTGTGTTTCAGTTTGAGTAAAGATATGTCTATCGGTCCCTCCACCTACACTAATAAGTCGTCCAGGCATCCTCTAGAATATTCACAAAATGTTAGGCGGGGTAGGCTAACCAAGCCCAGCAGGGCTTCAAGAAGCGACGGCCCCAGGCTTAGGGCCATCACTCCTCACGACACTCCCCAGAGGACTCATTATCCCCTTGTGAATGACATCCAGCAGGACTGCAGGTGGAGAGGCACACAGTCTGACATAGCATGCTTATGACAAACACCTGCAGTCCAGTAGATCCAAATATACATTGATCTGTTTCCTCCCCCTCTGCCATCGTTTTTTAATCCACTGCGGAGATGCCTGCCGACACATCTGAGGCTTATCCATGACAACTAACAGTGAGCGGATAATCGATATATTGATGATAAATATCTGTTTCTCTGCTGTGACAGGTGTATTATTTCCCTGTTGAGCGGGGCTCATTTGATACATCTTGGGAATTAAACAGCGAAACTGATTCAGAGAAACCTTCTTTGAAAGTGCCAGTTGCTTGATATTCTGAACATGAAATGGCATTCCATTTTACTTCTGTAATGTGATGCATTTCCAATTGAGAGGATATTAAACAAGAAATGTAGTGCGGAACTTGGATCATGAAAAGTGTACTGTATGTTTCATACAAGACAGGAGCTGAGTGGCTGGAGTTTTTTACCAATTACATTATATATTTAATTAATTATTTAATTTTGAGTGATGTCAGCTGAAAAGGAAATTTGTTTCGGAGGCTGACCAAATTATTTTGATGAAAAATTATGAAGACAAACATTTTTGTCTTTGGAATAACTTGCACCAATTAATTTTCACAAAAAGACCAAGAGCATGTATTAAGAAAATAAATAGGGTCAAGTTATCATGTTAACCAAGGGTGTGTTCATGTTGTGTCGGAATTACTGTAATTTTGAAATTCCTACTTGTATAAACTGTTCATGTCTACACCGATCAGCCACAGCATTAAAACCACCTGCCTAAAACTGTGTAGGCCCCCCTCATGACACCAAAACTGCACCAACCCACATCTCAGAAAAGCATTCTGAGATGATATTGTTCTCACCACAATTGTACAGAGCGGTTATCTGAGTTACTGTAGACTTCTAGAATGTTCTAGAATATAGAATGTTATTCTGAGATGAGGGTTGGTGCTGTTTTGGTGGCATGAGGGGGAACTACACAATATTAGGCAGGTGGTTTTAATGTTGTTGCTGATTGGTGAATGTAGAACTCATAATTATAAGTTTTAACCTCGGGATTCTATGAAAGCTCCAACATGACAATTGTGAAGTCAATAGCGAATATTGGCAGAAGCTTCAACTGTTAAAGGTAGTGAACGCATGTTTCTGTTTGATGCCATTTTATTAAGCCATGGTTACCGGGATTGCATTCTTTGTTCTTAAACATTTAAAGCTTGATTTAGAAAATTGTGAGTTGCCATCGCTTAATTACAATAATTCTGACATGACATTAATGCAGCATAATATCTGAAACTCAAATGTGAAAATTTCTATGTAGTTAACGTCTTCTTTGCTTGATTTCTTTTTATGCATATCTAGTTTTTGAGGAGCCAGAAGATCCAAGCAATCGTTCTTTTTTCTCTGAAATTATCTCCTCCATCTCTGACCTGAAGTTCAGCCACAGTGGGCGGTACCTGATGACACGTGACTACCTGACGGTGAAGGTCTGGGATCTCAACATGGAGAGCAAACCATTGGAGACCTATCAGGTAAAGCACTGGGTGATTTCACCGCAAACCTAGATATCCTGAATTTAACACTGCATTGAAGACTATTCAGAACTGTTTGAAGTCTCCATGAAATAAAAATCAAACATTTTGTGACTTTTAGCCAATGTCTCTTAGCTTTGAGACCACCTATACGAAAACCAATTTGTGAATAAAGCAGCATTTTCATCCTATGTGTTTAGAAAAACAAAATTGTCACTAAATTGGCCCAAAACTGAAATAAAAACATGGCTGGGCCTAAGGGGGGGCATTGCCTCCCTAGATTTTCCTTGTATCACCGCACCCATCCCCCGACCAATGCTGAAAAAAGATCAAGGGGGACCAACCCAAGCAAAATTATTAAGGAGTAGCACCCCCTGTTCTGACAAAGAGATAAACAGTTGCCCACCCTAAGAATCATTATGCACATGTCTTTTTATCGAATTAAAAATGTATCCACCTCAAGCGAGCATATGTTTTTATACAGATTTTGATTTTTTTTTCACATTTTGGTTTTCCATCCAGTATTTTTTAAGGGACATCCCTAAAAACGCATAAAAACACATGGCTGAAAACCCAGTTTATGAGAACGTCTTCTGCCCATACATAATAAATCCCACCTTGGTACATCTTGTGTCTTTTGTTGCGCTAACGATTGTACATAATTCCAACTATTAATTACATTTACATTTATGCTTTTGGCAGACGCTTTTATCCAAAGCGACTTACAGTGCACTTATTACAGGGACAATCCCCCCGGAGCAACCTGGAGTTAAGTGCCTTGCTCAAGGACACAATGGTAGTGATTGTGGGGATCGAACCAGCAACCTTCTGATTAACAGTTATGTGCTTTAGCCCACTACGCCACCACCACTCCAACTCCAACTAATTAATTTTTTCCATATTTAAATCTTCTGTGCTTTCATCTACAGTTTTAGCTTTAAAGTGCGTTAATCTGGGCTGTGGAATGTAAAGGTTATGTAAAAAAAAAAAAAAGAGCTTTTCAAGATGATCCACCTACACTTACTGTTTCAATAGGAAATATGTTGACACAGGAAAGAAAACTGTGCTCAACAAATCATTTTATGGGGTCTTTAAAGTTCTGCACACTCTAAAAAGGGTATTTCACTTTTTAGTGATGTCATAAAGAATTTTTACTGAATTAACACCAGTTTTATCCACCAGGTGCACGATTACTTACGAAGTAAGCTCTGCTCGCTGTATGAGAATGATTGCATCTTCGACAAATTTGAATGTGTTTGGAATGGATCGGACAGGTCAGATTTTTTCTTTTACATCAATTAATGACACAAGCTGTAGATATTAGCTTCTGTTGAGATCTTATTTAATATTGTGGTTCCATTTCCAGTGTGATCATGACTGGTTCTTACAACAACTTCTTCCGAATGTTTGACCGCAATACGAAGCGTGACGTGACACTGGAGGCATCTCGGGAAAACAGCAAGCCTCGGGCAATTCTGAAACCCCGCAAGGTGTGTGTGGGTGGCAAACGCCGGAAAGACGAGATCAGTGTGGACAGCCTGGACTTCAGCAAGAAAATTCTTCACACCGCCTGGCATCCATCCGAGAACATCATTGCCGTGGCAGCAACCAATAACCTTTACATATTCCAGGATAAGGTCAACTAGCACAACTTTGCCACCTCCACACACAGATGAAGAGAAAGAGATTGTTGTAGCCACCCTGTCAAAAACCGCAGAATGCATTTGTGCTGGTTTTGTTCCGAATGGAAGAAAGGAAGTTAGCTATAATGTAGGAAGAAGTATGGACAAATGTAGGACTTCTAATCCTGAATGAAACGGCCATGTTGTATAAGGATATTGAGTGAACAAGGAGCGACATACCCTGCACAATCCATCTTCATTTCATTTCCTCTAGCTCTTCCTTAAAACTGTTTATTTATTGTATTTATTCATTTATATGTTGGAGGGAATTAAGTGACTCTAAATTAGTCCGTTTTCAATGACATTTAGTTTTGCATCTTTAATAAAGCAAAATTCAAACTGCGAACTGTGCACAGGAGTTGACTCTTGGTCTATTTTTTCACTGACTCTTTCATCAACATCCTGGCATCAGAAACAGAGGGGTGCCTTTTTAACAAATACAATGGATGTTCATTTTCTGAAGTTTCAGACTGGTCTGTAATAAACTATGAATGTGACTCTATGCTGACGGTGTATTTTGAGACCACTGACCACACACAAACAATCTATTAAAAAAATCAGTCCCTAGTGACCTGACTGGTCCTCTTGAAAGAAGCGCTGAAGTAAAAGTCAATCCTGTTGGTCAAAAAGTAATTTCATGTTGTCCTTTTTAGTCCTCTTATTTTGTTTTAACCATTAATAAGCTGTGGTGCCTTCTTTTCTTATGTGGGTGCTGGGGGGTGGGATGAGAGGTTTCGGAAGGGTGGTATACAGTATTGGGTCATGAAGTGGGAATGTTTATACAAGAAATGTGAAGAAAAAAGCTTTGTGTAAGAAGGGGGAATAATTGCAGCGACATGGGTTTTGAGAACACAATTGCAGTACTTGAATAATACATTCTAGTCTCCATGTTATCTCAGTGTGCTCATGAATTTATGGTAAAACCTGTTTGTTTGTTTTTAATTCTTCAAGTGCAGTGCCAGGTGAACAGTATTAATGCATGCAAGATGCCATCTAATATGCCAATGGAATCTGTATAAGCATCAGATCTTTTTCTTTCAAAACAAACCTGTTTCGTTCCACTGCATCTGTCTGAGACTGTTATATCGTCCTCATTCATGATGTCACTTTGACCTGAGGATGACTGGAATGCCGGTATCATGATGTAGCCTATACATGATGTGAAGGTGAAATGATATCAGGGAATTTTAATATGTAAACATAGTAATGTTGTCTTCTGAAAACAATTCCATTGTAAACTTCTTGATGACATTTTTATAGCTCAGAATGTATTGACATGCAGTGATTTGCCATGCAGTCTTTATGCTTAATGGAATTCGTTAAAATAAAAATAAACGAAAAGGAAGTTGAAGTAAAACACATCTTGTCTGTGTCTTGCCCTTCGGTTTGCCATAGCTGTGGCGGGAGTTCGAGCGAGAGTGAAACAATGGCGCCCTCTCGTGACAATTTAAGGACACACTTCAATAAACTGAAATTAAATAATCTTCAATGTCCTGTCTTTCGTTGACAGGGAAGATAAACTGTTTCTTTGCTAATACTTTTGTTGTAGTCTTTCAGCAAATCACCTTCTATCGTATCTGGTATTCATGACAATGGCGTCACTCATGCGCTTGCCGCTCTCTCCTCCTGTCAGCCTGCGCGAGAGACATGCCCCAAAATCTCCCACTTAAGTCCTGAGGCTTGTTATTACAGCCACTGTAAAGCAAAAACACAGGTAAAGTTATGTGAATACTGATGAATTTGTTGTTAGCGTTGGTAGCGTTTTTGTTGTAACGGTTTAACCCCTCAAACACCATCATAAATGACATACACTAGGCTACAAAATTATTTGATCCCTTACATTCACTCAAAAACTTATTTTAAGATTTACGCAATTCAATTCCATTACAAAATTCAATTAAATTTGATTGAGTAACATTTAGCCAAACAATTAATAATAATAAAACAACATTGGCAGCAATAGCATCTATATTTAAGTAATATCACATGAGCAAGAGTGAGATATGGCCCTACATCAGCACTGCTGTGATTCGGCCACAGGCCGAGTGCCATAGTTAATTACACCAGTGCTGATGTAGGGCCATATGCACGATTGCGAGTGTGATATTGCTTATATACAACAGCTCAATGAATAAGTACATTTTAAAAAAAAATTAAAAAACTGAGTATGGTCATAAACTGGAACTACTTTCTTACGCGACGTATCAGAATCTGCCGTTGATGGTTCAAAACAAATGATGCGTCCAAGCCTTCATTAGTAATTCAAAAAGTTCACTTCAGAAATAGTATCATGGCTTGTGCTGTTTCTAACAAGTTAGTGGATAAACAAGGATGGATTGATGGGCGTGTGCGTGTCTGTGTGTGTGTGAGAGAGAGAGTTGAAGCGGGTGTGATCACCTGTTGCCACTCCCAAGCGGGGGGGGGGGGGGGGGGTATTTCTCCCCATTCCGAGTAGCCACACAAGAGTCATTCACTATAGAAATACCAATGTCCTCCGCTATTTTAAACAGTGTGTATCCAATGTGGAAACTCGGTAAGTGCCTTGAGTTCTGTAATCAAACAATCTGTTGTGTCTCTTGGCTGCGATGACCCTTAATCCTGAAATGTTTAAGTAATGTAGTGGTAATACAAGCAATCACAGAACGCTGTTTTATGTAAACAATGACTAACAGATTCACTTTACGTCACCAACTGGCTCATACTACACACAAAAATTATCTTTTGCCACCACCTGCTGGCTAACATATGTAATTTAAGACAGTAACTCTTAACAGATCTGCACCGCTCTTACACTTTAGTTTAGAACAGCACGAACACAAGCGGAGTGATAAACAGTGAAGCGTCCGAGTGCTGATGCTGTCACACCATAAGTGCTCATGGAATGCCTCTCGTCCAATCAGATTTGAGGACCGGAACCAACTCTTGTGTAACTGTTGAGGAAAATAATGAATTTAATACATTTTGAAATAAGGCTGTAACATAACAATATATATATATATATATATATACATTTCTGCGGCATTGAAGGTCCCAATGAGCACAGTGGCCTCCATCATCCGTAAATGGAATACGTTTGGAACCACCAGGACTCTTCCTAGAGCTGGCCGCCCGGCCAAACTGAGCGATCGGAGGATAAGGGCCTTAGTCAGGGAGGTGACAAATAACCCAATGGTCATTCTGACAGAGCTCCAGCATTTCTCTGTGGAGAGAGGAGAAACTTCCAGAAGAACAACCAACTCTGCAGCACTCCACCAATCAGGCCTGTATGGTAGAGTGGCCAGATGGAAGCCACTCATCAGTAAAATGCACATGACAGCCCATCTGGTGTTTGCCAAAAGGCACCTGAAGAACTCTCAGACCATGAGAATCAAAAGATTGAACTCTTTGGCCTGAATGGCAAGCGTCATGTCTGGAGAAAATCAGGTACTGCTCATTACCTGGCCAATACCATGCCTACAGTGAAGCAAGGTGGTGGCAGCATCATGCTGTGGGGATGTTTTTCAGTGCAGGAACTGGAAGACTAATCAGGATCAAGGGAAAGATGAATGCAGCAATGTACAGAGACATCCTTGATGAAAACCTGCTTCAGAGCCCTCTGGAACTCAGACTGGGGTGAAGGTTAATCTTCCAACAGGACATCAATCCAAAGTACACAGCCATGATAACAAAGGAGTGTCTACGGGACAACTCTGGGAATGTCCTTGATTGACCCAGTCAGAGCCCAGACTTGAACCCGATTGAACATCTCTGGAGAGATCTGAAAATGGCTGTGCACAGATGCTCCCCATCCAACCTGATGGAGCTTGAGAGGTCCTGCAAAGAAGGGAGAAACTGCCCAAAAATAGGTGTGCCAAGCTTGTAGCATCATACACAAAAAGACTTGAGGCTGTAATTGGTGCCAAAGGTGCTTCAACAAAGTATTGAGCAAAGGCTGTGAATACTTATGTATATGTGATTTGTTTCATTTTTTATTTTTAATACATTTGCAAAGATTTCAAGCAAACTTCTTTCACGTTGTCATTATGGGGTATTGTTTGTATTTTGAGGAAAATAATGAATTTAATAAATTTTGTAATAAGGCTGTAATATAACAAAATGTGGAAAAAGTGAAGCGCTGTGAAAACTTTCCGGATGCACTGTATATATTCCTAAACAGTCAAAATAGTCTCTTCAAAACTGGGCAGGGATGAGGACATTGGGGACCCAGATACAACCAGAGTAGTTGGATCTGAGAGATCTTTTCTATCAAAGGATTTAAATATTTAATCAAAACTTCATCAGTCGATGGCACTTGGATATGAACATTAAAAGATAAGACCAATAGTTCGATTTGAAGCTGAATGACAGCATTCCAGTTTTGTGTTTAAATATTTATATATATATGTATGGGACAAAGGAGGCCTTTGATAACAACACTGTAACTTACCCAAGTATAAATAGGCTTTCCTTGTCATCCATGATGATATCTAATTTTCACAAAATTAGAATAAAATTCTGTTTATCATGAAAGGCTCATAACATGCTGATTAATAAAGTTCCATTTAGATATGGGGGGGGTAAATGTTTTAGTCTAAAGGCGCCATGTTGACGTTTTTCATGTTAAAATAACCACACCTCCAACTCGTATGTACTTTAAATTAGGCTTTATGTGGCGTCTGGTGTCTAGCAGCGAGAGAAGCAACTGAACACTATTTATTCCCGCTCTGGATGTAAACTTTACATTTATGGTTGAATAAAATATAAATATACCTTTTTTTTACTATTATTTTATGTGAAAATATAGCACATTGCCCACTAGTATATACAGTAGGCTATAGCCTCCTATTATCAAAATATATCACAATCACAAACAGTCCATCACATGTAGCTGTTTTAGAACCTTAATATGATTTGCGATCATCAATATTAATTTGTCAAAGTTTTTTTTTTTTTTTTCACCTAAGCACCGGAGATTTTGCACGAGCCTTAAACTTAAAGCATCACTTTCCAATGTTTGACAGCTTGTATTCAAATTTCTCTTAAAGTTTCCACTTTTATCGGCCACGAACATTCTAAATCAACACTATGCATTGTAACTCCATAATTGATTGTTTAGTCAAAGTTCCATTTCAGAGTACAATTGTTTTGTGTGTTCAAGAGCTAATATAAACCAGGTTGTTCTGGTCCTGGGGGGGGGGGTGGGGAATCATTATTCATGCTAAAGCCATGGTGTGAATTTCCGGGGTCTCCTGGAAAGAACCGTTTTTTTTTTTTTTTTTAAAGATGTTTTTCAATGTTTCGTCAGATGAACAATCAACGCTAGTTTAAACATTTGCCCAACAACCCATTAAACGGACTGGACTTTCAGCCCTCCCATCTAAAAAATCTAATATTTTGCTTTGAATATAAGGCCTGTTTGGGCAGTTGTCATGTCATGACACAGGCATTTGTCCTGCAGTAAGACTAGTGCTGGGTAGATTACTTGTGATTTGTAATCAGGTACTGATTACAAATTACATGACAAAAAATACAATGAGTAATGTAATCTCGTAGATTACATTTTTGGGGTTATCTAATCTGATAACTTTTAGATTACTTTCAACTGAATTCTGCATGGTTTAATCGTTCGCGTGGCGCTTATGTCCACAAATTCAGATAAATGATTGCAAATGTAAAATAAGTTAACATATTTTCCTGATGCTGATGGCGGTCTAGACCCTTCATCAATGACAGACTCAAATACATTTGTGTTTAACAGGCATTTCTTACTGGAGTTTCTAAAACTATGGACAGGTTCCCAGGGCAAGTTAACACAAATGTAGTCATGCAATTTTGCCATTTTACAATCGCCATCCACGTGTAGATAGAGATCATATTTGTGAATCAGCGTCACAAAAATGTCTCAAAGTTATCATAACACCAAAAATGCATTCATATAAATTTGTAAAGCGACTACAAAGCAATTTAAGTAACTAAAAGTAACTTTATGGTGCTAACCCTATTGAATATGAAATTAAGTACATTTGTGCATTGCTATGCATTTGATGGACAAAACCCTTCCAAAGACATTGCGACACATGATTATATTACACAGAGTGATAATTCAAATAATAATTGAAAATAGAAAAAAATAAAAGTTGGTTAGATTTGTGACGTAAAGTCTCCAAATGCTTCTTTAGATTTGATGTAGAATCCTTCACAGTTGACAGGATATTAACTTTTGGAAGGCAGAGTTTACTCGGATGTTTTTCCCTGTGTCTCCTTAAAAATGAATGTGATGATCCAGTGGTTAAATGCTGAGGTAGACCGCTCCACCTTTACCTGACTGGCTAGTAATGAGTATCAGTTCTGAGTGCAATACACATAACCCTACCCCTCTCTTCCGAAAACACTCAAAGACTTACTAAATGTATATTAGCGGTTTGCTGATTTAGAATGAAAAATGTAAAAGACTGAAAAAAAGAAATGAGAAGCATCAATAAATTATAAACAATTTAGTGCAGTTGTATTCATGTAATCTATAAAATTGACTGTAATCTGATTACAAGTATTTGAAAATGTAATGTAATTCAATAACAGTAATTGATTTTAGTAATCTAGATGACATGTAATCAATTACATCCCAGCACTGAGTAAGACCTGGGCTACTATACATCATGTAAACGGTTTTAAACCTTTCTGAACCTTTAATGAGACCACATGCAGGGTTCCCAAGGCCATGCCAACGGGGCTAAAGGCACAAAAATGTGCTTTTTCCTGGTCGCAAAGTGTATCAAGATTGAAAAAATATTTTTTTTAAATGAATATTGAATGAGCAACATCATTTGTGTGAAAATAAATAATAACGCAAGACTATTTTGATTAAAATTCTTTTTTTTTTTTTAAGAAAAGGTGACAAGGGGGTCTTTTACCCCACATTTGACGTAAAAGGCCCCCAGGGGGGTAATAGCGATATTGTGTAGGTAAAGGAATGTTCCCGGTTCACAAGTTAAGCTCATTCGACAACATTTGTGGCATTACCACAAAAATGTATTTTGACTTGCCCCTCCTTTTCTTTAAAAAAAGCAAAAATCTTGGTTCCAGTGAGGCACTAACAATGGAAGTGAATGGGGGCCAATTTCTGAATGTTAAAATACTCACTGTTTCAAAAGTAGAGCCACAAGACAAAAATTATGCGTTTAAACATGATTTTAGTGTGATAAAATCACTTGCTAACCTTCTCTGTGTACAGTTATTGCCCATTTTACAACTTCGTTGCCATGACTATGTAGTCAACAAACCCTTAAATAACTAAAAAATGTCAAATTATACATCATTACATTTCAAATAATATGTGCGTTTTAACAGAAGAATTAACCGAAGCGCTTTTATAAAATTATCCTTTAAACCCTCCAAAAATAAGCCCCATTCACTTCCATTGTAAGTGCAACACTGTGACCTTGACTTTTGCTCTTTTTAAAGAAAAAGGGGACGAGTCATTTTTGTGGTAACAAACATTATGCCACAAAAGCTGTCGACTGAGCTGAACTTGTACTGAACCAGAATGTTCCTTTAAAGGTGAACATGTGTCAGCTTAAGCAAATGCTTTTGAGACAGCAAGAAGCATTTTTTGAGTTACTAATTAAGATGCTTTAAAAACATACAGGTATATAACACTATGGGAAAATGACAACTTCCTGTTAATTTCAGAATATATCAAGTATTCTAAGCAAATGAATCTCCATTGTGATTGGATTACAGTCAACTTTGAACATGAACATGATGAACATGACATATCTATTCCCCCACTTCAGCTACATGTTTACACCAAACACAATTCTTTCACTTATTGGACAGTTATGAGAGGGGAAAAAAACAAAAACTTTATTTCATCATCTTGAACAAAACTGAAAACAAATGAGTGTCAAAATAAATGTGACAATTGACTGGATTCTCAGTAGCCACATAAATGAGCATCATTTTAAAATGTACTCAATATTAGATCAAACAACCTCAACACTGCACAATGACCGAATCAATGGACAATTTTCAACACTTTAGATGAACTTATATTGATAACATTAACAAACATTACATTACTGTGCATGTATAATAATAGATCATTAGTAAATGATAACAACAATTAAACTTCAATTCATGTCTTTTCTCACAGATTCATATTTGAATGTACATGAACAACTTATCTGTTAGACATCAAGTCTATATAATCTTTATATCCTTTCCAGTTGTAGGAACAAAGTGAGCTGCTGAGGCAGAAATTCAACTCTGTTCGTATTACTCTCATAAAAATGCACACACATTCCAAGTCCTTCACATTACCATTTGCAATCATCAGTCCTTTGTCTCCGACAGGAAATAAAAAATCCATAATTTCCAGTGACAATAGAGGAAATAACTCGACTGGAGGCCACAGTGTGTTGCAGTCAGTCAGTGCTTATTACCCCAAATCATTTTAATTAGCCTCGGGAGGATGCGTCGCTATGGGCAAAATGAAACGCCGTGTGTCAGCTGGGAACGGCACCTGTCAATCAAAGCACCCCTTATAAAGTCGCGGCGCTGTTGCGCTCGTGACACATTGGACACGCGCGCGCGGTCGAGTCAAGAGCAGAGCGCGGGGACGCATCCATTTATACAAGTGCGCGCAAGTTAGAGAGAGAAAATCTCTATCTCTGCACATTCAGAATCCAATCGATCTCCTTGGAAATGGAGAAATCACCGGGCGTGAACATCAGCGCCGGGAACGGTTCCGTGGATAGGCGCTCGTTTCTGGAGCGAAGCGGATATCAGCACTTGGATCACGGAGACCTGAGGGTTTTGATTCCGGTGGTCTTGGGAATCATCTGCGTACTCGGTTTCACCGGGAATGTAACGGCTATGGGAGTCCTGCTCACCAACGCGCGTAAAGGGAAGATGTCCTTGATCAACACGCTCATTCTGAACCTGATGCTGGCTGATGGTCTGGTCCTGGCGTTTGCTGTTCCCTTCAAGGCTGCTGCTTATTCCCGTGCCACTTGGACCCTGGGCTTGTTTGTCTGCAAGACCTGCGACTGGTTCTTGCACTCCTGCATGGCTGCCAAGAGCTTCACAGTGGCCATCATGGCCAAAGCTTGCTACAGGTACGTCAGCAACCCTACCAAGCAGGTCACCTTCCGGTTGAAGACCATCCTGGTGGTCCTGCTCCTCTCTTGGCTCCTGGCATGTGTGGTCCCCATACCACAGTGGCTCTTCGCCACCCTCCAAAGAGAAGCAAACGGAGTGATTTGTGTGCAAACGGTGCCAGCCGATGCCCATGACTTCATGTACGTGTATGTCAAGGCATACCCGCTCGTGGCCTATTGCACACCTTTGAGCTTCGCCCTGCTCTACTTCTGGAAGGCGTATGGACGGTGCCAGCACAGGTCCAGCAAAACCCAGAACCTGCGAACGCAGATACGATCCCGCAAACTGACTCTGATGCTCTTCAGCTTGACCGTGGCCATGGCCACCATGTGGCTCCCGCAATGGGTGTCCTGGGTGTGGATGCGGCACGCACTGGAAACCGAGGGCACCTTCCCTCCAGTCCTTTTCACACTGTCTGCGCAGCTGCTCATGTTCTCCATCTCTCTGGTCAACCCTCTCATCGTACTGGCCCTGTCTGAGGAGTTCAGGGAGGGCTACATTGGCCTTTGGCGCAGGCTCACCCTCCGCAAGCAACCGCCCAAAAGCAAGCCAGGGCCACACACCCCGACTGCCCCGAAGTCTCCCACCCCACGACCTGAAACATCAGCCCACCTGCCTCCCCATCAGCCTGAGCAAACAAAGGAGCAAACAGACCAGAGTGAAGAAAAACAGGAGAGCCCAAACAAGGATGGAATAGTGCTGCAAGACGTAGAGCAGTTTTGGCATGAGAGGGAATCTGGCTCCCAGACGCATGAAAATGACCCTGTGCCATGGGAACATCAGGATCCCAGGGAAGGAAAACAGTAAGACTCTCCTGTCCATGTACAGCGTTAAAATGAATATGAAAGAGAGAAAAAAAACAGACAACAGATCAGACCTCACCTGAACTGAGACCTTTCAGAAATCATTGTGGCTAATCATAAATGAGTTATGGTTTGTATTTACTGATTTTATATTGTGTTTTGTCTAATCGTTATGGTTTACTCTCTTTGAAAAGAGAAAAATAGGAGTACTCGTATAGAGAAATGATTTAGCTGTTGTTTTGTATTCTTTTGTTTCAAAATTCTGTATCATGTATTATAAAATAATTAAACAGTGTATGGTGATGTCTTTTGTGCACAGGTCTAACAAGACGATAACAATACCGAAAAGCTGTGCATAGCTCTCTCCTGCCAATTGTAATTAAACATTATTATTATTATATATGAAAATATGTTAATTTGCTCCATTTTTTTTACAGGGCTGTTCTCCAGGATATTAAGATCTAAATGTGTCTGTGGAATACCAAAAAATTAACTTTCATGTAAAAGCAACCTACAAGTTGTGTTCTTTGTAGTCTATGTTTTGACTATATAATAGCCCGTACTATTCCCTAAAAACATACTGGCACCATAGTGAAATGTCTTGCTTTTATTCAATTTCAGCTGTACAAAAAGAAAAATAAGAGGAAATTATTTAGCTGTCATTTTGTATTCTGTTGTTTTCAACATGTCAACAGAATTTAACTGTGATATAAGAGAAAATATTTAGCAAATGCATTTGGGTAAAATAATAAATACATTGTAATGCATTATCAACAAGGGAGTTCTGTTTTTGTGGTCTGTTACGACTGTAAAAACATATTTGACTGGCACAGAAATACTGGCATCTGAGTAAAAAAAACGGATTGCTATTATTCAAGTTCAGCTGTACATAAAGCAAGTCTAAAATCTTTTTTTTGAGAAACATCTGAACAATTGACAGGTCGACATGTTCAACTTCAAGTAATGAATACATATCCATACATATTCATCATCTAAAAACATTTTATATGTTGACCAAACAGTCTGTTAAAATGACAATCAGACAGAGAAGCTTTCATAATTCTTGAATATCCCTGTGGGCGACTACAGTCACCAAAACAACGTTTCAGAAACAGGGAGGTTCACCCAATTTCAACAAATCACAGTTTCTCATAAAGGTGGGAGGCAGAGAACCAAAATCATGTTGGGCGATCTGGAACCTCAACAGGTGACTGTAGGCCATGCTGATGGGAGGAAACAGGTCGGCAGGCACAAGTAGACCCTTTATTACTGTTACCCAAACACAAGTCAGACTCTACCATTTGTAGTCATTATGTAATGTGGCTTTAGACTGGACAGATAAAGTGTATGTCTCATAGTGGAAATATGGGACATATGTCTAGAAAAACCCTCCCTGTTAGTCCAAATAGCTGATTTGATTGGTCACTATATGATGATGTTTTCGATGGCATGAGTTAGGTGTGCAGTCCATGAAACACACCTGATGTTCTGCAGCAAACAGGTATGCACCATGTGCCCTTGAAGAAATACTTCATCCAAATCTGGAAATTCTACCATTATTAGGGTGAGTAAATGATGACAGAATTTCCAATTTTGGGTGAACTATTCCTTTAAAAGATTATTCCTAAATTCTGATTTAGGATCAGTTCACTCCATACATTCACTTACCCTAGATTTTCACTTTCAGAGGTTTGACTGAGTACCTTTGGACTGGTTTGGACTGAGTACCTTTTACAGTTTCTGAGAGTCTATAAAGTGAACGGTGGTAGTGTGTGGTCAAGAACTGGAGATCAGATCTGGGAGGAGTTTGTGTTATCACTTGGTGGAGCGTCGTGTGGGTTCAAAGGCAGTGGGAGGGGGAGGAGGCCCCCTGCGGTCCAGCTCATCCACATATGAAATGAGGAGCTTCTGTCTCTCCTCTGACATGCACTCCAGAAGCAGGTACCTTTTATCCTTCTGCAAGATCTGCTCGATGTCTGACAAGTGCTGCTCGGACTCCTGCATCAATTTACGAGATCTGGAGAGAAATGGACAGATGAAATTAAAGGGATAGTTCACCCAAAAATTACATTTCTCTCATCATTTACTCACCTTAACGCCATTCCAGATATGTATGAAACAAAGATATTTGGAAGAATATTTCAGCTCTGTAGCACCATTCAATGCAAGTGAATGATGATCAGACATTTGTAGCTCACATAAAGGAAACATAAAAGTAATCCATAAGACTCCAGTGGTTTAATCCATGTCTTCAGAAGCGATATGTTAGGTTTGGGTGGAAAACAGATAAAAATGTAAGTCCTTTTTTTACTCTAAATCTCCACTTTCACTTCTATATCTGAAAGTCACATGTGTGCGTATTTAGTTTCACTTTCATATCTGAAAGTGAAAGTTAAAGTGGAGATTTGGAGTAAAAAATAGACTTGAATTTTGTTCTTTTTCTCACCCACACCGATTATTTTGCTTCTGAAGACATGGATTTTAAAACTGGAGTATGGATTACTTTTATGCTGCCTTTGTGCGATTTTTGGAGCTACAAAGGTCTGATCACCATTCACTTGCATTGTATGGAACTACAGTGCTGAAATTTTCTTCTAAAAGTCTTCATTTGTGTTCTGCTGAAGAAATCCATACACGTCTGGGATGGCATGAGGATGAGTAAATTATGAGAGAACTTTTATTTTTGGGTGAACTATCCCTTTAATCGGACATAATAAAACATAACATAACATGACTCCTGAATGTTTTGAAGGTTCTCACTTGTAGGTGATGAACTTGGTCTCTTTCAGGAGTGTTCTGAAGTCTGCTTTGGCTGTGATGTACTTGTCTTTGATGTAGTCATCAAACTCCCTCTGTCTTTTCTACGTTGGTGGTAAACAAGTGAAGAACAGGAACATAGACTTAATAAAGTTTTAACATAGACATAAATCTTGTACAAAAGCATTACAACAGAAATTAAAAAGCTGATCAAGAGACAAAGATGGGCCTACTCTGTCACTGCTAGAAAACTTGATGCATCTGGGATCCTCTTTAATGAGCTTCTTCACTTCCTTCCACGATGACATCAATGTGATCTGATGTAGAGAAAGAAGTGTTAGTGTATCGAGTAGACTGAATACAACACAGACAGACTGACGACAGATATTTTTAGACATGTGGCCCTAGTAATTATATGAGGGCACTGTGTACCGAGGTCGTCTCGTCCAAAATTTGGCGAAAATGCTCTTTTTTCTTCCTGGCGAGAGCCTCGATGTGCTCATTGAAGAGTCTCTCTTTCTCTTCTCTCTCCAGGAGAGAGGTTGACTCCCAGCGGTGGTCTTTCCTCAACGTCCGCCGCGTCTCCGACCACGTGGCATCAGGCAACTTTACCTGTCACATTCAGAACACAATCAATTCTTCAATATTCAACTGTTTCATTGATTACATTTGGGTTTATATGGGTTAAAGATATTCAGTCTTTCCGTGTCTCATACCATATCCGACACGAGTGCTTTAAAATGCTGGACGGCCTCCTCTCTCTTGTGCTGTTCTCTCTCGCGGTCGATCTCTTTAGTCTGTTCAGAGCGAAATCTTTGCACCGTCCGCTCTCTCTCCCTCAGACTGGCCTCTATCCGGGCCTGTTTCTCCAGTTCCTTCTCTTTCTCAGAGTCTGGGTTCTGGAAGGATATCAAGTTCAAAAGTCAGGCCCACCAGAACGTTACATGAACCGTGTTATCGAAGTGGTATTAGGGAGGCCAGTAGGGGGTGCTCACCCTGCATTCTGCGTGGGTCCTAATGCCCCAGTATATTGACAGGAACACTATACTGTAAAAAGGCACCATCCTTCGGATGATAATTTAAACCAAGGTCCTGACACTATGTTGTCATTAAAAATCCCAGGACACTTCTCGAAAAGAGTAGCGTTTAACCCCGGTGTCCTGGCCAAATTCACCCCATTGGCCCTACTCAATCATGGCCTCCTAATAATCCTCATCCTCAGCGCTTTGAGTGTAGTGTCAGAAAAAGCGCTATATGTAACATTCATTCATTCATTATGTAGTTGAGGTCGACCGATGATGGGTTATGCCGATACCGATAACTGTGGTGGCGGAAAAGGCTGACAACTGACTAATCTGCCGATAATTTAAAACATCGATTGATAGAATGTTAAAATATTTTCTTAGTCTTTCCTTACTGTGACAGGTGGACACACAGAGACTATATGAGTCCAAAATACACAAGGGATGCACAAGGCTTGGCTTCATTAAAACTCTTTATATGTAACACCAACTTAAGCTTTTTATAGCGTATATTCACCAAACAGTGACGTGTCCGGACTTTTGTCCTTCAATTTCCTCACTTCAATTATCTTGAACCCTTTTACCTATTCAAAATCACAAAATATGCATTGAATTGAGGATAAAGATATGGCTGAATATCATCAATGATGAAAGATTTAGATCTTTCATAATTTAAAGAGCAGATCCCAACGCAAGTGTGTTTATTTCACTTCTAGTGGCTGCAGTTATTATGTAGAACTAAGCTGTTCTAAATGTAGAACCTCCAGCTATGGCCACAGAGGAAAAGGGAGGAATAATAATACAAAACATATACAGGCAACAATCGGCATCGATTTTTGCCAATAACCGATGTTCCAAAAATCAATTATCGCACCAATTAATAGGTAAAACCGATATATTGCTCTACCACTATAATGTAGTGACTGAGCCAAGAGGAAAATGTTTTGGAACAACATCCTTTGTTTATCTTGGAATATTCTTACGAAGCCACCATAGATCACACCCTATCCCTGATCAAGCCTAAATGAGTGGCAAGTTATAGCTTGCTGGGATTGATGTTCTTAAAAAAACTGATTGATATGTTAATGATCCAGGAACTTGTTTAACTTGGGTAAACCACATTAAGGTGAATATTACAGAACAAAAAAGCTTAGAAATGAAGTCAATAGTCATGGACATGCAAAGCTATATGAACTTCTTATGATTCATTCTGACAAGACAGTATTTATCTTCAAAAGCCCTGCATTTTCATGCATTTCTCTTTTTGATTGGTTTTGAAAACAACAAGCAAAATAAAGCAAAGTAGCAACTTCTTCAACCTTGGCTAGACGCTCTACGTAGCTCTTGAAGAGTTCTTCACGCGCTGCAGAGGTTTCTACAGCTTTATAGCGAGGGTCAGTCTCCATCTTCTCCTTGACTTTGCTCCAGCGCTGCTGACCATCCACATGATAATCTGAGAGCAGCTCAAAGAAGTCCTGCTTTACCTGAAAGAAAAACAGAGCAACATTAGCTTATGGGGTGGTGGAGTATAGTGGTTAAAGATGTAGGCTGGGAACCAACTACCATTGTGCCTTTGCCCCTTTAAGTAATGTAGTCTGAGTAACTTTGAGATAAAAGTGTATGCTAAATGACAACTTATTACATACTATATTATAAATACACAGCTCTCTGGAATACTTGAATCTGATTGGTCAATGGTGCCACTTAGCGGACTGATATTTCCCAGTAACAACCGCACCCATATATCAGACCACTCATCTGTTGAAATTGCCTTTCCTGCTTCTCAATCACTGTGTAATCTCTACAAGAAAGCTAATAAAATAATTTCAACTCAAATCAATGTTTCATGTGCATTTATTTATTTATTTGCCAAGTAGTCTGTACTAACATGAATAATAAGCAGTCAGACATTCATTAATTACAAAATATACATGAACAGAGCTCCGATGCAAACCGCAGATGGATTTCAGCTGTTCAGCGATTTATTTCTTGTCACATAATAACATTTAATGTATTTATTATTTGGTCAGCAGTCATGTAAAAAACATGATAATGTACAGTCAGCCAGTTGTTATTGCAAAATAAACCCCTTCAGGCTAATAAAAGAACTCTCCACCTCGCGTTGGTGTCTTGATCATCCTGTCAGTATTTATTCTGCAATAACAACCGGCTAACTGCACATTATTCCTTACTAATATTATCTACATATTATTGAGTTGGGTCAGTGTGACACTGTTTCAGCAATTCTGGACTTTAGTCTAGTTTTAAACTGAAGTCCAAAGCTAGTGTTTAATCAGTCGGTGTTGCCTGTGGCCACTGCAAAAGCTACTCAAACAACACCTGATAGTTGTTAATATATTTTGATAATCAGAATTAGACGGGCATCCTCTGTTGAACCCCACCTGGTGAACGCCCCCTTCTAACCTATGGCCCCCCCACAAAGGTGACATTTCACTGCCATTAATGTTTGATGGCTGACCTTTAGCTGCCAAAGGCAATCAGCCCAGACTCTCAGCACTTAACCCTAGCCAGCGAGACACTTAATGTGTAGACCAAATGACAGGACAGATTACAAATCATGAATAACTAACACAAAGACAACCTCTCACTCACTCTCTCACAGTCTAGGTCTGTTTGGGTCTTCATCTCTGTAAAAATGAAGTGCAATACATGAAACCAAATCTTTGACATATTGAAAAAGTGTGCATCATGCGTTTCTAGTTTATCAGCCTTGATGTCAGTTACATAACAAAAAGCCCCTTCTTAAATCGAATCATAAGATACAGTGGAAAAATAGATGTAGATGTTGTGTGTTAATTTAGGTAATGTAATTGAAAATAAATCCTGGATACTATATTGTGTGAAATCATACATTTGAAGTCAGAAGTTTACATAGTACACTTAGTCATTAAAGTCATTAAAACTAATTTTTTAACCACTCCACAGATTTAATACTAGCAAACTATAGTTTTGGCAAGTTGCTTAGGACATCTACTTTGTAAATGACACAAGTAATTTTTCCAACAATTTTTTACAGACAGATTGTTTCACTTTTAATCTGGTTCATCATTGGGAGCAATTTCTAAATGCCTTAAGGTACCTTGTTCATCAGTACAAACAACACTACACAAGTATAAACACCATGGGACAACACAGCCATACTGCTCAAGGAGGAGACACATTCTGTCTCCTAGAGATGAATCAAATCAATCCCAGAACAAATGCAAAGGACCTTGTGAAAATGCTGGAGGAAACAGGTAGACAAGTATCTATATCCACAGTAAAACGAGTCCTATCTCTATATAACCTGAAAGGCTGCTCAGCAAAGAAGAAGCCACTGCTCCAAAACCACCATAAAAAAGCCAGACTACAGTTTGCAAGTGCACATGGGGACAACTATCTTTCCTAAATTTCCTCTGGTTTGATGGAACAAAAATTGAACTGTTTGGCCATAATGACCATCATTAAGTTAGGAGGAAAAATGGTGAGGATTGCAAGCTAAAGGAACACCATCCCAACCGTGAAACATGGGGGGTGGCAGCATCACGTAGTGGAGGTGCTTTGCTGCAGGAGGGACTGGTGCACTTCACAAAATAGAACACAAAAAAGGAAGAAAAATTATGTGGATATATTGAAGCATCATCTCAAGACATCAGGCAGGAATTTAAAGCTTGTTCGCAAATGGGACTTCCAAATGGACAATGAACCCAAGCATACCTCCAAAGTTGTGGCAAAATGGCTTAAGAACAACAAAGTCAAGGTATTGGAGTGGCATCACAAAGCCCTGACCTCAATCTGACAGATAATTTGTGGGCAGAACTGAAAAAGCATGTGCGAGCAAGGATGCCTACAATCCTGACTCAGTTATACCAGTTCTGTCTGGAGGAATGGGCCAAAATTCCAGCAACTTATTGTGAGAAGCTTGTGGAAAGTTACCGAAAATATACAACAAAAGTACAAACAATTTAAAGGCAATGCTACCAAATACTAACAAGGTGTATGTAAACTTCTGATCCACTGGGAATGTGATGAAAGAAATAAAAACTGAAATAAATCATCTACTACTCCATTTACATTCTTACAATAAAGTAGTGATCCATGATTAAAATATCAGGAATTATGAGTTTAAATGTATTTGGCTAAGGTGTTTGTAAACTTCTGACTTCAACTATATATATGAAAACTAACTAATATACACTCACCTAAAGGATTATTAGGAACACCTGTTCAATTTCTCATTAATGCAATTATCTAATCAACCAATCACATGGCAGTTGCTTCAATGCATTTAGGGGTGTGGTCCTGGTCAAGACAATCTTCTGAACTCCAAACTGAATGTCAGAATGGGAAAGAAAGGTGATTTAAGCAATTTTGAGCGTGGCATGGTTGTTGGTGCCAGACGGGCCGGTCTGAGTATTTCACAATCTGCTCAGTTACTGGGATTTTCATGCACAACCATTTCTAGGGTTTACAAAGAATGGTGTGAAAAGGGAAAAACATCCAGTATGCGGCAGTCCTGTGGGCGAAAATGCCTTGTTGATGCTAGAGGTCAGAGGAGAATGGGCCGACTGATTCAAGCTGATAGAAGAGCAACTTTGACTGAAATAACCACTCGTTACAACCGAGGTATGCAGCAAAGCATTTGTGAAGCCACAACACGCACAACCTTGAGGCGGATGGGCTACAACAGCAGAAGACCCCACCGGGTACCACTCATCTCCACTACAAATAGGAAAAAGAGGCTACAATTTGCAAGAGCTCACCAAAATTGGACAGTTGAAGACTGGAAAAATGTTGCCTGGTCTGATGAGTCTCGATTTCTGTTGAGACATTCAGATGGTAGAGTCAGAATTTGGCGTAAACAGAATGAGAACATGGATCCATCATGCCTTGTTACCACTGTGCAGGCTGGTGGTGGTGGTGTAATGGTGTGGGGGATGTTTTCTTGGCACACTTTAGGCCCCTTAGTGCCAATTGGGCATCGTTTAAATGCCACAGCCTACCTGAGCATTCTTTCTGACCATGTCCATCCCTTTATGGCCACCATGTACCCATCCTCTGATGGCTACTTCCAGCAGGATAATGCACCATGTCACAAAGCTCGAATCATTTCAAATTGGTTTCTTGAACATGACAATGAGTTCACTGTACTAAAATGGCCCCCACAGTCACCAGATCTCAACCCAATAGAGCATCTTTGGGATGTGGTGGAACGGGAGCTTCGTGCCCTGGATGAGCATCCCACAAATCTCTATCAACTGCAAGATGCTATCCTATCAATATGGGCCAACATTTCTAAAGAATGCTTTCAGCACCTTGTTGAATCAATGCCACGTAGAATTAAGGCAGTTCTGAAGGCGAAAGGGGGTCAAACACAGTATTAGTATGGTGTTCCTAATAATCCTTTAGGTGAGTGTATATATATATATATATATATATATATATATATATATATATATATATATATACACACACACACACAGGTGGCCAAAAGTTTGGAATAATGTACAGATTTTGCTGTTTCAATAGGAAATTGATACTTTAATTCACCAAACTGGCATTCAATTTATCACAAAGTATAGTCAGGACATTACTGATGTAAAAAACAGCACCATCACTATTTGAAAAAAGTAATTTGTGATCAAATCTAGACAGACCCATTTCCAGCAGCCATCACTCCAACACCTTATCCTTGAGTACTCATGCTAAATTGGTACTAGAAAATCACGTGCCGTTATATCAAACACAGCTGAAAGCTATTTGGTTCATGAAAAGCTTAACATTGTCTGTGTTCGTTTTTTAGTTGTCACAGTATGCAAAAGACTGGCATGTTTTAAGCTCAATATTAGGTCAAAAATGGCAAAAAATGAAACAGCTTTCGATAGAAACTCATCAGTCAATCATTGTTTTGAGGAATGAAGGCTATACAATGCTTGAAATTGCCAAAAAACTGAAGATTTCATACAAAGGTGAACACTACAGTCTTCAAACGACAACTGGCTCAAACAAGGACAGAAAGAGATGTGGAAGATCAGATGTACAACTAAACAAGAGGATAAGTACATCGGAGTCTCTGGTTTGAGAAATAGACACCTCACATGTCCTCCGCTGACAGCTTCATTGAATTCTACCCACTCAACACCAGTTTCATGAATAACAGTAAAGAGAAGACTCAGGGGTGCAGGACTTATGGGAAGAATTGCAAAGAAAAAGCCACTTTTGAAACAGAAAAACAAAAAGAAAAGGTTAGAGTGGTCAAAGAAACACAGATATTGGACAACAGATAATTGGAAAAAAGTGTTATGGATCTTAACCCCATGGAGCTTTTGTGGGATCAGCTAGACTGTAAGGTGTCTGAGAAGTGCCCGACAAGACAGACACATCTATGGCAAGTGCTACAGGAAGTGTGGGGTGAAATGTCACCTGAGGATCTGGACAAACTGACAGCTAGAATGGCAAGGATCTGCAAAGATGGCATTGATGCACATGGAGGATCTTTTTTGTAGTAGTTTAAGTTCTGAACATTTTCTTCAAATTGTAATAGTAATTTTTTTCACATTATTAATGTCCTGATTATACATTGTGATCAGATGAATGCCACTTTGGTGAATAAAAGCACCCATTTCTTTCCATAAGAGCACTAAGGGATCTCAATATGTGTTCTAAGTATTAAACTATATTTAACTTGACACAGTGACCTAAACATTTTATGTTTATGACACAACACACCCGAGATGCTACACCAGCATGTCTGACGAAGCTGTACATTGATGGTCCTTAAACAAGCCCTCATAATAAATCTCCAACTGATTGACAAATTCACTTGTAAAATGGATTGCTGTGAACTGTATGTCAATGATTGACTTATGATCAATAATATGGTAGTAAACAATACATTGTATTCTAAAGCCGCTTTTTGTATTGTCTTATTAATGATTAACTCTTCTGCCACAAGAATGTAATGCATTTTAATTATCTGAATGTTTTTTATATATATATATATATATATATATATATATATATATATATATATATATATATATATATATATATATATAAAATTGTTTAATATTTAAAGATAACTATATATCATTATTTCATCATTATATATTGAGTTATTGTTATATGAGGGGCTTTCTCAGTAAATATTTGTATATGCGATTAATTAATCAGGACACCATGTAATTAATTTGATTAAAGATTTTAATCGATTGACAGCCCTAATATATATATATATATATATATATATATATATATATATATATATATGAGGATTCACCAATCTTAATTTTCTGAATATCTTTTTTAGTTTTCTGATGCATTATGTTTACATGTTGTCAAAACTCTAGCGAACAAAACGTAACAAAACTTAACTAGCCAATGGCGATTCATTCTCCAACATGTCCATAGAGGGTTAATAATGTAGCTGTTGTACATAAACTTGGGTTTGGAAGATATGGTTTGCTTCCAAACGTGGTTCCTCACCTTTTCTCCTCGGTTCTTTGAGTTCTCTTTCTCCTTCCTGAGGGCTGTCATGAATTCAATAAAAATGAATTCCCTGTCTTTCATCTTCTCAACGGCCTTAAAGCGTGAATCCTTAGCATGTCTAGCAGCAAACTCACTGAAAGTTGTTCTGTGACGGGAAATAAGGCATTAATGTCACACTCAAAAAAATAACTGGTTGAATTTACTTAAAAGTGTCCACACAACAGTGTTGAATAGTTCCAACAAGCCATGGTTCAGTTGTATGAACTAAAGAAATTTAGGTAAATAGGAAAAAAGCTTTTTGAGTAATTGCAAACCATTTGGATTTGTTAGTCTTGTATTATATTATCATGTTCGTTTTAATTGATTATAAATGTTGAATTTACATAAGCTCAGTTTATTCTTTCAGCAAACATTTAGCTAACAATAGTTTGTGTTGACATGGTAAATGTATTGGCATGGATCTCAATAAAGTAGATTCTTACCACTCTGCTGTGAATGGCACAAATTAGATAATTGGACAAAACAATACAGAAGTGTTTAGTATTTGTCCTCCTGAAACTATACTTAAACTCCACTTTCACCACGGTTAGGCCTGTTGCGATAATTAAATAATCATCTGATCGAAATATACTGATATTTAATAAAAAATAATAAAACATTATATTTCAAGATTTTAAAGTCTTAAAAGGAAATCATATATCCCTATTTTATTATGTATTTATATATATTGTTTTATGTCCCAACACAAATTGATTAAGTAAAGCTGACAAGACAAGACAATAAAATGCATTTGCTGAGTAATCTGAACAATGGAGGATTCAGAAAAACTGATGATAGTGGAAGTTCATTTTTGTAGTACAGATAACCTTACCAGGTTTACAATTAATATAGAAGACAAAACACTTTTTTATAGAAAACTAGAATATAGAATATAATATTGACTGGTACACAAAAGGAGATCATTTTTGTAGTTTGAATATGCATAACCACGAAAGTGATTTGAAAGCTGTGGTGGAGGGGAAGACTTTCAGTATAAATTTCGATCTATTCAACAAAGTATTCCACAGAAGTCAGACAGTCATATACTGTAGGTTTGGAACAACATGAGGGTGACTAAATGTTGAAAGAATTTTCATTTCTGGGTGAGCTGTCCCTTTAAGGTAAATTTAATCATCAGGTCTAAGTCTAGGCATTCACCTGACCCCCAGCTTGGCTTCATCCATCATTTTCCTGAAGTCATCTTTGACCTGCATGATTTTATTCTTTTTCTCTTTCCTCTCCTCCTCAGCACGAGTCTTCACATACTGATCGAACACCTGCAGAGGGGACAGCAGGCACGTAAGAACATGAGACATTGCCATGAGAGTGAGAAATGACAAGAGAATTATCACTTTTTGGTGAACTTTACCTTGAAGCCATGCTTTAAAAGGCATGAAATGTCATTGCAATTACTTGGGAGTCTTTTTTTTTTTTTTATGAATGCCACTAGGTTTGATATTTTTATTGATATCACCTGAAATGATATTCAACATTTTATAAGTGTGACTGAAGTGTCCAAATCCATTTTTGAGGCCACTGTTATATTCCCACATGTTTTTCTTGTGTGCTAGTAATAGTTTAGCAACATGCATGATCACTGCCTATGTTTCAAGTCAGTCACTTTTGAGCTTCCATTTCAGTTAGGATGCTGCCTTAGGGGCCGTTCAAACCAAATGTTTTTAGCAACCATTCGTGCTGTTCAATAGTTTTGTTTATGTAAACATGCTACAAGAACACATTTGTCTGTTGCACCAGTTCTCTTTTGATGTTTTTAGCATCTCATTCGGTGCAGAGTTTTTCAGACAATGTCACGATGTCCAGACACCTGCGTTCGTGGCACTGCATCAAGTGCAAGGAGACATTACAGTTTAGCTGCCTATTAAGATAGTAGACAGCAAGGCAGCTCACTAGGATTTGGAACAGATCTGCTGTCATTCAAAGGACGCTAAAAATGTGTACCTGTTTCCTCTCTTTGGGATTGAGCAGCAGATAACGAGGATCAAATACAATCTTATGAAGCTCCTTCTCCCAGGTAGAGAACGCAGAGACCTGGTAAAAAGACAAGAAAGACAGCGAAAGATGAGAACGATTCACGGAGTCATTTCACCCCCCCCCCCCCCCCCCCCTCATAATTAGCACCATTAAAACGAGGAGAGCGTTCAGCAGGTGAGCCCCTCTGAGTGTGTCCCCCTCCTGCAGCGCTGGAGTCAGGGTGTGTGAGCCCAGTGCTTTTCATCCTCCATCCCGCCACCCCTAATGAATGTTACACACTCGACATGTGGTCCTCAGCTTCCTTCGCTCTGCCTCCAACCCTTTCTTTTCCCACCACACTAATTGGCAAAACGAGAGAAGTGTAATTAGACGGAAGGGTGAACCCCGGATATTTTGGGACAATGGCTGTATTTGGTGGCGTACGACGCCTCTCAGACTCGCGGAGGCCGAGAATGAGGAGGGGCTAATGGGTCTTTCCTTGATGAAGAGACCCTTTGACTGCAAATCTGCCTTTCATCTTTGGCATAGGATGACGATGCAAAGGGCAAATACTTCTCTTCTACAGACTTGAAGGGATCTCCATCACATAAGTGACATATGCGTTTATCCATATTTTATAGTAGAAACATCAAATCTGTTGACAAGAGGGGGGAGGGGGCGACTCCACTGATCAGTGCCTCTCTGATCACCTAAAATGTCAGGTGAGTATTTTAATTAGAACCGAGTCTTTAAAAAAAAAAAAGGTCGATTTAACCTTTCAGACCTGAAAGAAATTATTAAACCACACTGCGGGAATCACGACCAGCCAAATCAGGTAGATGTGGCTGTTTGGTTACTAAAGATTTGGCCTCACAAAAAGTAATCAGTGTTAATTTGTGAAGTATATCAGTATAAACTATATTTACCTTTACTGAAGGAAATACCCATGCTTGCAAGGGTATGCTTGTGAATCAACAAAAACAGAAGAAGAAGAATGTGAAAGTGGAGATTGACTGAGCAGGGAGGAGAATTTATAATAATAATAATAAAAAGGATTTAAATATTGATCCGTTTCTCACCCACACCTATCTTCTGAAGACATGGATTAAACCACAAGAGTCGTCTGGAGTCATTTATGTTGCCCTTACGTGGATTTTGGAGCTTAAAAATGTTGGCACTAGGGCTGGGACAACGCGTCGAAGTCATCGATGACGTCGACACAAAAAATACGTTGACGCAAAATATGCGCATCGATACGTCAGACCCAAAACAAAGATGGCGGTGCCGGAGAGTATTAGCAACTCGAGTGGCTCCTCAGACTATCAGAAGTGCAAGGCGGCACGCACTCGTTCCTCTAAAGTATGGGAATTCTTTCATTTAGAAGGAAACAATTCCGTGATATGTCGTCTTTGCAAAATGGAGATGGCCTTCCATTCTAGCACCACGGCAATGCACCAGAACCTGAAGAGGCGCCACCCGGGAGCAGCTGCAGATGACAGAGCACTGTATGTTTTTTTTCAACTCCCCACTTTGCACTCGATGTTGGAGTAGGCTATAATACGTTGTCGACGCCTAAAGTTTTCGTTTATAGCTATTAATAATGCGCTTATAGCTATGAATGTCATGAAAAATACATAGAGGACACTGACAACGCGCTGACAGACAGGACCAAGCAGGTAACATTTAATAAAGTCTCAACTTTCAAATTTGGTCAGTCAAAGAAAATTAAACCATAAATAGGCCTACTATTTTGTGGCTCTTTAATGTGTCGTGACAGATTGCCTCAGTTAAAGTTGCTCGTGAACTGATCATCTTTTCCTTGGTTAATTTATAGCATCAAATAGGCTAAACATGAATGTAGCCTACATCAGAAGGACTGATGTTTTAACCGCGGAAAGACGTCAGTACAGTAGCCTACAATCCATTATTCAAATTAAAATCCACCGACGTTAATCTTCTGTCTCCTGACTACTTTTGTCGGACAAAAATGGCGTATTATGATTGATTGATTGATCAGATCGCCTGTCAATCAAACTCTTTTTTTTTTCTTTTTTTTTTACATTTTATAATCGAAATCGAATCAAACTGGAAAAATGAATCGTTAGATTAATCGATGCATCGAAAAAACAATCGCTAGATTAATCGTTTAAAAAATAATCGTTTATCCCAGCCCTTGTTGGCACCCATTCACTTGCATTGTATGGATCTAAACAGCTTAGAAATTCTTCTAAGAATCTTCATTTCTGTTCAGCAGATGAAAAAGTCCTTCCCATCTGGAATGGCATGAGGGTGAGAAAATGATTTTTGGGTGAACTATTCCTTTAAAAGGCAGAAATGTGAAGCTTTTAATTTGATAAAGCACTTACATTAATTCCTCTGTAAAAACGTGTAATATTTGAGCTGTAAAGTTGTTTAAATTGTTGTTTTTAGGATCATTTTAAGGTTTTAGGACTTTCAGCATTACGTTACATGGTAGTAAAATGGCTAAAACTTCACACAGAAATGGTTAGTAGGTGATTTTATCACACTAAAATAGTGTTAACATGTATATTGTTTGTCTTGCGTTTATACCTTTGAAACAGACAGTTTTTTAATGTTTAGGGATTGGCCCCATTGACTTTCATTGTAAATGCCTCACTGTGACCCAGATTGTTGCTTTTTCAGAGAAATGGAGGGACGAGTCTAAATTAATTTTTGAGTTTAACTGGTATTGAACCCGAAGTATTCCTTTGACCTCAGTCACCTTTCACTTACAATGCATCTTCTCTCCATAGGAGAAAAAAAAACTCATGGGTTTGGAACAGCATGAGAGTGAATAAATGGCAGAATTATTATTTATGGCTGAACTGTATCCTTTTAAATGGTTTCTGAATGAATTGCAAAACTTTATGGGGGTTTAAAAGGAATATCACGTCTTGCAATCACTGTAAAGAAAACAAGTCTTTTAAGTGATCTTCCGCTTGTATCATTGAGCACTGATGGAAGCAGCATTGTCATTGTCATGGACTGATGTGTGTATATGTGATACGACTTACCCCTCGCTCAAGCAGCATGTCTTTAAACTGACTCATGCGAGCCTCTTGAGGAACCACAGCTCTCTCTCTCGCTGCCTTCAGCTCTGCCTCCATCGCTGCATCCTTCTCAGAGTCTACCTCCTTCTTCTCCTCTATCCTAAAACACACAAACCATAACCAACCCTCCGATCAGCCAGAGTTATGATGTCACGTGACTTCAGTGCCAGCAGATTCAAAAACATGAAATAAACCTTTTACAACAAAACAATGCCTCTCAATGCACTCTTTTACACAAAGTCTGCAATGGCACACTGTGATGATTGATTTTTTTGAACTGTTCAAATGTTAATTTATTCAGGTACCCAATTTTGTAAAGACTGTGGAAAATCTTATACAGGACTTTCTAGTGCCGTTTGCATCAGACTTGTGAAATCTCGTTGGTCCACAACGCTGCTTCACATAGCTGTTTATTAAATGTCAAATGTTTTCCGATTGGCTGTTATTTTTGTTAGTTAATAAAGGAAAGTAGGCATAATCACACCTTGTTATGGTGTTATTTCTCTCAAGGTATTTGTGAATAAATGTTGACTCTAAAGCTGAAGTGTGTCATTTATAAAATAACCATTGTTTTCAAACAGCTTTCTGAATATGCCCGTCTTCTGTTGATTGAACAAACAGACAGTCCCGCCCCCCAACTCACAGCCAACTCAACGTTGTTTGTGCAGTGCTGGACGGGTCGCACAAAACAAACAGAAACATTTGTAGTGTCAGCGAGACACAGCGTTTACAGTTTTCAAAAAAATGAACCAATTATTTTAACATCGGAAACGTTACACACTTCAGCTTTAAAGACATCTAGCATCTCGCATGGCAGAAAGAGAGAATGACATGAATCAGAGAGAAAAAAAAGGAAATAAAATTCTCACTTTCTTCTCTTGGCCTTGTTGGGTTCATCTTCAGGTATCTCTTCAGCACCTGAAGATTCCTGCTCCTCTTTAGCCAGCACTGTGTCCCAGGAAACACAGGAACATGTAACACAAGGTTTAGACAGCTATTAAGAACTGGTTCAAACAGATTTAAGGCTTAAGACTTAAGATCTAAGAGTTTTTCCACTTTAGACTGCAGTGGTGTACAACAGAGACAGATTTCGATCATTAAGTGATACTGTAGTAGTTAGACCAAAACTCAACCATAAAAAAAACCATTATTCATTTGCATCAGAATCATTAAACAGCATGCTGCAATGGAGACTTTGTGCATTCTCTGCATACCAGGGGTGTCAAAACACTTGACTTTTTATTTTTTAGGCCTAAATTCGTGTTAATGTCTTATTCAGGTTATGCAGCCAAGAGCAGTGAGTGATCCTCTTTCTCTTGTTAATATCGTTTTTTTATTAATATTTCAAAATGACCACTTATCAATTGAATATGTGATCTATATGCTTCTGATGAATGACATTTCCACGTTTCCCCTGTTATTAAAGTTAATTCTGGATTTATTTGATTAGCTATTAGAAAGCATGCATTATACATTCACTTTTTATAGGAACCTCAAAGGTTTAACAAATAAAGAAACCGGCCAATATAAAGTGATGTTAAGGCAAATCTGGCCTGTAACCTAAAAGGAGTTCTCCAGAGACAGTTTAGCAGAGATGGGCCACTGGTATTAAAAAGAATAGTGAGAGACTTTGCCTTCACTAGACGTTCATAAGTGAATGCAGAGTAAAAAAAAGTACTATCTGTAATTTCTCTGTGAGCTCAATAAAAATTTTTTTTTAAAGAAAATAACAAGGCTAATAATGTATGTGACACTGAATCCTGTGTTTCTATGGAGATGACCTTTACCTGGTTTGTGGCTGTTGTCCAGGCCTCTTTTGTGCGGAGGTTCCTGAATCGCTTTATCTACATCAGCCCGTCCCACCAGCTCCTCCGGCCGATCCCACATGGATAGACGTGTGGTGGGGTTATAATAGAAGACCCGCTCATCGCCCGTCCACACCACACACCTATCATACACACACACGAATCAAAATAATTAATCGGCTACGTATGCCAATATGATCATCTGTACTTGGACATTTAATTGTATGATAACTTATTAATGAAGGAAGTTTCTAATAATTAAAGCAGTCGAAATGAACCTATGTGATTAATTAAATATAATTAATGGAATAGTTCACCCAAAAATTTAAATTCTCTCATTAACTCACCCTCAGGCCATCCCAGATGTGTATGACTTTCTTTCTTCTGCTGAACACAAAGATATTTAGAAGAATGTTTCAACTCTGTAGGTCAATGGTGACCAGAACTTTGAAGCTCCAAAAAGGACATAAAGGCAGCATTAAAGTAATTCATACGACTCAAGTGGTTTAATCCATAAGTGGGTTGAGGAACAGTTCAATCTTTAAGTCTTTGTAACAATAAATCACCACTTTCACTTTTTTCTTTTGTTTTTTGGAGACTCGCCCATGAAGCAATCACATTGCTTCTGAAGACATGGAGTCATATGGCTTAATGTTATGCTGCTTTTATGTCCCTTTTGGAGCCACAAAGTTCTGGCCACCGTTCACTTGCTTTGTATGGACCTACAGAGCTGAAATATTCTTCTAATAATATTCTTCCTTTGTGTTCAGCAGGGTGAGAAAATGATGAGAGTATTTACATTTTTGGTTGAACTAAACCTTTAATGTGTACAAATTTTAACATTGTTTGCCATTATAGCAGTTTAATTCTGTTGATTCTGCTTTTGGATTCGAAAAGTGTCTCTCTCTCTCTGCCGGCCAGTGGCATCTCTAAACATGCTTACATCCATAAAGTGTGGTAAAAGTTGTTATATTATTTAATTATGGCAGATTTAAGTTCCATGTTTGCCTATTCAATGTGTTTTGATGCGGCTTGTGATAACAGATATGTATGAGTGAAGAAAAAATAAATGCTGTTGATGCTTAGTTTTCTCAGAACGGAATGCATTAACTCTAAAGAAATGATGCGCTTAATCATGATAGCCCATACTAATAATACAACTTTTCTGTTGTCTAGGAACTGAATGTGTTAACTACCAAAACAAATTAATTAATCTTGAAAAAAATCCCTGCTGATAATACAATATTCTTATTGGCTTTACATTTAAATGTAGTTGATCTTATGTGCGTTTTTACTTTTGTAGTGTTTAAAATAAATGGGATTGAGCGTGTTGCCTACCACGGCGTGCCGGGGATGGGTGTGGTCGCTATGGGTTTTGCCTTCTTAGCTGCCTTCTGCTCCTCCGTCATCTCTTCCTCTTTCAGCTCCTACAAAGTAACACACAGATGATGTCAGAAACTCTCATTTACACCTACAACAATTCAGAAGAGCAGGTGTTTCCCCAACCTCTTTGTGCTCTTTTGGAGGGTCAATATTCGGGCTTCCGTCTTCCATGTCCATGATTTCACCATCATTCATGTCCGCAATCAAGTCCTTGACCCTCTGACTCTCTTTTTCTGTTTTGGAGATGCATCAATGAGAGCCTTATCTCCAAAAAAATCTAATGTTCATGCAACAAATAGTCTAAAACGTAAAAAACTGAGAAGACACTGTTACATTTATTTACAGTTAACTTCACAGTGTAAATTTAGGTATTGATACAGATTCCCCGATTCAATTTCAATTCACAAGCTCTCAATTGGATTTGATCCATATAGGGTATATTTCACTTATAATGGCCACTTGCTTACCTATGAAAGAAAATATGAAAGAAAATGCTGTTAATTATACTGGGGACCTTCTAACTAGGTACATAGCATACACTAATTGTATTAGTTTTTATTATATTATATTAGCTGCTAATAATTTTATAGTAGTATATCATTTTGGTCACATTTAAGCTTTATAAAAATGAACAAATTCATGTAATCCTTTAATAAATATGATATTAAGTTGCATACATGACATGTTACAAGTTAATTATTTACATAAATAGTTTTCACTATTTACAAGTATTAAAACTGATTTGTTGAACACGTTAAAAACGGTACTGTCTCTTTAAGAAAACTGGCAGTTCTGTAAAGAGTGGCTGAAGAGACTTGAATGAAGTTTTATTTCATCCGTGCTATGTGTCATTAGAATTAAATGTTTATTTTTTTGTTGTTTTTGATCAAACTGTAAAGAACAGAAAGAATTTTAAATGAGACATTATTCAACAACAAATGGGTCACGTAGTTCATATCTTTGCACACACTGAACGAGACATATCAAACTTTTACTCTAAACATGCAGCTAAAGGATCTCACTGCTGAACTTATTCTCCACCATACTACAAAATCACTGGTGAGTAAAATATGAACATTTAACAGCCATTGGCTAATCACAGACATTTTAAGTCGCATAGCATGAAATTTGGATCCAAATTTGAACGATTTCCTCTCATTGTAGTAGAGGGTTGCGCACAGTAATAAGTTGATCTTGGGATTTAGGAATCAATAACGAGATCATTCAAATGAAGATCGTGACGCATCGGAATTTTTTTTTTTTTCCCCAGTCCTACTCCATAAACCATCACTTATCATCAACTATAATAAACCATCATGTGAAGACTGAGAAGATTTACAGCTATTTCAATATTTTCAATGAATTCATCCTATGTCTTTGTCCCAGCCTCTAACCTGTTTCTTTCAGCTCCTCAGGTTTGTCCCAGGTTGTCTCCTGTGTGTGCTTATTGTAGTAGTAGGACTTTCCCTCTGGAGTTTTGAACTCAGTCCAGTCAGATGTGCTCAAAACACCAGGTAGTCCTGATCGTCCAGATGCCATCATTTGAGGGGGCATCATGGGCACTAAGGGCGGTGCCATGCTAGGCAGCATACCTTTATATAACACACACACAAAATCAGAATCTGTTCAAGACGTGAAACATGATCAGAAAGGGTATTTACATAGTAATTCGAAAGTGACAGTTCACCCAAATGATTAAAAATTTTTTTTTTTAATTCTGCCATCATTTACACATATGTTGTTTCAAACCAGTATGACTTTCTTTTTCCCATGGAACACAAAAGGAGATGTTAGCCAGATAACAGCCTCAGTCACTATTCACTTACACTTTATGGAAAAAAGAGCAGCGTTTACATTCTTCAAAATTTCCCTAGTTGTGTTCCCCGGAAGAAAGAACATCTTAAAGGTGTGGAACAATGTGAGGGTAAATAAATAATGACAGAAATGTATTTTTTTGGGTACAAATTAACCCTTTAACAATAAAATATGAAAAAGGTAAATAATGACAGAAATGTATTTTTAAGGTAAACAAATTAAAAATAAAGGTGCACTCAGTAACTTTTTGTTTGTGTCATCTTGGACTTACAGTGACACCTAGTGATGTGGATGCAGCATCTTTCAACATCAATAGTTTTTATTTACAGATGACATTGTAGAAATTCACTATTCACAATCAGCCATTTTTAATTTAATCCAAGAGTGAAAGTGTCCAATAACAAAACGGTTACTTAGATTAAGCGAGTAGTATTCAGCTGGTCATGTGATTCTAAAATGGCAGCCCCCATGAGGGCGCCCCTGCCCCATGTAGAATACAGCAGCTTTTATAAGGTTTCTGATATGACTAGAGTCTTCATCTCTTGTGAGTGCTTATGATTTTATACAAATGTTTCAAAATTACAATTAATTTCTTTAAGAGAAAAACTTTTTTAATGGGGAAAAAATTGCTGACACCTTTAAAAATAAGGATGAAAAAAGTTGACATCATAGATGCTAAGAAAATGAAAAGACGTTTTAAGTCAACGTTAAGCAAAAACTTCAACTTCGGTGTGCAATGGATTTATGTGCTCTGCGACTTTTCCAGAAACTTAATGTTAATGCAAATATTAGTATTTTTTTTAAAGCTTAAACATGAGAGTAGTGCTACACCAATGCATGTAAAAACAAATACCACAAGGAAACAATTCAAGAAAAAAAGAAACACAACGGAGGAACGCAGATATGATAAATTACAACAAAGACACAACAACTGAACTTCTACAGCAGTTTGTCATCTAGATTACTGCCTACAACTCCACTGTAATTCATGTAATTTTGTGGTGGGAAAACAACAGAAAATCAGTTTATTAAAACAAAACACTCGAAGTTGTTAGCCCTACGTGAAAAAACAGAACAAAAAGTGACAAAAGTAATAATTTTATAAAAAGAAACAGACTTTATAAAGTCTCAATTGTATGGTGCCTCTAATTTTAAAGTAATGTACTCAAAGCAAAAAGATACACAGCAGTTACTAACATGCCAAAACGGTGAAGGAATTACCGTTTTTTGTAGGAGAGATAGTCTTTACATAGGGACAGCTGACTATCTGCATCATTGCTACACCTGAAAGAGCATATAAGCAAGCACAGAGTGTTGGAAAAGTTACACACACACACACACACACACACACACACAACACGTCAACTACTGCGTTCAGATGCAAGCGGAAGAAACCATTTCATTTAGATTGAAAATGTCTCCATAACAGATTTAAAAACAACTCATATTTAATATTCAACTGAATTTAGACAATAAGGTCTGCACATGTTGCTTGGCAACAAGACCACGTGAAAATGGCAGATTACTGCCATCTACAGAACAACACGGCACTTCTACAATTTATGTAAAAGTTGATTCACCATTTAATTTTAACACAGAAATGCAGGCTTTCAAGAATCACCTGCTAATTCAGATGCTTCCAAAGACAAATTAGTTAACATTCATCCAAAAAGCAGAGAGGAAAACCTTTGGATTCAACAGGTTCCTAGCACTCTACAGACATGCAATGGATTGTAAGAAAAAGACAGAACGACAAGGATTTATAAGCAGACCAAGGAACAGAGGAGAGAGAGGCTGATGCATTAAAAGACGAGAAGAACCTACCGGGCAGCGGAATGTGCATGCTGGGCAGTGGCACTCTGAAGGGTGGCACCATGACAGGAGGGAATCCTGGCATTGGAGCAGTAGGCTGTGGCACATTATGGGTCAACGCCACTGGCAGCGGTGGTGGCCCTGTTGTCATGGCGACTGTAACTGTTGGAGGATTGACAGTTGCTAATGGGGTTGGCATGGTACTGGGGATTGTGGTTACAGCAGAAGGCATCTCCACGACTTCAGAGGCAGCTGGTCACCAAATCAGGCATGAAATTATGTCAGATTTACTTTTGACACCCAAATAAACAAACAAATGATCATGAGATTGTGTCATCTGATTTCAAGAATTGCAAATTTGCAGAACAGGTGCAGAAAATCATTATGACAAAGTGTAACATCTTCCTGACGAAAAACCATCCAATGATTTTCACCCCCAAACCAATGCAGACAATGAGGTATGTAGTTCCTCGTCCGGTTCTGGACACATGAGCCAATAGCTTATAAATTATTGGTTGGTGAAGGTTTTTTCAGAGTTAAAAAAAAACGACATTTCTACTTGAACAGGCTACATAAAATCCCCAGTATCATTAAGCCTGTAGATATATAATGTTTTGATTATTTAAATTTCACCTATCCGGGCTTAAAGGGATAGTTCACCTCACCCAACAATTACAATTCTCTCATCAATTACTCACCCTTATGCCATCCCAGATGTGTAAGACTTTCTTTTATCTGCTGAGCACAAATTCAGATTTCTAGATACATTTCTCAGCTCTCTTGGTCTATTAAATGCAACTGAATGTTGACCAGAGTTTTGAAGCTCCAAAATGCAAATAAAGTAAGCATAAGAGTTATCCAAACAACTCCAGTGGTTAAATCCAAATCTTCAAAAGCGATATGATAAGTGTGAGTGAGAAACATTTCAATATTTAAGCCCTTTTGTACTAAAAATATCCACTTTCACATTGTTCTCCTTTTGTTTTTGGCGATTCACATTCTTCATGCATATCACAAGCTATTGGGCAGTCAAGAGAATTTATAGAAAAAACTGACTTAAATATTTATCTGTTTCTCACCAACACCTATCATATCACTTCGGAAGACATGGATTAAACCAATGGAGTCTTAAGAATTACTTTTATGCTGCCTTTGTGTCCTTTTTGGAACTTCAAAGTATTGGTCACCATTCACTTGCATTGTATTTACCTAAAGAGCTGAAATATTCTTCTAAAAGTCTTTATTTGTGTTCTGCAGAGGAAAGAAAGTCATATATATCTGGGATGGCATGAGGATGAGTAAATGATGTGAGAATTTTCATTTTCAGTTGAACAATCTCTTTAATATGCAAAAGACTGATATCAGTTACCCATTCTTTCCCATGACAATATTTCCCATGGCATTAAACATGTTTGAGCATCCCGATTAGCATGTCACAGCATCATTGGCTCAACCGATGGTGGGAATTTGGGGTGGAGCTATCTGTTTGTCTGACCAATAAGAGATGGGCAATGTTTAGGAAACCTGTTTGAAAGCAGCCATTATTTTTGCAATTCTGTTTGCTGATGCTAGGTGGCACAAAAATGACACATTTTAGCTGTAAAGAAACTTTCACTGCAAAAAGGGTTGCTACATCATAACAATAACCTATTGGCTATTGAATCTAAATTAGCTCACAAAACACAAAAATGACAACAACAACAAAATAAATCCTGTTATAGCTCTTGTTTAGAGGTTTACAGGTATGACATTTACCAGATACAGGAGTTGGTAGGAGAGCTGAGGCTGCTGTAATGCTGGGAGTCAGGGTGGAGTTCAGAGCTGTGGTGAGGGGGTTTTGTACGGTGTGTGTGGTTGAAGTGCTGTTGGCTGAAGGTAGGATGCTGGCAGTCGGACCTGGTCCAGTGGAACCCCCGCCTGCTGCAGCTGCTGCGGATGCTACCACCTGGCCTAGCATCATTGGACCCAACTCAGCCTGCTGGATCACCTTCAGACCTTCAGGCTTCGTCCAGGATGACTCCCGCGTACGTGCGTTGTAGTAATACACCTGTATGAAGAACAAAGTAAAAAGGTGAGACCTGGAATCGGTCCTCAGGGAAAACTGTGTGTACTGCACAAGCTGCAAACTATTTCGCCGATACAGATATAAGGTGGTAAAAAGGGCCGATAAATCTGTCTACCTCCACAACAAACAATAACAAAGCATTTATAAGGCATCATCTAACTGTACTAAACTTGGTTGGACACTACTACGGGTGTAAAAATGCACCAATACCTCAAGAAAGCATCATTCTGACAAAGGAAATCCAATGCATCAATTACGGCATTTAATAATTGATTATATAATACCCATGAATTACGCACTCATTGACCAAAGCAAAATTCTGAGCCTCACTATTCTCTTCATAGTGACACAACACTACCTTTCAGCCCATAAAGAATTAAGAGCCATACCTTTCCTTCTGGACTCTTGTTCTCCACCCAGATCTCGTCAGTAGAGGGCAGGGATGGGGGAGCAGGAGAAGCTGAAGGTGGAATTCCTGGTGGGAAAATCATGCCAGGTGGTGGCGGCATGGATCCAACAGGCGGAGGCATGAATGGCGGTCTCTTCAAGGGAAATCAAGAAAGAAGCCATAAATGTCAATTCAATTTGGATAAAAACACTGTTAACACTGTTTTAAAAGAAAAAGGATAACCCCTGTGTTCACCCCATATTGCATAAGAAAACCCTTGCACATAAAACTACATGTGAATATCCCTACTTGTAAAGGCGGGGCACCGATGGGTGGGGGCACACTTGGGTCAAAGGGGATTCGTCCGAAGGGCGGTCGTGCAGCGGGTGGAGGACCCCTCATCATGGCAAAGGGAGGCACAAGGGGGCTCAGTAAAGGCTGCCTGTGGGTGGGGGGGTTGGCAGGAGGAGGGGCAGTGGCAAGGAACCGTAGTCCTGGCTGCTGAGCCATGCTGATGGCATAAAAAGAACTTTGGATGAGGAAAAACATAAACACATCATAGCAGCTGCATACAGGCACGTTAGGAAGCACATAAACACAGTTCGTTTTTTTTAGAATGAACCACACCCCCCGTCAAATCTTCACGAGGCGACATCATGGATTTGTTCATTTCACTTACATATTAAACTACGTTCTATTAACTGTACTGCTATAAAAAGTCAAGAAGTAAGGAATCAACAACAGATAGATAATAGACTTTATTCATTGTCCACGAGACAAACGTCCAGACGAGGCATTAAAAGACTTAAACCAGTGAACTGGCGAAAGCTGCTGGGTGCATTATAAAGAAAATGTTTTTAGTTACAGGGTACTAGATATAACTGCTCAGTGGTTAAAACTGAAATGTGAAAAATAATGCAAAATCGACACCTGTTAGCCGCCAGGCTAATGCCTTCTGCCTCTGCGTGCTCCGCCATTGCTGGAAAACAAACATAGTTCCGGTGACGCACTTCCGGTCCGGTGTCGTTCACCGCCGACATTTTTTTTTAAATTTCTCTTTCTGTCAGGATTACTGACTAAAATGACTTATAAAATACAAACTATTATTTAAATATATAAAATTCAAAAATATAAAATATTTTTACTAAAATGCTAAATAGGAATTTTTCTTACAACAAATACAACACATGTGTATTTGTACGCACACGTACATGTCTTATTGTGTATTTCTATATATATTTATATTTTCTATTCGCTTCATTATTATTATTATCTCTGTGTATCTCTGACAAAAGTTAAAACACAATGCAAATAAACCACAGCTCAAAAAATATAAGACACAACATAACAGAAAGGCCACAACACAATGGAAATAAGCCACAACACAAAAAAAAAATTAACAGAAAATAAATATTTTTAAACAATAATTTTTTTTGGTTTGCATATGGCTTAATTTTGTTGTGTTGTGGCTGAATTAAATTATGTTGTGTATTAATTTTGTTGGGTTGTGTTTTATTTCCATTGTGTTGTAGATTAATATTGTTGTGTTGTAGCTTTGGTTTTGCATTGTGGCTTATTGTCATTTTTGTGAGTTTCTGTTGTGTTGTGGCTTTTCTGTTTTGTAGTGATTTCATTTTGTTGTGGTGTGGCTTTTCTGTTGAGTTGTTGCTTATTGTCATTGCTGTGGGTGTCTCTTGTGTTGTGGCTTAATTTAGTTGTGTCGTGGCTTAATTTTGTTGTGTCGTGGCTTTTCTTTTGCACTGTGGCTTATTGTCATTGTTGTGGGTTTCTGTTGTGTTGTGGCATTATTTAATTGTGTTGTGGCATTTCTGTTGTGCCGTAGCTTAATTATGTTGTGTAGTGGCTTATTTTCATTGTGTTGTGGCTTTTCTGTTATTAAGTGATTTAATTTTGTTGTGTAGTGGCTTATTTTCATTGTGTTGTGGCTTTTCTGTTATTAAGTGATTTAATTTTGTTGTGTTGTGGCTTATTTTCATTGTTGTGGGTTTTGTTGTGTAGTGGCTTAATTTCATTGTGTTGTTGCTTTTCTGATTTGGAGTGATTTAATTTAGTTGTGGTGGGCTTTTTTTGCATTGTGGCTTATTTTCATTGAGGGCTTTTGTTGTATTATGTCTTAATTGTGTTGTGTAGTGGCTTAATGTCATTGTGTCGTGGCTTTTCTGTTATTAAGTGATTCAATTTTGTTGTGTTGGGCTTTTCTGTTGCATTGCGGCTTATTTTCTGTTGTGTTGTGTCTTAATTTTGTTGTGCCTTTTTTTACATTTCCGTTGTGTTTTCAGCTTTTATTTGCTTTGCGAATTTTGTTGTGTGCCCCTGGGCCAACGTATTTCGTATATTTATTAATTCTTAATTATTATTTTTATTATTATTATATTTTATGATTTTTATTTTAAACTTTTATTTTGGAAGGAATACGCGCCAACTTCCTTTCTTGATACAGGAAGTACACAAACACAGGGTACTCACGTTGGATTTTGCCATGGACACCTTCCACGCTCGTTTCAAAGAAAAAATAGGCGAAGTGCTGTTACCTGGCGATGTATTCTCATTTGCAGCACCAGAAACGGAAGACGGTAATATCAAAGGCGAAAAGATAATATGCGGTCCAGGCCTCCGGAGAACCGGGGAGGAAATGCACGTGTGTAAAAGTGGAATTCTGCGCCATAAACATCCAAATCTCTATTGGATAGATTCTCAACAGAGACGGGTAACACGACAACACTTTCACTTTGTGTTCACTTTCAATGCTTTAATGTTTTTATTATTATTATTATTATTATTATTATTTGCATTGTTTAATTTGCATTACTGTATGTCAGTTTTGTACATTTTCCAATAAATATTACTCAATCATATTACAATAAAAACAGTTTACCCTTAGAGACTCAGTGTGGCAGAATTGCAGCATTTCTGTTATATTAATACTTTTTTGTTATTATTATTAAAAACTGTTATAAGAAAACGAAGATTCAAGATTTTTGTAATCATATGTGGCTGTAAAAAAAAATTACTAAAGGAGGAAAAAAGACAATATTACATTAATGTCAATGCTTGGATCTGAAAGGGTTAATTGTAAAATAAGGTAGTTTCAGACATTTGTCATGAAATTTATTTATGCATTCTTAGACTGATCCTAATTTCTTCCAGTATGTACCAGCCAAGGGTGAATGTGTGATCGGCATTGTGACCGCAAAGTCTGGAGATATATTTAAAGTGGATGTTGGAGGAAGTGAGCAGGCATCTCTTTCATACCTGGCATTTGAGGGAGCTACCAAGAGAAACAGACCTAATGTGCAGGTACTCGCTCATATACACTTCTCAGAACCTTACTATCATAGGTGACTTGTATGGGGAAACGGGACCCAATTAAAGTAATAGTTAAAGGACAGCACATAACATTGAATTGTGTCTGTGTGCTTTTGTTCTGCAGGTGGGAGATCTGGTGTACGGTCAGTTCACAATTGCAAACAAAGACATGGAGCCCGAGCTGGTGTGTATAGACAGCTGTGGCAGGGCCAATGGGATGGGGGTGTTTGGAGCTGACGGGCTGCTCTTTAAAGTGTCACTGGGACTAGTGCGCAGGTTTGTAGACTGCAGTCCAGCAAGTCATTATTACTTGCTAGAGAATTTAATACAGAATCATGCACCAGTACTAGTTGACTTTCACTTAACCTATTATTTTGTCTCAAAGCTAAAAAGTATAATATTTGTCCTTCCTTCCAGGATTCTGGCTCCACAAAGTGAAATAGTGAAGGACCTGGAGAAGATTTTCCCCTTCGAGTTGGTTGGTGGGATGAATGGCAGAGTTTGGGTAAAGGCAAAGACTGTTCAGCAGACATTGATAGTGGCCAATCTTCTGGAAACCTGCGAGAACATGACTTCCCAGCAGAGACAGATGCTGTTCAAGAGGGTGGCAGAAGGCTCCCTCTAGTGGACACATCAAAGACCAATTTCCCAGATTACAACCGGACATGCTTAAAGTATACTCAGCAGCTGTCAAGTGTCCACCACAATGGGTAAAACCCTCTGGAAATATTTAATATCCAAGAGTAACAAGGGGCGGAAATGAACTGTAGTCCCAGCTTCAGAGACAGAACAGGAGACTTGCATTGCTTTGTCTGGGTTGTTGACTGATCACCATGGAGAAGTCACTATTTCTCTTTAAAAAAAAGTCAACAGGAAATATTTTTGCTTTAAGAACAATACATTTTTGTGTGTAAAAAAATATATATAAATAAACTTCTTGTTCAAACCATTGTCTGTTAATGTTCACTTAAAAGTCTATCTAAATATAGAAATGATTCCATCTGATGAAATGACTGATGCAAAGTCCTTTTTTACTATACATCTATATTTTCTAACAGCACTCTTTCCAGAGTTATTTTGTTTTTGTTTATTTGCATTCTTCATGCCTATTGGGTAGGGAGGAGAATTTATAGTAAATAAAGGACTTAAATATTGATCTGTCCTATTGCTTCAGAAGACATGGATTAAACCACTGCAGTCCTATGATTACTTTTAAGATGCCTTTATTTGCTTTTTTGAGCTTCAAAGTTTTGGTCATCATTCACTTGCATTATATGGACGTATAGAGTTGAAATATTCTACTAAAAATCTGTTTGAAAGTCCTACACATCTGGAATGGCATGAGAGTGAGTAAATGATTAGATATTTTTAAATTTGGGTGAACTATCTCTTTCAGTGTTTTTGCTCCAAGGCATGTGACAGCTCTCTATTCTTTGCCATTTCCTTAAAAAGGATTTGAAGAGATCCAGACCTGGCTATAGATAGGCAGGCCCCTACTTCAATGATATGGGAGAGTCTCACAGTAATCTCTACAATATGTTACCGTAACAAAGTACACTGTAGGCAGTCAGGGTAGGAGTAAAATCTCATCTGTATCACTGCTTCACTTTCCAGTCCCAGGGTTCCCTCAGATGACTCATCTTCCTTGCTAGTTTTCCACAGCTGTTGTAGTGAAGTCATCTTAACAGGCACTAACACATACTGTAAAGTTCAAATAATTTGAGTAGTACTTTAAATTAATTACACCACTCCAGAGATAAGAAAAAAGGTAATAAGTAGGAACTTACTAAATTAGTCCTGGCCATCCTGCCAGCCTTTATTCTGAAGTAGGATGACTGGTTTCAGTCAAAAGAAGTTTTACAAACTAATGTATAATTATTTTAACCATCTAAAGATACAGGGAAAATAAACACTTTACAATAAGGTTCCATTTGTTACCATCCCAACATTAGTTAACATGAAATAACATTGAAAAATACTTTTACAGCATTTATTAATCTTAGTTCATTTTAAAAAAAATCTAAAGTTGTATTTGTTAACATTAGTTAATTTACTATGAACTAACATTGAACAATTGTATTTTGATTAACTAATATTAACTTAGATTAATGAATGCTGAAAAAAAATCAGTTTGTTCATGATACCTATGCAGTAACTAATGAATGAATTGAACCTTATTGTAAAGTGTTACCAAATACAGCATCATGAAACATCTAGATATTACCTAAAAATTTATATCAAATACAAAAGTAGCAGTAATGCAGAGGCACAAAAGCCAGAGCAAATCCATAACTAAGTTCAAATAGGCAACGGCCACACCAGGCCCAAGGTTCTTCACCTGCGTGAAGTTGCCCCCCACCCAACGCAAAACGGCAACGTAGGCACCTTAATCTGTTTGCTGTAGCTCTGTGTTTATACACACACTGGCTGTGCATGTGTGCAATATGGGTCAAAAGTTTGGAAACATTGCGATTTTTAAATGTTTTTGAAAGGTCTCGTAATCTCACCAAGGCTGTATTTATTTGATAAAAAAAAATAAAGTAAAAACAGTAATAATGTGAAACAATACACATTTTCTGTTTTAATGTAATTTAAAATGTAATTTTATTTCTGTGATGTCAAAGCTGAATTTTCAGCATCATTACTCCAGTCTTCAATGGTTTGTTTGTTTGTTTTTAATTTCGTTTTTGTTTTTGTTTTGTCTTTCCTATTTGTAGTCTATATATGCTCAGGTTTATATGTGTTGGACACAATATGATTGGCATAATAAAAAAACCATCCAGTCTTTAATGTCACATGATCCTTCAGAAATCATAGAAAAATGTTGATTTTGAGCTATTATCATTATTATTGGTGCTCAATTATTAAGAATGGTTCTTATTTTTTTTTTTATCAATGTTTAAAACAATTTTTGCATGCTTAATATTTTTGTGGAAACTTTGATGAATAGAAAGGTAAAAAGAACAGCATTTATTTGAAATAGAAATCTTTTTAACCATATAAATGTCTTTTACTTTCTCTTTTGATCAATTTAATTTGTCCTTGCTGAATAAAAGTATTTATATATATATATATATATATATATATATATATATATATATATATATATATATATATATATAGCACAACTGTTTTCAACTGATAATAATAATGAATTTTTCTTGAGCAGCATATTATAATGATTTCTGAAAGATCATGTGACACTGAAGACTGAAGTAATGATGCTGAAAATTCAGCTTTGATCACAGGAATAAATTACAGTTTACAACATATTCAGATAGAAAACAACTGTTTTACATTGGAATCATATTTCACACTATTAGTGTTTTACTGAATTTTAAATCAAATAAATGCAGCCTTGGTGAGCAAAAGAGACTTCTTTCAGAAACATAAAAAAATCTTAATGTTTTCAAACTTTTGACTAATATATATATATGTGTGTGTGTGTGTGTGTGTGTGTGTGTGTGTGTGTGTGTGTGTGTGTGTGTGTGTGTGTGTGTGTGTGGAAACTCGTGACTCAATGAATTAAGTAGCCAAAATGATTTTACTTTTGAAATTGAATTACTGTTGAATTACTGTGTCACTCCACTTCTCAGGACATCATCTGCAGTAGGCCACATAATGTCCAAGAGCATCCTGAGTTAAGGCTCTTTTGAAAGCAATGATTGTCCTTAAAGCAAATCTCTCTCCTTGGAGCATCAGATTGGAGGGACATTCACTCAAAGGAAATTCTGTGGAGTTGCTTCCCAGGTCAGTGTCAATCCGCAGAAGTTATCCCAGACTGTAACTGAGCACTTTTCCTGAGGTATCTGTCCTGAATGCAGAGGGACACTGTGACAGACTTTGTATTGGCCTGAGGCAGGGGGACTCCAGAAGGGTCAGGCCTTCTTCCACTGTGGCCTGAAGATGAGCCATGCCAGAAGCCTGCAGTATAGCAACAGAAGTACAAACAAATGGAACTTCCTGGGTGACTTGTGTGCTGAGACCACAATACTATGAGGAGCACTGTTTTGTGAAGCAAACACATGCATGTTTTTCAACAGGTCCACTTTCAGTCTTTTCCCCCTCACAGATGGATCTGCATGGAGCCATTCAGGACAAGGAGAGAGGTATGAATTCCTCTTCCTCTTATGGGTGGAACCGCTAGGTCTCTCCAGTTTTCAACAGCGTCTTCATATGTCCCAGAACAGGAAGCATCCATTTATGGTTTTCCATCTACACTGCAAGTTGTGGTGGGTAGTGGATTGGCTCCTGTGATGATCACTGTTGCAACAGCTGCATCCTCTTCATTTTTTTCCTCACCTTTTTGTTCTGCAGAACAAATTGGCATGTTGCAATGAATCTATCCACCAGATTAGGCAAGTATTTGTGCTTGGAAAAGGCCACGTTTGATGTTTTTGTACTCTGCTTCAGCATTGGCTGAAATTGCAGTGATGTTGGTGCTTCGAAAGTGAGGGATCATTCCCCCTGTCCAGAGTGGTATGTAACTTGCAAGCCAGATTATATTGGGAATAATCTCAGGGAGGAAGTGCATATTATCATGATCCCCATTACCTACGGCAAGTGACCTGTTCTCCTCACATATGTCTGTTACCCACTGTCCTAGGTCTGTCTGTGTTTGGTCACATGGATCCACTTCCAGGTCCTCATCCTCTACATCTGGAATGATGACACTCTCTTCTGCAATTCTGGCTTTCAGGTATTTCTTGCACCCTGCTTTGTGCAGGGTGGCCAAATTAGGCAGATGACTTGGCTCAGGATCTCCAAAATCCATCAGCTTTGTTGCCTCTGAAGCCCTCCATGCATGGGGATCCATTCTACTCTTACACAGTTCTTTGGCTATCTGCACACGCAAGTTACCAGACATCGCACGCTTGGAACAGCCAGTGTGCAGGGAGTCATCAGTGTTTTTAATTAAACACTTGAGCACTGTTGGGCTGTTCATTTCAGGCGCTTTGTCAAATTTTTGTGAATGTGGCCTCGACATTCCTTACAGTTGCCTCTGATTTCTATGTATTTCTCTGTGGCTGATGGATAGACCTTGGCTCTTTTAAAGGCAAATGTGCAGGGGCATTTCACTTCTTGCAATATCTGATTATTTATCACATGTGTCCAGATGCCAGGCTTCAAAATTGTGTATTCCCTTTTTGATGTTTTAGAGAACTTGCTGTATTGAACCGTTTCAGGCATGAATTCAAGACATCATTGCCTATAATTTAATGTCTAATATTTAAAAATCTGAAGCCAGCTTTCACAGACAAGCCCTTCTAGCATGGAAATTGGTATATAAACACAATTTTTCACCACACAAATATTTCATATGGAATAACAAAAACATACTATTTAAAAACAAATCACTATTCTATCACACTTGGTTCAATGAAGGGATTATTTTAGTAGGGCAATTGGTTAATTTGAATGGATATTTGTTATCATATACTGAATTTCTACAAAAATTTTAATTACCAGTTAAACCAAGAGAGTTTGCTATTGTTCTTGAAGCGATTCCAAAGAGTGTGATTTTACTCTTAAAAAATGCTGGTTCAGTGGAAATCAACATGGACAATCTTTGTGGTAACATTTTTATTGATAATGTGGATGTTTTTAAACAAAAATATAGCAATACGATTATAAGGAAAGCTCTTGGCTCTGTGTCTTTTCCTGCAGCAAGATTCTTTTGGTCTTCCTTATTTGGTGATATCTCTTGGGTTAAAGCATGGAAATTACCAAATAAGTTTTGTGTCAATGACAAAATTAAGGAAGTGTCTTACAAAATACTTCACAGAATTTATCCAGCTAAGCATGTTTTGGAAAGATTTAATCTTAATATTTCATATACTTGTGAATTTTGTGCACTAGAGAAAGAAACAATTTTGTATCTGTTTTTTCACTGTATTTACTCAAGATTATTTTGGAAAGATTTAGAAACCTTTATTAATAGAAAACTGAAGTGTATGATGGAAATTTGTGTTTTTGATGTGCTTTTTTATACTCAGAAAGACAATTTTGAAAGTAAAGAAGAGCATATTATACAGTTATTGATTTTATTAGGAAAATACCATATACATAAAAAGAAATGGGCTCAAGGTAAACCATTTTCCACATTTTATAAATGACTTTACATTATATGTACATCTTTTGGAACAAACTAAAAACAAAAAAAAAGCAATGAAAACATGTAATGCTTTGAAAGCACTGGATTTTATGTAATTATTATTATTATTTATTTTTTTTTCTTCTTCTTTCTCTCTTTTTTTTTTTAATTTCCTGGCAGTTAATGTAATACTGTGAATATGTGATACCTCTTGTTCTTGTGGCATTGAATAAAAAAATAAATAAATAATATTATTACTCAAAAAAAAAAAAAAAAAAAAAAAAAATCTGAAGCAGCACAAACGAAACTTTTACCGGCACAAACCAGTACACACGAAGCACAAACAAACGAGACTATTTGGGGAGAATTTGGAGCATGTGGGGGGCTGACTGACCTCAGATTGACCTATAAATATTCTTTTAATATCTAAAAAACCGAAGCAGCACAAACTAATTTTTTTACATCACAAACCAGCACAAACGAAGCACAAACGATTGAGACTATTTTGCCGACGTTTTGCGTTGGGTGGGGGGGCCAACTTCACGCAGGTACAAAACCTCAAGTAAGCGAACGCAGATGCAGCTTTCTACGCATGCTCTATTCCACGCGTCGTTGTGTATTGAAATGTGTCAGATCAGTGGTCAGCGCTCAATTCATAACCCAACGCAAGTCCCAACCTTTGTTCTTGGTTCTTGAAAAAGAAATTCAAATATATATCAAGACAATTTTTCATTCACATAATAAGAAAGCAATTAAAACTGTTTCTATATGTGAGTCCTTCAATATATTTACATAATGTTTAGCCTTCCACCCTCGCTGTATTCTTCTCTCTTTATATATGTATTATTGTAGTTTTGACTGTACACTGACTTTGTTTGTTTACTTAATAACAATTAAAAATATATATATAAATAACCCAACGCAAGTACGTGCTGCATTCTCTGCGTTGCCGCAAGGGGCTCTCGAGCGGATTTTCTGTTTTCAGTCAATAACTGTCATGGCGGAGCAGCAATTTGAGGAGAGTCTTACTGAACCAGTTAGATTATACAAACATATATTTATCGTCCCCTCTCCATTCGACTAAATCAGAGATTGAAAATGCTTGGGAAGAAATTGCAGCTTCCCTAAATTCTGATAACGACACTAAAGTGAAAAGGAGTATTTTGAATACCTTAAATAACTGAGTAAAAATAGAGGTGTTTTCAACAGGGCCATTTTTTGCCCCTATATGTTTGTTCTTGGCCCGGAGCTCTGACTGTACACTATTCTACTTATTATATGGCTACTTGCTAAATGAAAATATGAATTACACGATTTGATCTAAAATTATTATATTATGTAAGAAAACAAGACAGCAGAGTGATCCAATAGACAAGATATTACACAATTCTGAAGGAAATCAGTTGCAATAGAACAACAATGGTCAATATTTCAGTTGAGCGGTCATTATACGAATACATTTGTCTGAATCAAGTGGTTTGACTTGACTAAATTGTTTAAACAGCACTGTCAGATGCAGCTTTTGTCTGGCCAAGCGAACAGTGAGCTCCCATGGGATCTGAGTACTGTTTCAGTTCCTATATATATATATATATATATAGGAACTGAAACAGTACTCAGATCCCATATATATATAACTCTAAGACGCTTATCTACATGGAAAGATGTGTCTGGACACATTTTTCTCATTAAAACTCGCCATGCACTGACAGATGTGATGAATTAATCCACTGATGTATGCAGATAACCAAGGCAGTACCAGGGGCATGGAAGAACTGAGTTAGCAAATTAACAAAGTTTTTGATGTCTTTTTCTATGAGAACACAAATATGCCTCACATTACATGTGCCAACCACAATGATTAATATAAAACCACAAAGTTAAGCTATTCAATGCCACAGGTATTTCAATTTACCTTCCAGAGCAGGGCTGTGTTTCCAAAAACTATTGTCAGCCAACTATGTACACAAGTAACATTGTTACCAACACTTCAACGATTTGGTATTTTTCAAAACTGTAGTTCCAACAAACATTCGCAAACTGTGTAGTTGGATCTACAGCTCTCCACCTGTGGTTAGAAGCATATTTCCTTGTTAGTTTCGCTGTGAACATTTCGATTTTCACGCAGCTGTGGTGTGTTCTATTTAGTGTTATCACACCCATTTACTCACCCTGTGAGTTATTAAACCATTTACAAGCAAATATCTTTGTTACAACATTCCCAAAGAGAAATTTCTCCTGTGGAAATATATGTAAAACATAACATGTATGTTAGTGATTTTCACTGAAATAAAAAGTTATCTGTACTATATATATATATATATATATATATATATATATATATATATATATATACTCTATATTCAACATATCTGCCGTGCTTTGAGTGTAGTTTTACATGTACTTTCATATATGTAAAACATTATTTCCCAAATCACATGACCAGTCTCATTTTATATAGCCAGTATGCCCAAATAAATGAACAATAATTGTAGAAATATGTACATGGTCATAAATCTGATTTCTGTATGCTATTACATGTCTGTGAGAGTGGTTTTGGGTTTATTGTGTCGTGTTCACAGAAGTAGAATATAACAGAATATTCTCAATAGGCTTTGTTGTAGAAAACAAATGTACAGTATGCTTATTGTTTGCAGCAGTCTTTCAATGAATGCTTGCAAGGGAAAAACATAGACCAGTGTAGGCAATTACACAAAACGTTTATTGACATAAGTTATGCCAGTCAGATGAAATAATAGAAAATACAGTAACCAAACTATTTAAAGAATGACTTCATGTTCTCTGTCTACTGCTCCTGCATGATGTATGCTGCCTGAATGTGGGTTCAGAGGATCCTCATCATCATCGGCTGCATCATCTTTGATATCATTAGCATCAGCACGGACCCCCTCTTTCTCCTCAGTAAGTTGAACATTTTCCCTGACAGCAATGTTGTAGTAACCATTAAAACAGCACAGGTTTTGAAGCGGTTTAGCTAAAATGCTATTTCTTGTCATTTTACATGCACATGTTACCAGACACGGTAATGTTTTATCAATACAATTCACATTCGATCATAATTAATTTTTTCTAGTAAGACCTTTGATATTAGGGCAAAAATCATCTTTACATAGTAAATACATGAATGTTGTAGTGTATGTGATGGTGGGTCACCACTGCCAAACAATAAAGGTATGTTATTCATTCCATTTGATTCATAATTTATTAATGACATTATTCTGGTAGTTGATAATGAAGGAATGACAGGAATTCATGGTAGACATGATTCACACAATACTTTTACATTTTGGTCCAACATGCTACTGTGAAGCATCAAGTCACATGTATCACATTTATGTGCTCATATCCATATCTTAAACTACTGGATGAATGCCACGTGTATTAGAAAAGTATTTTTGGTAATTAAATGAGATATTATTGTATATTTTGTTTTTAAATTCAGATTTTGAAGGGTTTTAACTTCTCTGTTACTGAAAAGCAAGTTGAAAATTGTATTTGTTGCCATGCAGCACCACACAGCTTCACCAAAGCCCCGTTTTCCAAACCCAGTCTGAATCTTTCACTCAATATATATTTAATTCTATATCTCTCATTGTGTCAAGAATAAAAGTGGCACATTTGAAGTGTGCGCATATGTATGTGCTCGAGGTAAGAGGGAAACCCCACTATTGCAGCTCAATGCCGCGAGAGGTCACAATGAAAACAAACACACCAGCAACAGAGGGGCATGTGAAAATAAAGCGAAACAGAGAACAGAAAATAACAGAAGTAGTACTCAAATGCCATGTTCGTTATTTACAGCAGCGTCCTGGGGAAATAACATTGCTGCGGAGCTGCTTACTGACCGAACTGCTTGTATACTGTAGTAAAGAGTATGCCACTTACAAAGTGCTTCTAAACGTAAACATCTATTTTATGTCTTGAGCAGCGGTCTCACAATAAATGGCTTTCTGACCATGTAAATATTATAAGCTGTTATAATTTGATATCCATTCAATCTCTGCAGAAGTTTTTACTTTGCCCCCTGAGTAACGTCATTAACGACACCTCCACATTGTTGAACCAACGTGGTTCGAACGATAGATGTGCAACATAGTTACTATGGTTCCGGGAAACAGTCGTGACTAGCTAGTAATTTTAACGATGCATCATACTATGTTGGTTCAGCTGTGAGTTAGTCATTGTATAGAAAATGCACCACAGAGCAGGTTCAGCAACATCGTTTCAACGATAAACAGGTAAACGTGAACTTCCCACAGCCTGTCTGAAAAATCCCTTTGTTTCCATGAATAAATGGCCTGGATTGACAGGTTTTTCATATATCTGCAGAGAAACACTAACTTTCCATAAGATGAAGGGTGCATAAGGGCACAACCAAAATAGAGGTTACATATTACACTCAGACTTGCCCAATGGAATCAATCATGGCCTATGGAGAAAAAAAAAATGATGTGTTGGAATTACTTAAAACTCGTGATGCAAAAGGCTAAGTATACTGTATATTTTAAGTAAATTCAACTTATGGTAATTTTATGCCAGCACAGCTAGAAAACTAGAAGACCAGCCTAAAGGTGACTTTCCATGAAACAGTTATTAACAGTAAAACAACATCAATAATACTGAAAAGAGCTGAAATCTCTATGAATTTGTAATAACAACTAGTTAAATGCCCAAATAAGTATGTTTTGACCAAACAAATGTGTAAATGTACTTTATTCAAATGCAAGGGCTTGTGGGTATTACTCACAACCTCAGTTCTGTACTTGATTGATTGAGTTAGTAGTACTTAAAATCATAATTTTGATATGTTTTAATGCTAAAGAAGTTTAAGGAACTCACGATTATTCATTTAATTTATTACATGGCTCTCTGGAATACTCAATTCTGATTGGTCAATGGCGCCAACTAGTGGTCTGATATTGCTCAGTAACAAGGTCCACGTACCTCATCCAGGTATTTGAGAAGTATCTTTCCTGCTTCTTGGATCACATGCGTTCTCTACAAGCTAATAAAATAATTTTAACTCAAAAGCAATGTTTCATGTGCATTTATTTGTTTATTTGGCAAGTAGTCTTGCAACAAGCTGGATAATGTGGATTCAGAGGGACATTTTCACAAAATATACACCAGCAGAACTCAAACCAAAGGTGGATTTCACGCAAATCAATATTTGATGTCATGCATGTTTATTTGGTTATTAGCTATGTAATAAGCAGGATAGCGTACAGTCAGCCGGTTGTTATCGCAAAATAAACCCCTACAGGCCCATTCAGCTTATACAGGTTCTCCGTTTCCCATCAGGATCCGGATTACCCTGTCAGGGCCTATTTTGTGATAAAAACCACCTGATTGCACATGACCCTTTCATAACTCTCCAATTCACCTTCAAATGTATATTTTGTGTTGAACATGTTGAAAATTAATAAAGATAATATTTTACGAATTATTTATAAATATGTACATCTGAGTAGAAGCCATTTATTTTTAAACGTTTTGGTTGAACCAACAAATCGTTGTTGTTGTTTTCAGCATTTTACATTGTAATCTACACAGTGTAACGTTGCTGGAAACAGGCAGACGAAGAGACAATGGTGAAGTGATGAACTAAAGTGCAATTTATTTTATAAACATGGAATCCATAAACCTTGGCTAAAACATGATCAAAACAAAACATGAACGACTTGACTAGAATTGACTTGATATAACATGACTTACCTTAACTTGAACATAGACTACGTTACACTAAACAATACCTGACACTAGACTATGGCAAACATGAGCGCTTAAATACACAGACATGGGTAAAAAGACAACCAATGGACAGACAGAACTATAAATGAGATTACAAGACTAATAAACTAAAACCAATGATAAACTTGAACTGATAATAATCAACCAATGAACCAATGAAAACAAGACACATGAAAAGATCACATGAGGGAATAGAAACTAAACTTGAAAATAAAAGACATGAAAAAACATGAACAAAACACATAAACATGACACACAGATTCTCATCTGAAATATTCAGTTAGTTTCAATCTCTTTATTATTAGCTGTGCAGAGATGATTTAAATGTGCTGGTCTGTTAAGTCAAAGAGGACATTGTTTTTTAAAAAGTTACCATAAATGAAATTGTGACAGGGCGGAGGGCAGGGCCGGGTGATTCTACACACCCGGCCCCACATCAGAATAATCAAGCCTCCAAGAGGGATACCATCGTGTGTGTGTGTGTGTGTGTTTTAAGGTTTTCATTAAACTACTGTCTAATAGTTCTTGACTATTTCCCCTTATTCCTTTACAGAAACATCGACTCACCGTCATGTCGTTTGAAACCTGTAGGATTTTTTTTCTCCATAAAATGCAAAATACTGTATGCAAGTGTAGCCTGGATATACTGTAAAATACTTTCTGTATCCATGGGGGAAAAAATCATACAGATTTTCAAGGGTGAGTAGATGATGACAGAATTTCCATTTTTAAGAGAACCATCCCTTTACAAATAAGTCTCTACTCACATCTTGGCTCATTGTATATTATATTTTAATTCAGGGGAAGTGTCAGTTTAGCAGCCGTGCTTACGTCAGCCTGGGTGAGAGATTTTGAACAGTTTTGCTCTTTCTGCGGCCGTTTGCCACTGTCTTCTGCATCTGTATATTCCATTAATGTGCATTTTATGCTGCTCCAGGGGCCTGAGCCCATGAACAGCTCTGAATCATTGACTGTGCCAAAGAAAATAATCCCTGGCGAGGAAAGAGAATTAGCCAAACGCTCTCGCGCAAGCAGAGAAGACTCTGCTAAATCTTTAAAAAAGTGTCAAGCCTGACACTGACAGCTCTGTTGTCTGAGGGGACACAATATCTTGCGTAGCTCTGAATGCTCTGAAATGCTCTAAATACTGTGTTGACCTTTAGCAGATAACATTCCTTTATTTTTAATTTGGCACTAGTCAGAATTCTGTTGACAATGTTGAATGAGAAAAACCTACTTTTTTCTGTGCAATTTTTTTACCGTGCAAATGTCATGTACAAATATTATACATGATATCATGTAATTAGGGAAGTAAAGGGAGTGTCATTTTAATTATTGCATGGCCAATTGTTAACCAAATACTAATATTTGTTGATTTTGAATTCAACAAATCAATCAAATAGGATCAAATAGTTCAAACTTCTAAATATTCTCTATATTAAGCAGTTAATCTGTAAACATATGCTTTGTTATTTATTTATTAAATTTATATGCTGATTTCTTATATTTATATTAGGGCTGTCAATTGAATTAATTACATCTACATTATGCCGATAAATGAATAGAATGAATGCTATTAATCACATACAGTACATCATTATTTGACAAGAAAGGACCCCAAATAAAAATGATGTAATATATAATGATAATAATGTACATAAACATACTGCAAAATAATTTAAATGCATTACATTATTACTTACTAGTCGGTTGCAGATGGTATTAAAGGGAGGGGCATAGAGAGCATTTAACTGGATCTGTGTAGTGCAGGATGAGTCATCAACATTTTTTAGGCAGTTTTCCAGGAAAAGAAATACATTTTAAATTTGTCTATCTACTAAAAGTTATTTTGGTAACTTTGGTAACTAGGAGTAGGAGTACACTAGCACAGAGATTGATTCAAAGCTAAAAGCCCAAAAAATTGTTCTTTATATTACACATACTTCATAAATTCAGTGCTAGCTACTTCTCAGTGAATAAGTATAAGGGAGTGTTATTAATGGTTAATAAGGTGCTATAAATAGTGTGTGTGTGTGTGTGTGTGTGTCCAACATGATCACATGGGAATTCGACATGATTTTTTCCAAAAGTTCTGGTACACTAGGATCAGCCACATTATGCAGACTCGGTGACAAGTGGCATCTCCTATCAGACATTTTTGCATTGGCTCCAATGTGTATAGCTTCTCATGTGACATGACTAGAAGTGCATTGCATCAGCAGCCTGGGGACGTCCAAGTTCAAATCCCACGTTGAAACGAGGCGGTAAACACGTTTGCATAATAAGTGACGAGCGCGATTTTGAGGTTGCATTTTTCCCTCTAACATTACATTTGACTTCACTCATGGTTAGGTTTATGTTTGGGTTGGGGCATGCAGTTTATAAATTATGCATTTATCTTCACTGTTCAGTCTCTGCTGTTTCCTGCTCACCATCCTCCCTTTGCTGTGCACAGCTGTCGTCATGCATTCGCTGTGGGCCTGGACGTTTGCCTGCATCGATCTGCAGCTGGACAGCCTTTGTTGTGGCCATATTCTTTCCACAGTGTTCTTCCCCATACTCATTCTTCTCCACAAAGCTCTTAAGTTCATCTTCCTCCTCACCTCCCTGCTTGCCAAAATCTTCCACATTCATCTGTAAAGCTACCCTAAAACACAAACAGACGTCCCTCATCAAATTGGATGCATCTCTGCTTCTCATTAAATCTTACAAGGTTGGCTGGATTACAGTGTTTGGCCTCGGCATTCACAGCTCTGCCAAACACAGGAGGAACACAGGAATCATGGACGGAGGTGGACTGCTTGGCATATCCCAGTGATCGCAAGATCTAGAGTTTTATCTATATCACCATTGATTTGAGAAAGCCCTAATCCTAACTGTTAAACGTTTTTGCGTACTGCGGACATGAATGATTCCTCAAATCGTACAGCTTGTTGAGGAGTGCTGTGCTATAACTTTTATTTCACATATATGCTATATGCTTTTCTAATTACCAGTTCCTTCTTCCTGATTTCAATTTGATTTTTCTCCAGGGTCATGATTGACATTTACGGTTTGGTTGGTACAGAGTTAACTTTTCATACCTGCATTTAAAATCTTTTAGCTAGAACCAAGTCACTAGAGCAGTCAAATCTGCAAAGACAAATGTTGATGTTGGCTTGAAAAAAGCCTTGTCTGAATGTTTAAACTAGGTTTAAAAGTTAGAAGTTTGATGGCTATTCAGACACTACAGGAACATAAACAGCCTGCTGGCTGAAGAGCACCTCAAGTAGATCAACGGCTTTTGGTGGGATTGTTTACATTTGAATTTTTGACAGTTGGACTTTTTGATCATCTGCTGTGCAAATATAGCAAATCTGCTCAGTTAATAAAGACACAGCACACTACGCAACGCACAGAACAGTCAGTCAGTCAGTGCTGAGTTGGGTGGATGTAGCTTGAAAGTTGGTCTAGGTTTAAGGATTTTGATGAAGTTTGTAGAATAACAGTATTCATTAAGCCAACATAATAGACATCCTAATGGAGAAGAACTTACCACAATTTAGAATAAGAGTAAAGTTAATGAAATACTTATTCAATCAACCAACCCAGCTATCAACCTTTCCATCCATCCATCTGAATAAACCATTAGCTGGAGGTTAGGTAATAGTCAACTGGTTTGCGTGCATGAGAAGTTAAAATGGCCAATCGGCTCTCTTGTGAGCATTAGTTCTGCTGAAAAGGACATGGAATATGATGATTGCCTTTGGCTAAACAGGTCATGTTACTGTCTTTAATTTCAAAACACAATGAAGTCAAGATCCAATCAAATGATTTCAATTATGCTCATTGATCACTGCATTACTTTGAATAAACCCAGGAACAGAGGAGTCAAAATGAAAAATATAATAAAGACACACACACACACACACACACACACACACACACACACACACTTCTAAACAAACAAAATTAGAGAACACAGGTCAAACAAAAATGTGCTGTGAAGACAGCTATGTTGGGAAAAAAAAAAAGAGGAAAAGAAACACACACACAAAAAAAAAACCTTTAAACTTAAGTATGTGCTGGTTCTCAAGCAAAGACCATTGTCCAAACAGATTTCAAACCTTTTAACTGACCTGAGGAAAAAAAAAAAAAGCATTTGGTTTGACAGAGACAGCATTAGCGTTAATCCTCTGGTTTGTGAGTGCTGTACCGTGCATAGAGGTAGTTTTCTTTCAGGTGCAAAGGAGTTTTTATTAGTCATGGAAGAGTTTTGAAGCTGGAAAGAAAATCTATGGGTCTTTTGGGATGTTCGGCACATAGGGGAAAAAAAAAATCCCTCACATTTGGCTCAGCGACATATTCTGTACATGGGTAGCTAGCCGCCATCTTGAAAATCACTTGAGCAAACACACTGACATACATTCATTTGCTCGGCCTGTACTTCATTACCTGACAGAATTGAAAGGCATTTTTGGTTTCCACCGACAGGTTTTACAATCATAACCAAACATGGTTTTCTTTGTTAAAATTACGAATTTAAAAGCAGACCACACACAAAAGAAATAAATACAAGTATCAACAAGTCAGTCAAGAAATTGTCTCAATGGCTTTCTGTTTCCATTACAGTGGAGAGCTGGGATATAATTGTGCCCTTATGCAGTCGGCATATATCTGAGAATTTCACTATGCAATAAATAACTCAACAACAAAACAACAGGAGAGAACAGAACAAACCAGAAACCTTAACCTGAAAAGTGCAGCATTTGATTTGATTGATTTGCTAGCTAAAATATACAGCAAAGATATTAAAGGAATAGTTCAACAAAAAAATACCAATTCTGTCATCATTTACTCACCCTCATATCATCGCAATCCATATTTAACCTGACTTTTTTTCTTCCGTGGAACCAAAAAGTATAATAACAGTATAATTCTGAAGAATATACTAGTTTCTTTCCCCAAACAATTACAAAAAAGCCACAACTTATATGCTTACATTTCAGTCTGTTCCTCACCGATCTATAGAATGGCTCCAGAAGAATTATACATTAATTGCATGATTCATATGGAAACTTTTAAGGTGTTTTTGCATCTGTTTGGAGGTCTGAAAGCTCCAGTCCCCATTTATAAATGCATGAGAAAAACACCATCATTTTGTGTTCTATGGGAGAAAGTCATACAGGTTTGGAAAAAAATAAGGATTAGTAAATGATTTCTAAATTCTTTTTAACACACCACAAAGGAGGAGTCATTTCTTGCCCTTAAGCTATAATAATGCATGACTGCCACTTTGGTGCTTCAGCAAACAGGATATTGGTCCATTTTGTTTTAAAAAAACTCTTGGAAGAAGGCGGTGGCTCTTTAAAGTACAAATACCTGACACAGCAATGGATAAGACAAAATGGAATAAACAAATCTGAAAAACAAAAAACAAATCCAAATTTGACAGGCCAAAAATGGCAGTTTGCTGGTTCATGCTCATAGACACATTAAAAAATTCTCAGCCTTTAATTGGCATTCGTCACAGTTTGTTTTGTATTGCAGATTAGCAGAATCGATCCATCAAATATTCACTTTTGAAGACACAAACTATGATTCTAGAGAAATAAATAATTCCATACACCGCAACTCACATTGTTTACATGTCCCACCAAAAGAACATTTGCATGCTGCTTTTGTCAAATGGCTCAAGAGACGTTCTTTTCTCAGAAGCATCCAAGACCCTCATGTGTCTTTTAACTGGGGTTCCAACCCCTGTTTTAGCCATCAAATATGCAAAGTTGGCAAAAACTGCTACACTTTTAAAAGTATAGACTTTTTTTTTTTTTTTTTTTAATATAGACTCAAAAATCGTCAATTTGACTTGACAGGTCGAGGCACATTTGGCGTCTACAGCCAGCCTTGCCATTTCACTGTTTTTTGTTGGTATAAACTCAGGAAATCATGGTTTTCCTACATCCACTGTGATTTTGGTGAATAGCTGGTCTTTTTCCACATTAAGAATCTTATAAGACAGTGAACCGATTCCATCTTGTCCCATTGTTTGCCTTGTGTGAGCTATTTGGTCAAACCTGTAACAAGAAAGGACATAATTAACATTCCACAAAGGATAGTGTGCGTTAATAAATAACCTCCAACCTCTTATAGATGTAACTGAAAACCTTATAATCCATTTATTGAAATTAATTATCCATTATTTAAAACCAGTAACTGTTATGAACTGATTTTGCCAGTGTCGCAAGACAAATATACTTGTATACAATATACAGTGCATTACACCTGAAAAGAACAACAATAAAAAAATATTAATATCTTATGTAGAGATCCTTGTCAGGTATATTTATCTTGTTTTTAAGTGTCTAAATTTAAAAATTTTTTTAATGGAAAATAAGAATATTTTAGGCCATGTTCCCCCATTAATCCATTTAATTTTGAAAACATTTTTATTAAGCCTCCTAACATCATAGTTGTAGTTTGTTTTTGAAAGTCACTGTTTTAGGTGGAGGAAAACGCTATTCGATCCACATCAATCGGTGCATGAGCGCTGTAATTGTAGTAAAATGTAACCATGTACGTTCAGGTACCTCTGAGGATTGGGGTCGTTTTGTTTGTCCCGATTGTGACGAATCATTCTACACCTCCCAATCATCCCATCAGGCCTTGATATGGACATCCCTTTGATGCTAATCCTGTGAAAACATGTGGCAAATTTTAGTCCCTGAAACATCCATAAATAGCATGTCTAGTTCAAAGTGTAGTGGTCCCATCAACTGACAGTGAAATGATGTTGAAGCAATCAAAGTGGTTGTAATAGAGCTTAACAAGTGAAGACAACTATGTTTTGTCGCTGTAACAGCAGGGTCTTGTGGATGGTTGCCAGGGTGTTGCTATGAGGTCACCAAAGTCTTTCAAAGGGTTTTTTCCACAAAGTTGCTATGTGGTTGCTAGGGTGTTCTGCGTGGTTGCAATTAGATTAATTGGTGCCGATAGTTGCTTTTTGGATTAATCGGTTATCTGCAAAAATCTATCCATTCTTCTGTTTTCCTCTGCGGCCAGCACTGGAGGATTCAATGGCTTGATTTGGGATTTGCTGTAATTTTTGAGAAATTACTATATTCATCTATATTTTTATCCTCACTTCAATGCATATTTTGTGTTTATAATGGAGCCAAGTCTCTGTCATGTCAAAATAACAGTCCTTTCTGTGTTTTGGGCATGTTTGTAGTCAAAAGTCACGCATTATTGGGATTTGGTTGAATTAACAGCATCTGGGATTTGTATTCATTTTCGACTCTTGTGGCCTCTTTGTACCCGCCACAGTAAGGAAAGACTAAGATATTTTTTATTACATTCTATAAAAGTATCTGCAGATTAATCGACCATTACCACCACCTTAGTTATCGATAGGGCTGCACGATTATGACAAAAATCACAATTGTTGATCATTTCCATTGATATAGTAATTGCGATTAATATGATTAATTAAATTTACATTAAATACTTATTTTGGGCGATCAACTGCATGTCATATTCTTTTAGCCAGGTACACATCCAAAACAAGCTGACAACTGTATTCCTAAATGACTATTGCCGTTTTAGGCATCAGTAGACTAATTACTTAAACTGCCAACTTTACATTGGCTCACTTTGAAGCATAAAAACAAAACTGTTATTAAAATGTTTAATAACATCTACACAGACATAATGCGAGCAATGGACATCTCTAATCGGTTAAAAAAATTCAAATGAAAAAGTCTGACCTAACATGGGCAGACCCTTGGACTGCTATAATTGATACTTTTCATGATTACTTAATTGTGGCAGATGTAACTGTATTATTTATTTGATTAATTATTCAGCCCTAGTTATTGGCAAAACCCACTATCGGTTGACCTCTACTTGCTAGGTAGAGCCCAGCCCAGTCTTAAATTCTGGTCCCTAAATACAGCCCTAGATAAGTTGTTTGTTCAAATCCCTAACCCAAGTATGAGAAATAGTAATAGTGATGTTTGCCTTAGCAAGCAGCACTAAAAATACACAAACAAATTATTCACGCAATGATTATTTAACAGAGACACACAATATAGTCCAAAGCAACTGAAACCATCCCACAATTTTGAATGGCATCTTTACTTATCAAAGTACTTTCCCATTTCCTGAAATGTTACACTTGAAAAACAAGGCCAAGCTGGTTACCACATGTGCTCTGACACATTGAGCTATGGTACTTATAAGAAAGTTTGAATCTTGCATGCAACATTTGCTGATACTTTTCACCCCCTTTATCTCTCTACAGTTTCCTGTGCTGTCTCTACTCTTCTTTAAATAAAACAAATACATGAAACAAGACAGCTGTGATAAGGTATTCTTCTGCAAACAACATTCAAACAAAACCTTACAATAAATGGCTATCGGCTTAAGCATGCACTTATGAACGCTGCTGAGAAGCGATTGATAAGAGGTTTTACATTATCTCTCTACTGCAACACAAAACCAGCCTCTGTAAATAAGTAGTTCTCAAACACTAAAAATTGTGCTGGGCAATTCATTAATAGCTTTACTCTTTCAGTGTGAACAATGCCTTAAAGATGTGATTTGTATCAGTGTTGAGCTTTTCATTGTGGAATGCCATGCTGACAGCATAGCAACAGGAAGTGCGGGGCTCTAAATGGAACCCTCAGCAGAATTAATGTTTCCGGTTTTTGCTGGGTCGGATGTTTGCTTGGTTAACTGCAACATAAGCCAGACAAGAGCTGGGCTCTAGAGTGAAAACACATTAAACTGTGTCCTACAGGATTAGACAACCCTTTGTATTAGTGATGTGGAAAAAATAATTAAGTGCTGAAATGGCTAGACGAATAATTGGTTTGCGATTCGCTGGCTGGAGAGGCGGTGCCGGGGAAGTCTACGTCAGCTCCACGTCAGGAGGACGCAAGGGAGTGGGAAGTCTTGGCTTCCACAGCCCATAGAGGATTCACCTCTGGAGTGCATGTAAGAGCAAACCCTAATGCACACCTTTGACCAAGTGAAAGTGATTGATGGTCAACACCTCCAGCCGGACATTGCACTCTCATACCAATACATTTCAATGATTATGGATCGGTTGTATCGAGTGACACAGGACACTCAGACAAAGGCAGAAACAACCCAATTGTTAGTACCGAAGAGGCGTCGGGAAATGCCACTCAAGATGGCTCAACATAACCCGATGGTGGGTCACTTAGGGCTGGAAAAAACTATGAATCATGCGATGGCCCATTTCTATTGGCTGGGGATTCGTGGGAATGTTCGCAGGTGGTGTGCGGAATGCTGTGAATGTCAACTTGTGAATCCGGCAGCCACCCCAAAAGCACCATTGCGTCCATTTCCGTTGATCGAGGTCCCCTTCGAAAGAATTGGTATGGACCTCGTCGGGCCATTAGAACGGATGGCATGCGGGCATCGCTTTGTGTTGGTTCTGGTGGACTACGCAACATGATATCCGGAAGCAGAGTGCGGAGGCACTCTTCAGAATTATCTCCTGAGTGGGTATTCCACTACATTCATGTCACACGCAATACGCAAACTGTATGTTTGATAACCATGATGGTAAAAATAAATCTATTCGTACCAGCATTTACCGCTCTCAAATGGACGGGATTGCTTGGTCGAACGATTTAATCAAACCCTAAAGAACATGATTCGGAAGTTTGTGCACAATGATGCACGGAAGTGGCTCGAGCCCCTATTATTTGCAGTGCAAGCCTGGAAACAGGATTTTGACCATTTGAATTACTCTATGGACGTTCTGTATGGATTATAGAAAAGTCAGTACGGTGTCTCAATTTGATCCATACCCGATGCCTAGGATTGATGAACTGCTCAATCTGTTAGGCGCACTTGCTTTTATTCGACACTGGATTTGACAAAGCGATATTGGCAGATCCCCTTAATTCCCAGGTCCTTTTAAAAAAAAAAGCTTACACCCTTGGATTACACCAATTCATGACCCTTCCATTTGGTTTGTTTGGGGCCCCGGTGAAATTACTGCCAATGTAGATTACATCATTATTTACAGTAACCATTGGGAGCGGCACCTGCAGCATCTGAGGGCTGTCCTGAGGTCATTGAGACAGGCAGGACTCACAACAAACCCAAAGTAGTTTGCAATTGGGCTGGTGGAATTACGGTAACTGGGCTTTAGGCTGGGTAATATGTAAAAACTATTTTAACGATAAAAATATCCCAATATCTGATAACATAGTCAACTCCCCTGCTGAGGGTCAGTGAATTTTTTGAAACATGAAAAACCTAAAAAGACATTTATATATTCAAATTGCACTTAAACAAAAAAAGCAATAAAATAACGGATCAAAAAATCGTATTTAACCATCTCGAACAGCGCCATTTGCATTACATAGGAATCCGCAATGCATGCCAACCACAAAGAAATAGTGCATTAAACTGGGAGTATGTGGAGATGGGAGCATGGTTAAGCAACGCTCTGTGGAGCGTGAAGCCAGGACAGGAAAGCGATAAGGATTGACACCTGGGGAAAATTATCTCTAACAGCTGTTTTCTGTGGCAGTGAGAGCTGGAGAGAGATATAAGGACCATCCAGACTACCGGCAAAGAGAGAAGTGACACGCGTTGGATGTGTTTGTCTGTTTATGTGAATATTTTGGTGTAACCGAAAAGTGCTTTAGAAATAAGAGCAGAGAAGGTGGAAATTTGTTGGCTCCTGCTTCCTCATTTCTGGAGAGTCAAGAATGTGTTACATAGTCTAATTACAATTTTAGAAAAGTAATAAGTCGATAACTTTTTTTGAGTAACTAAACCAACACTCTTTTGCATAAACCAAAAAATTCCACGTAGTGTCTACCAATTTTTTAGCACTTTAGTGCAGCTTTTCAAATATTTTAGTTAGTTTTAGCAAATATTGAGTTAAAATTCAGCAATGTTGTGTACAGCTTATTTGCCATCATAGACTTTTAACATACGCCATCAATCGGCCATAAGCCACCTTTATCTCTAGATATTGATATTGATATTGGCATTAGCCATTAAAAAAAATCTATTTCAGCAGACCACTACTCTAAAATGAAAAAATCCTCGAACCTGTTAAAGATGTCATCATCTTCTCCTCCCCAGCCCCAGTAGTTGTTTGGGAAGCCATTGATCTTGAGATACTGTTCCTTGCTCAGTGATGACACACCTCCAAAGAACGTTGTGTACGGCAACCTGTAGGGGAGGGACAAAGATAGATATACAATGAGGAAAGGTAGTGTGTGGTAGTTGCTATGGTTGGGTGCAGAAGAATGTGCAGCCTGCAGTTAGCCCTATCCCTACAGAGCACTGGCAGGGGACTGAATTTAAACCCAAAAACATCAGCTGGCTAACTGTGAGCATTTGCTCTTGTGTAGGAAACAAAGGCCATGCATATACTGCAAAGTTTTGGGAGTAACAATTATTTGCTGAAGTGAACACCCAAAGGTATCATACGGTGCATGTAGGGAAAAAGGAAGTTGCTCAGACTGCCCAAACTCATGATGGCTGACATAGTGATAACCATAGCAATATTTTGGCATCTCATGGCTGCATGGTGAGGACACAAACTGAAATATTCAAATGTTTTAATGTTTAATGACTCAGTTTTTACATAACCAGCTCTAGACAAATGGTGCCTAAGTTTGAAATTAAGGAGTAAACATAATATCCTACATCAGGTTATGGCTTGGTCTTTTCTGACTTTCTACTGCATGGTAATTCTTGAGAATTACACCCAGATGCTTTTGAAGTTCTGAGGGGGGAAAAAGCCACCCGGCTCCAGCAGCCTGTACTAACAGTGACAAGACCTTATGTCACAAAGAAACACACAACTGCTTCATTGTGTGTGTGGCTTTAAAATCACAGTGTTATCAGAGATCATTTCCTCATACACTGCAAATACAAAAGGACACACATGAAAGCCCAAACACACCCTCAAACACATCATGCTCAAATTACACGCAGAGCGCTGCTCAATTAGGATTGTGTGTGTGCGCGCGCGCTTGTGTTTGAAGCGCGCTTGTGTTTGAAGCTCGTGCAGGAGGTCGTTGGAAAAAGCTGCTTCAAAGAGCTACAGTTTCACCTTAGACCGACAGTTGATCTGACCTCTTAGACTGAAATTTGCCCTCATCTGACTCACGTGTGAGTGAAGTCACAAGAATATTCCCATCTGATAGTTGCTGTTTATTCCTTTATCATTTAGTCCCTACTTCTATTGAATGTCACTTACAGTATATTTATTACATGCAAAGTAAGCGAGGGTTAAAGGAATATTCCTGGAATATCCAACAGCGTTTGTGGTCTGTTGTCGATGAATAGAGCACCAAAATAAACATTCTTGGCCGACACCAAAACTGAAAATTCTGGACACACTGGGTCGAAACCCAAAACGAAATACTGGAAATTATACTTTGTTTGGAAAGACTAAACAAATTATATAAATTATAAAAATGTTCTGAGTGATTACACTTATTTCAAGGTCCAACAAATTTGAAAATATTGGATAGTATTTTTTAAATGACTTATGGCATGGGTCATTGACAAATTAGGTTTTCAGAGGTGATACAAATTTGAAATCTTTCAAAAATTTAGTTTAAAACTAGGTACATAATAGAAATGTCATTTCTGAATCCATGTTGGCTTAACATTTTTTTTTTTTTTTTTTTCAACATTCATATTATTTTCTAATAAAAAATCAATTCAATGTAATTTTTTTTTTTTTTTTTTTTTTACAAATATCATGAATGACTTACTCCATTTGGCCTAAACAAAATGTGCCTTTTATCAGCTTTTTCTCTCATTTGGCTGAACAAAGAAAAATTACATTATTAGCCAAAGATTTTCATTGGATGAAAATTCGGTGCATAATTTTTTGACCAAAGGAAAAAAAAATTGACTTTTACGGTATTTTGTGATTTTTATATATTTTATATAGATTTTACAAAAAAGTGATTTCTAGCCAATCTGTACATTTTTTTACTATTACATTTTAGCTAGAATATTTTTTAACTTGCTTTGCTAACTAGGAGGTAAAAAATACAGTATATTCACTATATAAATTTAAATGATGTCAAAATATATATATATATATATATATATATATATATATATATATATATATATATATATATATATATATATATATATTTTTAATTTTGATGACTAATCCAGGCCTGGAAAACACAATCTTTTACATTATAAAAATGATAAATTTAACCATATTTCCAGGTCGTCCCTCCCTGTTTGTGCAAAAGTAAAAAAAAAATAAAAAAATAAAAATTAAATAAAAGCATTTTCATTAATGCACTTCAAAAAAGTTTAAAAGCATATATGTAAAGCTCAAATTTAGTTTGCAGGATAAAGAAATCATTTTAATTCTTCAGTAAAAAGAAACGTTTACTCTGAGCTGTAAAGTTGTCTATATCATTATTTTAAGACAACAGTTGCCATGGTAACAGTCCAAAAATATTCCTATAAGCAGCTACGTTGATATTATAGATAAACCTTCAAAATTACATACACACTGCATTTACAATAAAGTACTTTGGCGGTACCATGGTCCAATAATTGTATCAGATGGTTAATACCATGGTACTGAATGATTACCATATTCATGTACCATATTATTACCGTTCTACTTTTGTTAGTATAGATGTTTTTAATCCATAAATATATAGCCTATATTAGCACATTCCGATAGCTGAACATATCTCATTAAACCAGGATATGAGACAACAGTCAACAAGCACCACAAATACCTGAAGCCAAACTTGTCCATCGATACAGACAGATGCCTGGGCTGACTGAAGCACTTGTAGATGTTGCGATCATCCATGGGAATGAGATCAACATCACTGAAGACAAAACATTGGTAGTCGTACTCCTTCAGAGCCTCTGCATAACCGATGTTGAGGAGTTTGGCACGATTGAACGTATCATCTCCATCCTGCCAGTGAGGAGAGAGGAAGTCTTAGAAGACAGACTTGGATGAAACAGGATCATTATTGGAGCCTTCCAGCCATACATGTTCAGTGAGACATTCTGTACAAATATGAAGGTTTTCACAGCAATAAGGAAGTTGCTTAAGTAATAATTTTCACTGGGTGTACATACACGCCTCACTTTATTTTATTCTATTTGTAAAGCAATATAGATTTTTAATAGGTTTACAAAATATACAATAATACTGGTATTGGGGAGCACACTTTCGGTATGTTGAAGAGGTGATTCAGGTCTTGATCACAGAGATGGCATGATGTTGTACAACTGCCATCAAAAACACCATTCTGAAAGCTACACTGTCTGAAGGAGATCCTGTTAATACAAGTATAAAAATAACTGTAAAAACTTCAGTGGGACCGAATGTTTCAGATTCCAAAAGTGACTCATCTCCAATTGTCATTGAGTAAAAACGGAAAAGAGGGCGATGAGGCTGAGCCGGATGCGGCAGTTTGAGAGAAAGAGCGAGCCACATGCAGCTGCCGTGTGTGTGTTTTTGTGTTGCGAGTCTTTTTGTTTCATTGAATATTACTTTGGCCGTTCAGCCGGTTCCCGCCTCCTTCTTGCCCATTTGAAGAAAAAAAAAAATGCAATCAAAACTTTGAAAAGTTCTAAATCATTATTTATGCTTGTTTATCTGTAACATTATCTAAACAAGATTAAAACTAGGTAAAATGTACTTTACAAAACAGCATAAGATATTAAGATGTGTTTTCAGAGAATACAACTTGAATTAACGTTGTTTTTCTTCAACCAAAGTATTATTATTTATTACATTTTTTGTTGTTGCTTTAAGCAATAATCAAATAAAATATATCAAGGTTTATGGTTAAAACAAGAAAAATTAATTTGCTAATAGGATACAAAAAATAAACTTACTTCGGCATATGCTGTAAATTATGTGACACTGATTTAATTTGCCGGGATCTAATAAGTTAGTCAAAAAATACATATAAATGCAATTCACACAAAACAATAACTTGATCATGCCTCTACAATAATACAATTGTATTCCATTTCTGAATTGGAAGTCATTTAAATATTTCTTTTCTAGGTCTTAAATTCAAAATGTTTGAGAGGTGTAACCATCCAGAGGCAGTAAAATAAATAAACAAACACAAGATACAATTCTTTAAATATAAATGTTGAAAGAATGTCGCATGCATTATATATATATATATATATATATATATATATATATATATATATATATGTATAAAAATATCTTACAAAAAAAAATTCTTTGTAAAATTATTTAAAAATATTGTTAATATTTGCAAACTTTAGTTAACGAATTCAAAGCCAGTTGGTGTTACCAACAAGCAGGTAGCAATTATGATGTAGTGTGTGTGTGTGTGTGTGTGTGTGTGTGTGTGTGTGTGTGTGTGTGTGTGTGTGTGTGTGTGAGAGAGAACCATTTTAGGCCATCGTGACATACAATATTTTGACATTTTACACATTTAGTTCAGCTCAAATGGATTAACCTTGAGAAAATGTCCTGATATTTGAGAATGCATTTTTTTTTTTTTTTTTAAATACTATTAATTAAAAAAAAATAAAAATAAACATCTCTTTCAGGACACTGTATTTTAAAGAATTTTGTAAATATCCAAACAACTTTACAGATCTTTATTGTAAAGGATTTAAACATGGCTGTGTCTCGTTTGGAAGGCTGCGTCCTCCGGAGGTCACATTTGACGCATAGGTCAGAGGCGGTCTCGTTTCATAAAAGGGAGTAGGACACTTTGAATGCAGCCTTCAAATGCGACATTCTTTAAGGGGAATTCAGAGAACACATGAGGTGTATTCTTCATGTGCACTCACAACCCACAATTTTTTGCTTCAATGGAAATGTCTAAAAAAAAACACAAAAAAAAAACAACACCATTTGCATGTAAATATGATGTTCAAACGCAAGGAATATTAAGTCCCTCAGTAGAAGGCTGCAGAGTACATAATATGTATAATTATATGAATATAGAATTGAAATAAAGTTTTAGACTAAAAGTACACCTGTAAAATCTATTTTGTTTTCTCTCTACATCATTATAATTCTCCTAAAATTTACCTCATAAGTTCCCTTCTAAAGGGACTTTGTTACCATCTCACTGGAAGCGCTCGCGCTTGTTAAAGAGAGGTGTGCTGTCATAGCAACCATGTTACGTTCCGTCTCTGTTTGTCCTATGAAGGCCGTCTCTTTTAAACAAGATTTGTTTAAAGGTGGACGCTCAGAATACTGCAGCCTTCAAAGGACACGTCCTACCTAGCATGCATCATTCCAAACGAGACACAGCCAATGTTTTCCATGCTTGTTCAATGAACCATAAACAATTAATGAACATGCACCTGTGGAACAGTCATTAAGACACTAATACATCATAGACGGTAGGCAATTAAGGTCACAGTTATAAAAACTTTCTAGACCTTTCTACTGACTCTGGAAAACACCAAAAGAAAGATGCCCAGGATCCCTGCTCATCTGCGTGAATGTGCCTTATACATGCTGCATGGAGGCATGAGGACTGCAGATGTGGCCAGGGCAATAAATTGCAATGTCCGTATTGTGAGACTCCTAAGACAACGCTACGGGGAGACAGGAAGGACAGATGATCGTCCTTGCAGTGGCAGACCACGTGTAACAACACCCGCACAGGATTGGTACATCCGAATATCACACCTGCGGGACAGGTACAGGATGGAAACAACAACTGCCCGAGTTACACCAGGAACGCACAATCCCTCCATCAGTGCTCAGACTGTCCGCAATAGGCTGAGAGAGGCTGGACTGAGAGCTTGTAGACCTGTTGTAATGCAGGTCCTTACCAGACATCACCGGCAACTATGTCGTTATGGGCACAAACTCAACTTCGCTGAACCAGACAGGACTTGCAAAAAATGCTCTTCACTGATGATAAGTCGTGGTTTTGTCTCACCAAGGGTGATGGTCAGACCTGCGTTTATCATTGAAGGAATGAGCGTTACACTGAGGCCTGTACTCTGGAGTGGGATCGATTTGGAGGTGGAGGGTCCGTCATGGTCTGGGGCAGTGTGTCACAGCATCATCGGACTGAGCTTGTTGGCACTGCAGGCAATCGCAATGCTGTGCGTTACAGGGAAGATATCCTCCTCCCTCATGTGGTATCCTTCCTGCAGGCTTCCTGACATGACCCTCCAGCATGACAATGCCACCAGTCATACTGCTCGTTCTGTGCACGATTTCCTGCAAGACAGGAATGTCAGTGTTCTGCCATGGACAGCAAAGAACCTGGATCTCAATCCCATTGAGCACATCTGGGACATGTTGGATCAGAGGGTGAGGGCTAGGGCCATTCCCCCCAGAAATGTCCAGGAACTTGCAAGTGCCTTTGTGGAAGAGTGGGGTAACATCTCACAGCAATAACTGGCAAATCTGGTGCAGTCCATGAGGAGGAGATGCACTGCAGTACTTAATGCAGCTGGTGGCCACACCGGATACTGACTGTTACTTTTGACCCCCATTACTCCATTTCTGTTAGTCACGTGTCTGTGAAATTTCGGTTTATGTCTTAGTTGTTGAATCTTTATGTTCATACAAATGTTTACACATGTTAAGTTTGCTGAAAATAAAAGCAGTTGAAAGTGAGAGGACATTTTTATTTTTGCCGAGTTTTTTACATAAATGTATTATAATTTCTAATTTTGATCTCCTCAGACAACCTTATTTGACAATGACCAATAAACAGTATTTTCTAAAACAAGTCTTAATATTTAGCTTCCAGTAAATGCATCTTTTATAATGTTTTTTCAATATGGTCTTCCAAAAACAAATTCATAAAACACTTTTTGCAATACAAAATGTAGCTATTTTTGTCACTGGATTTGCCATCCATATGGAAATGAGGTCAGGACTTAAGAGACAGGAAGACCAAGGGAAAAAACAGACAACAAGAAAACGTCAGAGAAAACAGATAATCAAGAGGCCAACGTTACCATTTGTCAGACGCAGCCAGAGAAGCGAACCGTGATTGGCCAGAGAAAGAGCGAGCAGACGTCTCACCTTTTCCTGTGCGCAAGGGCCTCTGATGCGCATAAAAGGGGTTTGATTGGGACAGGAGGAGGGGAAGGAATGTAGGATGGAAGGGAAGAAAAAATGCAAGGTGCAGAGAAAAGGGGTGGAAAAGAGAGCAAAAGAAAAATTAGAAAGAACGATTGCGCATATGCATTGAGAAAACAATCTGAAAGACCACAGAGAGTCAGAGAATCAGTTGACATGACAAAGCTTTATAAGCGGATTAATATGTTAAACACACTTAATGATAAACATTCGTCTTTTCCTTTCTTTGGAAGATTTCCAAACCATAACTGACTGTTAGAAATGGATCGGATTAAGACATCTGCTCTTTGCGAGACTCCAGTAAAAGACAGAGTTCCCACACATTTTGACCAATGAATTTCCATGATTTTCCAGTCATTACTGACTACTAGATTTTGTGTGTGTGTGTGTGTGTGTGTGTAATCACTGGAGTGACATTACTGGCATATTAAATAAAATTCTAGGAACATTCTCATTGTAGGAAAAGTTTTACTGCACAAAAATTGAGTGCAAAAAGCACTCATCGATATTTTTGGTCCGTTTACTCAGAAAAGAATGACTGAGATTTTTTAATATGTAGATCTGCTAAAAGTACATTTTGTCAGCTATTATGGGTACACCATCAGATAGATGGCCTCAATGCTAACAGACATGGACTGCCCTCAATTCATGGGGTATTTAAAGATTTTAATTGAACTTTTTAGATGACTATTCCAAGTCTGGAAAATACAATTTTACAACCAGATTGTTCCACTATATAATGGACAGTTACTGAATTCATGTGATTAATACAAATATGTCATCTGCAGGGTCAGAAATTAATGGGGGCTTGGGGCAAAAATGCCACTAAAAATGCCAAAAATACCCCCAAAATTCAAAATATGTTTTTTATTTGTAACATCTGATATAATTCTTAATTATCTACTATAGTCCAAGTTATACATATTTAAATACATTAAGGGTAAGAGGTAATACATTCTCAATCTTGAAAATTTATATTAATGAATTGATAATGCGTACCCATAAAATTGTTCATTTCTGACGCTGGTCATCTGGTAAAGTTTTATATTTTAGGTCTTGGAAAATAGCAAATGCTTGTCAGAGAAATTATGGCAGGGCAACGTTTGGTTAAACAGGATTGGTCAGAAGCGTTTTTAAGGCGGGGCTTAGCAAAGGGTCAATTGCTAACAGCATACATCACAATATAGTCATTTTAGCTAGTAATAAATAAAAATTGGATGAGTACAATGAATATAAAAACAAAGGGAGTAGACAATGTAAATTAAAGGAGTGAGAGATGTTACAAAGTCAGCCTTAAGGGCAACTTATCATAACCAGTGTCAATCAAGTCGAACAAGTAATCAGTGTTGTGTGGGAAAAACATACTCAACCACAGGTTTTGCATTTCTCAGACAGTTTACTTTTGAACAGACTAGAGCATTTATTTGAGGTCAATCAGGCTCTGATGTTTGCAAAACTATCATAAAGACTTATCGTGGACAATAATCTCCAATCAACTGACATTAATAAACAAAGCTTATGGCACATCGAATATCAATTATTTAAATTGAAGCAGTGTGGTTAAATTCATCCCGCCTAATTTTAGTTTTTTTTCAATCCAGCAACTGAAAGGGCCACAATTTCTGTGCATTTAGTCTGCCTTCGTTATTAGGGGAAAAACATGCCTATTAAATGATTGGTTCACCCAAAAATGAAAACTCTGTTATAATTTTCTCTTTATTCTTCTTTTAATTTTTTTTTAATTATTTTTATCCCAATTTGGAATGCCCAATTCCAACTACTTAACAGGTCCTCGTGGTGATGCGGTTACTCACCTCAATCCGGGTGGCAGTTAATTATCAAGCGTCCCATTGAGAGAGAGAACCACTAATCGTGACCACAAGGAGGTTACCCCATGTGACTCTACCCTCCCTAGCAATGTACCAATATGGTTGTTTAGGAGGACTGGCTGGAGTCTCTCAGCACATCCTGGATTCGAACTCACGACTCCAGGGGTGTTAGTCAGCATCAATACTCGCTGAGCTACCCAGACCCCTACTCTTTCTTCTTGACTTTATTTCGTGGAATACAATAGGAACAATTTTCAGAGTTGCACTTACAGTGAATGGGGACTGAGGCTTTCCAGCTTCAAAAAGGACACAAAAGCAACATTAAAGTATAAATAGTCCATATGACTTGTGTGCTATGTTCCAAGTCTTCCAGAGCCACACGACAGCTTTGTGTGAGAAACAAACTGAAATTTAAGTTGTAATTCACTGAAAATCTTGACGTCCATCCTAGCTCTCTTTGGTGTGTTAATGAGAGAAGTAGCGATGTCCGAATTGTTTGGTCAGATTTTTGGGACGAATGGATTGCTGCTCCAGCTCACAAAACAAATCAAATTCATCAAGTTCTCGAGTTCGACTCATTGACCCCAGTCGCAGATGTTGACGGCTCAATGAAGGGGAAGATTCAGTGAATAACTATAGAAATATCAGCATTTTCCTCACTTAAAGCAGTCATATGACTTTAGAAAACTTGGATTATAGCACACAAGAAAAATGTACCACTTTAATGGTTTTTGAAGCTGGAAAGCTTCAGTCCCCATTCACAGTAACTGCATGGAAATTAACGACCAGCACATTCTTCAGAATTTCTCCTTTAGAGTTCCACAGAATGTTCGGAATGGCACGAGTGGAAGTAAATTATGATGGAAGTGTCATTTTAGTGTAAATTATTCCTTTAAGATTACACGTGCAGAAATGTACCTTCTCAACCCGTGTGTGACTGCAGATAAAGGATTTGCAAAACCTACGTCAAAGATCACAACATTCTGTTTTACAGCACCACTGGTGGAAAGACAAACCTGGATGATGATGTAGATTCCGTAGTCCAGTTGCTGGCGCTGTAGGATGGGATGCATGTAATAGAGCCAAAACTTTAGGTGCTCGTCACGGTTCCTGAAGGGAATGATCATGGCCACCTTTTGCTGGGCAATACAGTCTTGGGGTTTAAATCGCCCACCGGGCTGCAATGCCGGGTTCTGCTCCCTCACCAGGTCCAGGGTGACTGGGTCAGAGAACTCAATGCGAAGTGGACCCACTAGAGAAACAGAGACACTAGCAAATCTATAAACAATGACATACATTACAAATGTCAAAAAAAAAAAGAAAAAAAAAAAAAGTTAAGGTTCATCAGTGGATATTCGGGGGAAAATTTGTATTTATCAAATAGCTAACCTGTTCTGACATGTTGTCATACTTCAACTTAGAGCTGCACAATTAATCAAAATAAGTTTAAAATTCAAGCTGCCACAATGAACTAATCGTGAAAAGTGTCAATTATAACATTCTATTTAGGTGTAGTATGGAAGAAGATTCAGTGTATATATATATAAAATACACACAAATACATTTCATTTCTTAATTGACACATTTTTTTGATTTATTTACAGAATACTTTATTTATTGATCGCAGAGCCAGAGAGTTAATCATTTTTCATAGAGAACAATTAATATAGCTTTCCATTGTGACACGCAGGTCTACTCGAAGGATTAAGGCACGTCAAGACAAATGAATGAGCATGAATAGATAATGTGAAATCTACTACAGCAACACAAAATTTGCACAAAGGGTAAACTTTAACATCTACAGTCTCAACAGCTGCAAAAACATGCCTTTGTTTTTGGAATCTGGTTTCTGGGAAAAAAGTGATAGGTCATAATATTTATAACAACCACAATTTTCACCAAAACACTGAACTGCCGAATCAAACTGCAAAAATGAATTGTGATATATTCATTATAAAGAGACTTACGTGTCTCTAAATCAGCCATCACACAGATAACTGGGTGAATCTCAAAAATTGTCAAGAACATAACCAGTTCATATTTGCCCACAAATGTCAAAGGGGAAAAATTATATTTAGCATAAAAAGAAGCCTGTCATGCTTAATTGTGATGAAAATTTTCATGATACTAAAAAATAAAATCTCTTACAAATCCTAAAATTGCCATCATTTTCTTCAAACAAAAATGAATTTTTTGTCTTTGCGAGATTTTCCCCATCTAAATAGACAAATATGTACAAAATGAAAGTCAAAATATAAAAAAAAATCCACTTATGATAAACAAGACTGGTCAAGAAACACTTTAAAATAACTTTCAATAACTAACATTATGAAATATGTTTCACTATATCAGTGTGATATACAATCACACTGTTAGAAATGTCATAAAACTTCATACATCTCTATAAAATCATATTTTAACGTACATTAAATACTGATCTGTGAAGCATAATTATTTAAAGGGATAGTTCACCCTAAAAATTCAAATTCTTTTATAATTTTTTCACCCTCATGCCAACCCAGATGTGTATGACTATCTTCTGCAGAACACAAATGAAGATTTTTATAAAAATATTTCAGCTTTGTTGGTTTATACAATGCAAGTGAATGGTGACCAGAACTTAGAAGGTCCAAAACGCACATAAAGGCACCATAAAAGTAATCTGTAACACTCCAGTGGTTTAATCCATGTCCTCTGAAGCGATATGATAGGTGTGGGTGAGAAACAGATAAATATTTAAATCATTTTTCACTATAAATCTGCATTTTCACTTTCACTTTCCTCTTCTTCTGTTTTTTGGCGATTCACATTCTTCGTCCATATCGCCACCTCTGGTCGGGGCTGGTCAAAGGTGGAGACTGATAGTAAATAAGGGCTGAAATATTTATCTGTTTCTCACCCACACCTGTCATATCGCTTTAGAGGACATGGATTAAACAACTGGAGTCGTATGGACTACTTTTATGATGCTTTTATGTGCTGTTGGAGCTTGAAAATTTTGGAAAAATTTGGAAAAATCAGTCCATGAAAAAAAAAATTTTCATTCACTTTTATTGAATGGAGCTACATAATTGAGAAATTCTTCTGAAAATCTTTGTGTTCTGCAGAAGAAAGTCATACATATCTGGGATGGCCTGAGGGTGAGTAAGTGATGAGAGAATTTTCATTTTTGGAAGAACTATTCCTTTAATGAGGGTTACTATAAAGTGTCACGGACATACCAGTAGAGTAATAATACAGTGCAGTACAACCAACCAATAAATTAAGTTTAAGTTAATCCAATTACCATAATTTGGACATCAATGGGTCATTTTTAAACCGGTTTCTACAGATCAGCTCTATTTGCACAAATTATGAACTTTACAAACAGCAGCTCACCCAGATTAGGTGGATTGTCAGGACAGGTTTCCAGCTTTCTCTCGGTCTCAGTGTCATTAGACACAGAAGGCTGCATGGTTTCCTCTGTAGTGACCCTCTGCTCGGTCAGTTTTCTGTGGATCTGTGGGGTTTGCTGGTTTTGCACGAAGGTTTGCATTGTATCTGAATTTCTGATATAGTATACGAGAGTGACAGAGATGTGCAGGAAACACAGCAGCACCACAAGTGCGCAAGTCCTGTCCAAAAGACTGAAAGCATTCCCAGATGCTTCGCGCATTTTACAAATCAAGGATAGGGCTAATTTTAAAATGTCGAAAAACTATATCTCTATATCTATAATGTCGCTGGATTCATTGTTATTTACAGTCTAAACCAGTCACTACCTATGTATTTCCAATTTGCTAAGCTTCCATGGAACATAAATAATTAATTAAACTAAATTACAGGTTCAAAACCTGTCATAAACTGTTTGAATTATAACATAAAGTCGCAACATCTAATATTATTTGTACTAATATAAACGTCTCAACCAAGATCACTAAATAGTAAATTATTCAGTTAATAACATGAAACAATCCCAAAACTGAAGTTTTTACACTAATCTTCGTTAAATGTTGATCGGGGGTGTCTTCTTGAACACGTAATTTCCAAACCCACGATGAAAGTTTACATGATTAATCTTCGTGTTTTGGCGATCAGAAGTGAAATTATCGGAGGATGTCGGAAGGTTTCCAGCCCAATCTTTACTGTCTGTAACGGAGCGCAGCTTGTGCTCGCCTGTATGAGTGTATCTGATCTGTACACACTCTGCGCTAGGATTTACTGTCCTTTATGATTTATAGATCAGCGTCTGAGCGCAGGCTGAAGTGCAACTGCGTCATCATATGAAGCCAGCTGCAATGGGAAGAAACATAGTCAAGATTTTCAAAATACAAGTCTCCTTTTAGTTCTCAATTCTGTTCAGTTTAGGGCAAGGAATAGTGCAAATTTTGGGAAACAGTTTGTAACTGACAACGATGCTTATATGCGAGGATATACACCTAACAGCCACAACATTAAACCACCTGCCCAATACTGTGTAGGTCCCCCTCGTGCCGTCAAAACGGAAAAGCGCTCTGAGATGTTATTCTTCTCACCACAATTGTACAGAGTGGTTATCTGACTTCCCATTCGGGCCATTCTCTGTCGACCTCTCTCATCAACAAGGTGTTTCCATCCTCAGAACTGTCACTCACTGGATGTTTTTTGTTTTTGGCACCATTCTGAGTAAATTCTAGAATCCCAGGACCAGCTGGCACCAACAATCATGCCACGGTCCAAATCAATGAGATATTTTTTTTTCCCATTCTGATGATTGACGTGAACATTAACTAAAGCTCCTGACTCACGTGATTGTATGCACTGCTGCCACAGATTGGCTGATTAGATAAATGCATTAATGTTTGTTGGTGCCAGATGGGCTGGTTTGTTCTTTCTTTCGTTCTTGTAGATAGATTAAAACTGATACAGTTCATTGTAATTGGCTGTCACTGCATGGTCATCATGAATTAAATGATTGCGTGTATAGTTACATTTCTTTGAAACAGAGAGTAAGAGAACGTGAAAAATAAGAAACTGAGGTAATTCATTGAGAAAATTCCCATTTTATAGTTGGCTACAAGCCAAGATTTTCATACAGGTCTTGGGCGCTGCCTCGTGGCCACGAATGACCATGTTCCTCAAATATTCGCTTTGTTTATGGCGTTTAAAATGGCAAACGCAAAGAATTGGGTTGAGGCAGAAAATAAATGTATTTCTTATAAATATTATACATAACAATTACATGTAGTTCCCTCGCAAAACCATAAGGGTTCACATATTCAAGTTTAAGAAAACTAAATGGTTCACAACCAATTTGAAACTCAGAGAGCCCCTGTGTTCAAGCTGGGTGACTGACATCAAGGTCTAGCTCTACATTCTGCCATTGGCTTTGAGAAAGGTATTTATACCTTGGCCTTGGTTGACCTCTGTTAAAGAGTATTTAAATGAGCAATCTGGGTTTTATCTGGTGAATAAAACTAAACCTTGTTGCCTTCTCTTCCAATACACCCCTCTGATGCACTCTTCATTTAGAATGATGTGAACTATACAAAGCATTGTCAATACATTTTCAAGCAGATATTTTAGGCTATATTTTAATTTAGATAGATAATAATAATCACATCTTTAAGAGACAAAGATGTTACATATATTAATATATTTTAGAGAAGTCTTAGTGTATCAAAGAAATTACTTAATATCTTAACAAAAAACATTTAACAATTGTGAAAACGTAAGCAGACCATAGAATGACATCATTAAACAGAAACCTGCCTATTTTTCATAGTTGTTTTTTTAGTACTAAACATGTTATTTCTTAACTCTTGTGTTTTGTTAAGACCCTTTTAATTGCTCAAAAACATCCTCAACAAAAGTATCAGGGTGATCCTTCTTGACTTTTCTAAATTGTATTAGAACAAACGGGAAGAGTTTATGCAAAAATGAAAATTCTCTCATTATTTACTCAACCTATCTCATCCTAGATGTATAAATGTAGTTTATATAAGAATATTTCAGCTCTGTATGTCTACACAAATCAATATTGACTAAATATTGAAGCTCCAAAAAGCACATAGATGCAGCATAAAAGTAAGCCACATGACTCCAATAGTTTAAACAATGTCTTCAGAAGTGATCCAATCGGTTTTTGGTTACAACAAACATTTTTGCTGAACATATTGCCATTGCACAATCAAGCTAGATTGCACTTCCTACTGCTTGACATGCACAGAGTGCTAGATGGCGCTGTAGGAAGTGTAATCCATCTTTAAATCAAGATTGCAAAGGAGAATGCTGATGACAAGATTTATACATGAAAAAGGAAATATAATTTTGTCAGTTCTCACCTAAAACTGATTGGATCACATTAGCAGACATGGATTAAACCACTGGAGTCATATGGATTACTTAAATGCTGACTTTTGTGCTTTTTTTAAGTTTTGGTCTCCACTTGCATTGTATGGACCTACAGAGCCGAAATATTCTTCAAAAACTCTTTGTGTTCAGCTGAAGAAAGAAAGTCATACACATCTGGGATGCCTTGAGGGTGAGTAAATCATGAGAGGATTTTCATTTTTGGGTGAACTAAACCTTTAATATAAACAAACTTTCAACTTGTGATTTTTTTTTCACGAAATGTGGTTTAACTGAAAAACAAGCAATGTTACTTTGTTGGATAACAGTCACATTTCTGAAAGGTTTGCTACTTTGTGATTCAACAGAGGGTTAAAATGTGTATCTCAATATAACCCACTAAAGCTTTGTTACAACAATATCTGCCTCTGGGGTTTGAGAGGATCAGAGGAACATGTTCCAAACAACTGAAAAAGTTAATTTCTTGATCTGTTTTTTTTTTTCCATCATTGAGGTAAAAACAATGACAGTAAACTCAATCTCAACACTGGGGTTGATAACAGCTTGTATCCAGTTTCCACGTGTGATTAAAGCATTTAAAACAATCAAATCGTCCAGAATGCTGGCCTATGCTATTGTTTGAGAACAAACAATTCCTCATTCAGCCACATTCATGTCATCGCGACTTGAGATGGTTGTATATATATATCTATATGTGTATATATATATATATATATATATATATATATATATATATATATATATATATATAGATATATATATACAACCATCTCAAGTCGCGTCATATATATATATATATATATATATATATATATATATATATATATATGACACCAGTGCGTCATTTTAAAAACAAAGCATTTGTTCGCTCGACGTAAACGCACAATATAAACATTGAGCGAGAGAACAAGAGCGAGCCCTGTGAGCGCTGACGTCACAACCCCCCCGCGCGAGCGCGATGTGTTGGAATGTGTGAATCTCGCGCACTTCCTCGACCGAATTAAGAGTTTGAAAACAACTCCGCCAGAAGCTTGTTTCTACAAAAAAATTGACAAACAGCGAGTGACCACCGCCGGTGAGTTCGTGAGCTCTAGTCCCAGTGGTTTCGGGGTGGCAAGGGTGTGGTTTTGTGTTGTTTCTGTGGCGCGTGAGCCCAACTAAGTTCGAGTAAGTGGAGTGAAAATGGAGGGTTGCATTGAAAGGGAGAGGCGCTGTCCAGGGCTGATCTCAACTTGTGCATTTCAGCACGGAGAGAGATCAGATCAGGACCACGGCTAACACACACACACACTCGCTGGGGGGAAAGTGCAGGAAAGAATGATAAATTAAACAATAACAAGTTTAAAAACTACAAAGATCGTCGATCGATCTATGTTGCTTTAAATAGTGTAACTTTGTTGAGTGCGGCGTGTTGTTTGCATGCAGTTTCCGGAACGTAGTTTTTATTTCGAGCTTTTAGAACCTTTGCAACTTTTTGGAGACGACGCTTGGCGTGGAATGATTTTGTATGCGTGCATTGAAGCTGGACAGCAGCATTTAGTTCACTTTTAACGTAAAGTATATCCTTTTTGGGCGTTTTGTGAGCTTTTTCTTGATCGCAAATCACCCAACGCCCTCTTGTGATTTAAATAATGTAAAACTCGATGTATTAAATTTTCGATTGAAATCAGAAATAAATGCAGTGCGTGCTTCGTCTGGTTGAGTGTTTGGAGCTGTCCAACAAGGTCAAAGTTTTTCACTCCTTATTTGGACAGCTGTGAGTTAACGCAGACACTATGACTTTTCACACAAAGTTTGTTTGCGCCTTTAAGCACATGTTTAGTTCTTTGTGGCTGAAATGACTTCATATCAACGAACTTTTATGTAAAATGGTTTGAGTTCTCCACTCGTGTAGTTTGTTATTTTTACTCCACCACTGGCAGAAGTTGGTGGTGCTGTTTTAAAATGGCCGAACACATTTTTGAGCAGGCCTTTCACTCTCACCACACACACACATGCTTATACTTTCCCCACATTCAATGTTCGTAGAAGAAAGTTCAACTTTTGGTGTTTTGTTTTCTCAATGCATTCAAAATACTGTATTTTTGTATTTTAAAATATGCTGCATTTACTATTTTTAGTATTGTTTTTCTAAATATACATCACATAATTTAGTATTTATTTTATAGGATTTCCCTTTGTCTTGTTTCCCTATTATAGTAAGTATTCATATAGTTGGAGCCGTGTATTGATATAGATTTCCTTATTCGATTTGATCCTGATTCACAAACTCTTGATTTGATATAGATTCATATGGGAAGATTTCAGTTATAATGTCCATTTTGCTCACATATCAAAGAAATTTCTTCTCAGCAAATGCTGTTAATTATACAGGAGACCTTCTGACTATGAAAATATACATTTTACAAATAATATTTATTAGTTTTTTTCATAATTTTGGTCACATTAGTTTTTTTTAAATGTACAAATCTATATATTCCATCAGTTGATATATATTATATTGCATATGTTATATTTTGTTACAACCTGACTACAGTGAACGTGTTGACGCAAACATTCAAACCTGTTTAATTTTATTGTCGCCACAACGGACGCTTCCAGTGTAGACGGTGTAACACGTTTATTGTTTAATGGATTATTTAAAATTTTCAGATCGTTCAAATGAAAATGTATACGCCCCTGAGTGCAAGATGAGTCTTCAACATTTTTCCAGAAGAAAAAGACTGTATATCTGAAATGCACGTAACAAATAATTTGCTTTTGTCAACTTTTAGGAGTACACTAGCATTTAAAAGGCCTCAAAGCTAATAAACATGGACTAAATACCTCAAAATATTAATTTAATGGATTTAATAAAAAAATGTCTAAATAGAGGCCTTCATTTTTATTGAGGTTGAAATAATAATAAATAAAAGGAAAATTGCACTTCACTAAAATCAATGTTTGTGTTTGAATTTCAGCTGGTCGAGCATGTCTGCTCAGACAGTGTATCCAGCAACAGCTGGTATCTTCATGCCTTCTGTAGGCATCCCACTGCCAGAGGAGGTCCATGACCTCCCCGAGATGTCTCGAAACGACGTGGCCGCCCCTCAGCTAGTGATGCTGGCTAATGTTGTGGTAGCGTCAGAGACGTCTCCCTCTGAATGTTATGCAGAAGATATACAAATGGTTGAACTCACGACTGTTGGATGCAACAGCTACTCTGACAGTGAGGAAGAGGGTATTATCAGATACAGCTTTGACAACTCGGAGACGACTGAGGACACATATGCAGAACAGGCCACTTGGGTAGAGCCAGAGGTGACGGAAAGAGTGCTGGAGCAGAGTGCCACAAGAGTGGAACGAGCAGAAAACAGCACAAAACCTTCTGAAAAATCCCCATCTGAATCCTTAGCTTCAGGGAAACGTAAGCGTGACCCAGTCTGCATCTTTGAATGCAACAAAAAGAAGACAAAGCCCTTATTCTGTAAACCATGTATGTACCGGGCCGATTGCGAGGAGGACTTCATTCACCATCTTGGAGCTCACAGCTCCAAGAAAATGAGTGAGAAGAATGGCGCAGCAGACTCCAACGATGATCAGGCTTGTGATTCAGGCCAGTTGCCGACAGAAGGCCCAGAGAACAGTGAAAATTTGATGAACTACAAAGGTGTGATCAGCTGTGATCGCTGTGGATACAACACCAACCGTTACGACCACTATGTAGCCCACCTTAAGCATCACACTAAGGAAGGGGAAGATCAGAGAGTTTTCAAGTGCACCATTTGCACTTATACAACCATCAGTCAGTACCACTGGAAAAAACACTTGAGGAATCACTTTCCAAGCAAGCTTTTCACCTGCAACCAGTGCTCATATTTTTCTGATCGCAAAAATAACTACATACAGCACATCCGAACCCACACTGGTATGTACAAAATGAAAGTTTCAATGCAGTCACAGTTCAATTAAAATTCACATTGATTTTTTTTTTTTGTTGTGTGCTGTTATAAATAATCAGAAATGCATAAAAAAAAAAACATGATTTTAAACAGTTTTAATGAATCAGTGTAATATCAATTTTGAAATAGTTCTTATTGTTTCCCAAGGTGAGCGTCCATTCAAGTGCATATACTGTGAATACTCCAGTTCACAAAAAACCCACCTTACCAGACACATGAGAACCCATTCAGGTGAGTCTCTTGTCTATTAGAAAAATTGTAGCACTGAAAGTCATCTAGAGTATATATATTTAGTTACAGGGTTCCCATCCCTTTTGGCCAAAGAATTTTCATGATTCTTCAAGTTGTTCTTGAATACCGGAAATAGAATCATTAAAATATTTTATAGAGGTTGCACTTACAAAGAGCAATTTCTAATCAATTAAATATTTTGGAGCTGAGCATCGCTAGAAAAATGTATGTACCCTATAGAAATTTTCATTACTTTTTAAGATTTAATTAATTTCTCATGAATTCAGAAGTTTTTATTAAAAATTTATCTCACACAACTTTTATACATTTTTAGATTTTTTTACCCATTATATTTTAACCTGGATTTCACCATGAAAATAGTTATAGAAGCTGTCATGGTGTTAAAAAACAGGAGCAATTTAAAAATTCCCTGATATTTACAGGTTTTCCATAATTGTGGGTACCTTGGATTTAGTATTTAGAATTAGTGTTGGACCGATATGAGTTTTTCAGTGGCCTATAACTAGAGAGCAGGATAGCCGATGGCTGATATAAATGCTGTTATTATATAATATAAAAACATCAAATCAGATGTACACAAAATTTCTAAAGTGAAACAAACACTTATTTTAAGCAGTAGTTACTCTGTACATTTTTTATAAACTTGAAAAGAAAAAACATTAAACAGAAAGTGTTTACTGTCCATTAACAAGTCTATTGGTACTGTAGAATTTGGAACTGACACAAAATAAAGTTTATACTTCTGTTAATCAGCCAATGTGACATATCATTCTGTCATTATTTAGGATATAGTTAGTGAAATTGTAATGCAGGGTTTGATTTAATGTATTGTTCATCAGCTACAACTCATTGCCTTTGTATTCATGTTGTTAATGCTGTTTCTCTCTTTTGTTACACTCCCTGGAGCCAGATGGCTTTGGATAAAATGGCACATGGTTTGTGGTATACAGATTGAATAAGAATGTAATTCTGTATTGTGATGTGTTTGCTTGTCTTTTATCTGTATACCCTCGCATGAGACTTGCATCTGTGTTTCCCTCAAAATGTTGAAATAAAAGATTCATTGTTCAGTTTTGACTTTCTTCTGGTCTCTTTGCAATAGGTGAGAGGCCTTTCAAATGTGACAATTGCAGCTACCTGGCAGCCAACCAGCACGAGGTTACCCGCCATGCCAGACAGGTCCACAATGGGCCCAAGCCCCTAAGCTGTCCTTACTGCCAGTACAAGACAGCTGACCGCAGCAACTTTAAAAAGCACGTTGAGCTCCATGTTAACCCTCGCCAGTTTCTTTGCCCAGTCTGCAAGTATGCTGCATCTAAGAAGTGCAACTTGCAGTACCACATCAAGTCCAGACACCCAGGATACTCTGATGTGGATGTGTCTAAAGTCAAGCTGCGTGTGAAGAAGCCTGACGCTGATGACCTCCCGGCAAATAACAATAATAAGCTTGTGATGAATGAGGTTGGAGGGAGACGAAGTGAGGAAGAACAATCAGATGAATTGGATGACACTGAATCAGGTCCCATCAACCTCTCCAAGGTACCCAGTAAACCCACCCCTGCTCTGGAGACAGAGCTGACTGACAAGACTTCAAAGAAATCTGCAGATGTCAATGGTATAGAGAAACCTGAAAAGCCAATCCAACAACCCAAAGAGAAAACCACAGAGAAAAAGTCAATTTTGAAAAATGAGGGGAAAGAGAAAAACAGCAAGAAGGTTAAAGCAAAGACTTTGGAGAAAGTTGCAGACATCACCGTGACCCAAAACGAGGGTTGCAATGACAAAAAAGACAATAAAAAGGAGAAAGAGATGAAAAAGACTGAGAAATCCCCCAAATCTATGGAGAAAGTTTCAAAGGGCCGTTCAAAGAAAGAAAAGCCATTGAAGGAGACCGCAAATGAAGTAACTGCTCAACATTGCCTTGTTGCAAAGGAGCAAAGGATGGAATTGGTTAGACAGGTAAACGAAAGAGTGGAGAAGGACCTTCTCGATAAAGAACGGCAGCAAAAACGGGATAAGGAGGAGGAAAGACAGAGGGTAGAAAAGGAAAACCAACAGCAGGATGAGAAAGTGAAGAAGACAGAAGAAAGCTCAAAGGATTACAAGAAATCTTCAACCAAGAAACCCTACAAGAGGCAGACAAAATCAACAAAGATCAACAGTGGAAAAGATACTCCGAGTACAGAGAAAGTCCAAGATATCAAGACAACCCCAGTCAAAAGAAAAGCAGTGGCTATGAATGTACCAGGGCCTAAAACCTCAGAACAGAACTGTCCCTCCAAGCGGGTCAAGAGCAAGAGAAAAGACACAACCAAGCCATCGCCTGGTGCAACAGGTTCTCCACAGAGCAATCGCACCATACCTGAGGTTCTAAAGGCCATGAAGAGCAAAAGCAAGAACTTTGGAATGAGTGCAAACAAACCTGAGAGTTGCGTCAATGAACCTGAGAAGACCAGTGAAAATGTTGATGGCAATGCAGGCCCAGAGAATGCAAGCACCCCACAGATTGAAGAATTGCCCACTTCAGAACCACTGAAGGTACCTGAACAACCAGAAAAGCAGATTCCGACCGTGGTGATCTGCCAAGATGAGGGAGTTCGCAGAGAGACCAGTACTGTTGAGGAGGAACCCACAGTTGGAGTAATACCTCTGAACCAACTCCAGGATCAAGAGCCAGAATTGCAGAATGAAATGGAAGGAAAGACTGCAGCTGAACCAAAGGAAGTTTTAGAGGTGGACAGCGGAAGTGAGATGCCGTCACCTACTGACAGTGAGTCCTCTCCAGGATTTAGCCAACAGCAGCCCATTTTAAGCCCAACTCTTGAACTTCCTGGTCCACCTCTTCTCAAATCCACAGATGCAGAAGATGACGAGGGTATCCACAGTAATGATGGGGGAAGTGAGATCAGTGATAGCGCATCTGAAGGAAGCTATGACTCCGGTCTCAACGGCCTGGCTGCTGCCACAGAGGGAGAGAAACTTCCCGAAACTCCTTCAGAGGAGCTTCCATCTCCAACCAAACTGCTCAGTCACACCTGCATCTTCTGTGACCGTACATTCTCTTTGGAGATGGACTACCGTCGTCACCTGAACCGCCATCTTGTAAATGTGTATTACTTGGAGGGTGCAACTCAGGGTAAAATGTGAGGGGGAACTTTTTGGACAATGCCTACAATTTTGGACTCTCTTGTATCAAAGAGAATTTATGAGCAAATTTCTCTAAACATTTTCACATCTGGAGTGAACAAAGGTGGGCTTGGTGGAAATTCTTATTGTTGGCTTTGCAATGCACAGCTACTCTATATGCTAACTCTTTATGATTTCCAGTGTTTAGCTTAAAGAAATGTTCTGGGTTCAATACAAGTTAAGCTCAATCTACTGGATCTGTGGCATAATGTTGATTACCACAGAAATGCATTTAGACTGGTCCCTTGTTTATGTAAACAAAGTAAAAATATGGGTTACCGCGAGGCACTTACAATTGAATCCATAAATGTTCAAATACTTGCTGGTTCAAAAATATAGCCATAAGATGCAAACATTCTACATGATTTTAATGTGATAACATCAGGAATTTACCAGCATGACCACAGTTACCAGATTATAAGGTTTACCAGTGTTATGTTTTTATCACACTAAAATCATGTTAGTACATATGTTTATATTTTGTGGCTTTACTTTTGAAACTGTGTATTTAAATGTTTATTGACAGGCCCCATTTGCTTCCATTGAATTGCCTTACTGTAAAAAACACAATTCTTTTTTTTTGGTTGGACCGGTTGAAAATATTTTCTGTGGTTAAACAACATCATGCCACTAATGATGTTGATTGAGCTTTACTTGTATTGAAACGCTCCTTTAATGACATTATGTATTGATACATATCACAGTATTTCTTCAGTTAGCATATGGCTACCATAATTCCAGAATATTTTTTTTAAGCTAGTGGTAGATTTATACTTTATGTATTATATGAAGACTATGGATTGTCCATTTGATCTCAAACTAACTGAATCTTCGCTTAGTGTTGGTATCTTTGACAAAATTATCATCAACAGATTTTTCTCACATTTATTGTCACACTACTTGGAAGCAACAAAAGGAGGGCCACTCTGAAAGGAAGTGCACTTGCTCCCTCCATCTCTGCAGAGATTAGTCAGACCCAATAGTACAGATGATAATGGGCCTTTCAGTGTCTTTGTGCCATTCCATTCCACTGAAGCACCTCCATCTCTGGTCAGCAAGAGCCGAAGTGTGTCTAAAGCTGGCTAATGTCATTGTATTGTTTGTTTCTTTGTAGCCTTTTACAGTTTAGAGTGCACTTGACAACTAACCATGAACTTATATTTGGGGTTCTGTTTCACGTAAGCTTTTAATAGTAAATTTTTCACACTAATACAGTTCTTTCTTTAATTAAACTCTTCTGCCTTTCAATGAGTAACATAGTATTGTACAGTTTAAGAGAGAAGAAAGTGAAAGTCATTGTACATTTCCTAGAGTTTATATACATTTATAATTTGTCTTTAACACTGAGAATCTCACCTCTTGTAGATTATTCTTTCTCTGTTCAGATTCTGATATGATTTCAATTTCAAGTCCAAAGATTTTGTTGCTTTTATCTGTCGATAAACTTTACATATTGGTTTCTTTTTTGGCTCTGGTGCCTCGGACAATCAATTTGAGCATTTTATATATTATCCATATTCTGAATGAATGACTAGACTGGCTTTTCTCGCTCTTAACCATACAGCATTCCGTTCCATGTATCGAATGGATTATCTGCATCAGAAAGTTATTTATCCAAAGTTTATCTAAACATATCTGCCATTGTTTATTGTGTAAGAATGTGCTGTTGCCACAACCTTTATGTCATTCAATATCTGTCATGTTATTATCTCGTAAAAGAATTACTGTAAGAAATAAATTGCCTTAAGTGCATTCAGTGCAATATTGAATTTTGGATGTTACCAAAGCAAAATGTAATTGGCTTCAGACTGAGATGTGGTGCTCCTAAAAAACCAACTATCCACAGGTACGTCAGTGCCCCTGTAAAACTGCACTCTTGGACGGTTGAATATTTTATCTCTGTAAATTTGTCCTGATCACTTTTGTGTCAAGCTGGGTTTTTTTTCTTCTTTTCTTTAGATTAGCTCAATTTCAATGCACAGCTCAAATCTTCTGAGTCATTTACATGGTAATCAAGTGCGTGTCATTTTAATTGCTTTGTAAAAGTTGTCGAATTATATAATTTGAAATATAATGTCCCCTTGAATCAAGTTGGTAATGATGATTATTTTGATTTTTAGAGAAATGATTTGACAGTTTAATATGTGACCTGTGATGTGTTTAGCTGAAGACATTTCAATAAAATAAAATCACCACCAATTATTTTCTGTTTTCTTTTAAGGGTGGGGAAAAACTTTAAAAACACATTTTAATAAGTACATTAGTATGAAAACATATTTACAGAAAATGTACCATCCAAACAGCAATACATTGTTTACTAATTCACATATGAAATATTTGGATGTGTCAGAGAAACTGTGCCTGCATGCAACAGCACATTAATGGAATGTTCTGGGTTCAAAACAAGTTAAGCTCAAATCAACCACTGAAAACTGTCTGACAGATATGGTTTATATATATAAAAAAATTAGTTACCGTGAGGCACGTACATTGGAAGTAAATGGGGCCAGTCCATAAACAAAAATATTCCCAGTTTCAAAAGTACAGCCACAAGATGTACAGATGAACATTATACTTGTTGACATGATTTTAGTGTGATAAAATGCTTACAGGCATTTACCAGCATTGTAGTCACAGCAATTAAGTTGTAATACTGGATGTAACTTTACATTGATAAGGTTATTAACACAATATTCTGGCTGTACTTTTGAAATGGTATTTTAAGGATAATGGACTGGCCCCATTCACTTTCATTGTAAGCGTGATTTATATTATTTTTTTATAATAAACTTGGGGCAAGTCAAACATATTTTTATGGTAATCAACATTATGCTGTCAATTTAGCTTATCATATTAAACCCAGAATATTTCATTAATATTTTGATCTCACTTTTTCTTTCTCACTTTGAGCCTCTCAGCTGCTTTTGCAGACAGACCAGTGTCCACCAGAGCCTGTGGCTTTTTGGTCTTATAGGTGGGAGTCTTGTTGATTCGTTCTCCTTTCAGATTCACAATGTGGGGCAGTAAAGGCGGGGTGCGTAAACACAGTCCTGCTGCCTCAGGGGCGTGAGCTCTAAGCAACAGCTGATGTCCTTCGGCTGCTGTCACGGCAACCCAGCCTAACAGACATGACAAAATCCAAGTTAGAAATCAAGGCTTGCACTTTCAAATCTCAATTAAATTTGAAATGTAAATTATATACATTTATTTTATATTAATATTACTTTATTCCGTGGAATACATAAGTCACAAAATTGTGGCAGCCTCAGTCACCATTCAGAATCAGAATGAGCTTCATTGCCAAGTGTTCTCACGTACACAAGGAATTCGTTTTTGGTGATAGGTGAAACAAATGCACAGTGAGACAGAATATAAAACAAGGTAAGAATATAAATAGACATACAAATAATAGGATATATAACAGAATGGTGTATTGTACATGTGCTAATGGTAATATATGTGCATGGTCGGGGTCTGTACAGTTATTGATATAAATATGTGAAATTACATAAGTACATGAGATATATTCATTGCATCTTTATTTCCATACAATGAAAGTGAATGGTGACTGAAGCTGTCACAATTTTGAAAAGGGGCCATCTTTATTATTATTCTAATATTCTCCATGAGGTTCACTTATAATATTAGTAAAGATTTATGCACAAAAAAAAAAAAAAAGATAAATGGTAAAACATGATCATTTTCCACCCTCATTCTGATCCTCTGTCAGAAACGCTCAGTTTGGATGCTGCTTCTCCTCTATGACTTGAACGTAAACGCCCACCTGGTCTCCGCTCTTGACTGACCTGCTCTTTTTTTGCCATTTCACTGCTCACCGCTACTGCGCGGGGCTACAGAAGTGATAAGGTAAAGTAGGCATCGATGTGTTGTTGTGATGCAAATGTCTACCGCAGTGTGACATCACAATGTGGAGGAAGTACAAAATTTGTTGATTTGGCATCTTGTTTCAACAAATGCTCTTTTGCAGTGAGGAGGAAATTTTGAGTTCTGAAACTGACAATATGTTTTTATAATAAAATGACCTCTTATATGTTTAAAGTGTCATGGTTTACTGTATTTGTACTCATGTCATGACCCCTTTAAGAGGTGTACACATCACATTTGTTTCCATTTGCACACTTTTCCCTTTGCATGTCAATGTAAACATGTGCTAGAGTCTTGGCATCTAGCAGCTAGACAGACTTGTAGACCAATACACCATGTCCAACTGTTTTTTCCAGCGTATTGCACAGGAGCACCGTGCCTTTTTAAATAACGTGTCAAGTAAATAAGAACATACAGTTTTAATTACCAGGTCCAAATAAACATATTACCATAGCCCTCTTAAGCACTTTTTGTTAAGGAAAAACAAATGCAGTTCTGCTTTAGAAACACTCCAGCAAATTACCTGCTGATGAAATTTTGATGTCAGTAATTGCAGTGTTGGAGCTCTGCCCCTGGAGTTTAAAGTCTTGAGAAACAAGTGGAGGGAAATTTATCATGCGCTCCTCGCCACCTGATGGGACCTTGTTGGGGGACAAAACATCATTTATAACAGTAAAAATATTCATTAAAATTATGATTAAACGACATTAGCTCCTAAAAAAATTTAACTCTAGGGAAAATATCAGTATTAAAATGAAATTTCTCATGGTTTTCTCACCCTCATGCCATCCCAGATGTGTATGACTTCTTCTGCACAACACAAATTGTGCAGTTTTTAAGATACATTGTACAATTTTACAATTTTTAAGATACATTTTTCAGCACTGTAGGACCATACAATGATGAATGTTGACCAAAATTTTGAAGCTCCAAAAAACACATAAGGGCAGCATAAAAGTAATCTATAAGGCTGGGTGAGAACAGACCAAAATATAACTTTTCTAATATGTATAAAATTTCCACTGTAAATCTTGACATCAGCAGTCTTGTTGGCGATTATGATTTCAATATCGATAACACTTCCTAGCGCCATCTAACGGTCTGCATATGTGTCAAGCAGTAGGAAGTGTAATCAAGCTTGAAATCATGATCGTGCCTACAGACTGCAATGGCAAGATGTACAATGAAAACTAATATATATATATATATATATATATATATTTTTTTTTTTATTATTATTATTTTTTTTTGGTCTCTTCTCACCCAAAACAGAAGACTGATAAAATCACTTGAGTCAAATATATTTTATGCTGCTTTTATGTGCTTTTTTGAGCTTCAAAGTTCGTATCACCATTCACTTGCATTGTGAGGACCAACAGATCTGAGATATTCCTCTCAAAATCTTCATTTGTGTTCTTCTGAATAACTAAAGTCATGCACATCTGTCATGGCATGAGGGTGAGTAAATGATGAGAGAATTAAAATCTTTGTGTGAACTTTCCTTTTAAGATTTTATGGATAACAGCTTTGCTTGTGTGTCTGTTCAAACATACTGCCAGAAGGATTTTCCCAGCATGCTTCTGGTAGATCGCGTCAGCCTTATCCAAACTGGTGATGTGAACCGGGACTCGAGACGAGGCAACAACTGTCAACCAACATGAGCTTTCCCCCTTATGAATATAAAAACATTGAAAGCCATCTTGGTCCAATACAGAAACAGCAAAAAGCCTAAATGCAAGTCAAATAGACACTTACCTCCAAATAATCAATGCGTGCCAAAGCTCCTAAAAATAAAACCATACCAGGCTTCATCACAAACGTTCTCGGTGTAATAGCCTGCGTAGGAACCACCAGCTTCACTTCCTGTTCATTCAGCAGGCTGAGAACCTGGCCGTAAAGTAACATTTCTATCAGAACCCTCTGTGGCACATTCCACAATTATTCACTTCATTTGGTAATTATACACAATATCAGAGAGTACAGTTTGAATATGGAGACTCACGTCACGTTCCTTCATGATCCCCGGGGTGTCGTAGAACCAGTGTGCATCTTTTATTTCATTGTAGCTGAGCTCTGGTACTGTGACGGAGTCTGCGGACAGAGTCTGTTTGTTGTCATCCTCCGGGTCTTCTCCAAAGCTCAGACTGTCAGGATCGAACTCTACAAGGACTTTCTTGTGTGACTGATCTGCTCGGAATGTCCTACCAATGTGACCTAATATAACAGATTGAAATAATGAATGTTGACTCCATAACACATTTAAAATTATAACACACATTTATTGACTAGGAAACATTGTCACTGAATAACTTCTGTTATTTTAAAATATGTGACATGCTGTAATTTATTAGTGTTTACAGCAATACACATACAATAGAATTCTATGGGGAAATGAATTGCACTTAGATAAATGATAACATACACAAAGCCACAACACTTGCCCATTATTCATGTTCACATGACACTAGTGTGTTTAAATTGTCTGTGCAAATTTATATCCTGTATTTCAATACCTGTCATGACCGTGTAAAGTCAATCAATCTGGCAGCTTCCGAATGGTATGCGTAAGGATTCCAGAAAGTGACCGTTTATGAAGGAAAATCTGCCTAGAACAGTTGTCACCACTAAAAGACCTCAAATGCTCCAAAATATTTGTTTTATTTTGCGAGAAATTAATCTTAGCGCTTTAATTCTCTCATCATTTACTCCCCCGCATACAATCCCAGATGTGTATGACTTTCTTCAGTAGAACACCTGGAAGATTTTTAGAAGAATATCTCAACTCGGTTGGACCATACAATGCAAGTGAATGGTGACCAGAACTCAGAAGATCCAAAAATCACAAAGGCAGCATAAAAGTAATCCATATGACTCCAGTGATTAAATCCATATCTTCAGAAGCAATATACAGGGCATCCGGAAAGTTTTCACAGCGCTTCACTTTTTCCACATTTTGTTCTGTTACAGCCTTATTCCAAAATTGATTAAATTCATTATTTTCCTCAAAATTATACTAACAATACCCCATAATGACAACATGAAAGAAGTTTGTTTGAAATCTTTGCAAATTTATTAAAAAAAAATCACATGTACATAAGTTTTCACAGCCTTTGCCATGACACTCAAAATTGAGCTCAGGTGCATCCTGTTTCCACTGATCATCCTTGAGATGTTTCTACAACTTGATTGGAGTCCACCTGTGGTAAATTTAGTTGATTGGACATGATTTGAAAAGGCACACACCTGTCTATATAAGGTCCCACAGTTAACAGTGCATGTCAGAGACCAAACCAGTCCATGAAGTGTCTGTAAACCTCAGAGACAGGATTGTATCGAGGCACAGATCTGGGGAAGGGTACAGAAAAATTTCTGCAGCATTGAAGGTCCCAAATGACCACAGTGGCCTTCCGTAAATGGAAGTAGTTTGGAACCACCAGGACTCTTCCTAGAGCTGGCCGCCCGGCCAAACTGAGTGATCGGGGGAGAAGGGTCTTAGTCAGGGAGGTGACCAAGAACCCGATGGTCACTCTGACAGAGCTCCAGCGTTTCTCTGTGGAGAGAGGAGAACCTAACAGAAGAACAACCATCTCTGTAGCACTCCACCAGTCAGGCCTGTATGGTAGAGTGGCCAGACGGAAGACACTCCTCAGTAAAAGGCACATGACAGCCCATCTGGAGTTTTCCAAAAGGAACCTGAAGGAGACTCCGTCAATAAGAAACAAAATTCCCTGGTCTGATGAAACAAAGATTGTCCTGAATGGCAAGCGTCATGTCTGGAGGAAACCAGGCACTGCTCATCACATGGCCAATACCATCCCTACAGTGAAGCAAGGTGGTGGCAGCATCATGCTGTGGGGATGTTTTTCAGCGGCAGGAACTGGGAGACTAGTCAGGATCAAGGGAAAGATGAATGCAGCAATGTACAGAGACATCCTTGATGAAAACCTGCTCCAGAGCACTCTGGGGTGAAGGCTCATCTTCCAACAGGACCACGACCCGAAGCACACAGACAAGATAACAAAGGAGTGGCTATGGGACAACTCTGTGAATGTCCTTGAGTGGCCCAGCCAGAGCCCAGACTTGAACCCGATTGAACATCTCTGGAGAGATCTGAAAATGGCACAGATGCTCCCCATCCAACCTGATGGAGCTTGAGAGGTCCTGCAAAGAAGAAAGGGAGAAACTGCCCAAAAATAGGTGTGCCAAGCTTGCAGCATCATACACAAAAAGACTTGTGGCTGTAATTGGTGCCAAAGGTGCTTCAACAAAGTATTGAGCAAAGGCTGTGAATACTTATGTACATGTGATTTATTTCGTTTTTTTATTTTTAATACATTTGCAAAGATTTCAAACAAACTTCTTTCACATTGTCATTATGGGGTATTGTTTGTATTTTGAGGAAAATAATGAATTTAATCCATTTTGGAATAAGGCTGTAACATAACAAAATGTGGAAGAAGTGAAGTGCTGTGAATACTTTCCGGATGCACTGTAATCGATATGGGTGAGAAACAGATCAAAATGTAAGACTTTTTTTTTTTTTTTTTTTACTCTAAACCCCCATTTTCAAATCTGAAAGTCATATGTGGAGTAAAAAAACGACTTAAATAATGATCTGATTCTAACCCACATCTATCATATCACTTCTGAAAATACGGATTTATAAACTGGAGTCATATGAATTAGTTTGTTTCCTTTATATGATTTTTGGTGCTACAAAGGTCTGATCACCATCCACTTGCATTGTATGGACCTACAGAGCTGAGATATTTTTCTTCAAATGTGTTCTGCTGAAGAAAGTCAGTCATACACATCTGGGATGGCATGAGGGTGAGTAAATGATGAGAAAATTTTCACTTTTCATCTCATTAACAAAAAGACCAGCTTCACAATCCTGCGTAATTACTATGGAATACCTGGCCACATAGACTACCATTATAAGAGCATTCCTGAAAAGGTGAATTTTGATTGTTTTTACAAATTGATGGCTGAATTAGAATTATTCTCTGTGGTAATCAGAAGCATGCCACCTATCTTAACTAAATGTGGAACATTCCTTTAACAATAAAAATGAAATGTATGAACCCATATTAAAACCTGTAAACTTTTGTCAAAGCCATGGTCTACTTCAGTGGTTAAAGCAGATAATCTGACATGTAGAGCTCATGCAAGAGTTGCTAGTTTGAATCTGGCCATTCCACAACTCTCTCTCCCATTCTTTGTGTCTTCTCTATAATCATCTCAATAATAATAAAAATTAAAAAACTCACCAACCAAGTATCCCTGCTTGCTGAACTGTTTGATCCTCTTCATCTCCTGAGGACTCATGTCTTCCTCAGTCAGAAGAGACGCCTGTTTCAGTCTCTCCATCCTCCTGAGCATACGGTAGGGGGTTGGGTTTATGATGGGAAACTTCAGAAGGTTTAATGTCGTTCCTAGATTTACAAAGGAAGGAGGAGTGTTTAAGTTACTGTCTGTGTCAGCAATACGGTAGCTGTGATGGACTTAGTCATTCAGGAATGCACAATACAGTTCTTAAAGACTAAAAGAAAGAGTCATGCATAGTAGATAAAGAGCTCTTTGTTTCTTGTTTTAGTGGCTTCAGTAATAGGCTACCAAACAAACGTTTGAACACCCAAACTTAGTCTTCATTTTCACCATTTTGCACATTTTAGAATAATAACAAAAGTTATTAAAATGGTGAAATAACATAAATGGAATTATGGGAATAATGTAGTTACCAAAAAAGTAAACCAATAAAACTTTCAGATCTTAGCTTGTTCAAATTAGCCACTCTTCATCTAGAAGATTACAGTTCTGCAGTCTTATCATTCTCTCAACCAACTTATGAGGCGCATCCTGAGATACTTTTTAAACCATATTGAAAGAGTTCCATGTATGCTGGACACGTCTCCTTCATTGTCTGGTCTTTCATCCATTAAGAAATGTAGGGATGCATCGATATAATTCACATGTCCTTGTGGCCGATATCGATGATTGATAAGTGTACTTTTGACATTTTAGCCCTTAAATCTGTGGCTACTAGCTAATAATTGTATTAATTATTAATATAGTTATTTGCTGAAATTCCACTATCAGCCCGATAAAAATATTTATAGATAAAAATGTTCCGATAATTGTCATTGTGGCCGATACCAACAAGCAAAATTTTTACTTTTTGCATTTGAACGGTTTAAACTGCTAAAAATTTCTTTCAAATCTGTTAAATGGTAACATATTATCAGCAGATATATCTGCAGTAATTCCACTATTGGTACGATAATAATATTTAGATTTTTCTAAACATTACATCAGGTAATTTTATAATGAAGGTAATTAACTGAATTTTTAATGATAATAAAAGGTGCACAGTTTATATATATATATAAACTGTGCACCTTTTATTATCATTAAAAATTCAGTTTCAGGCACAATTTTTTTATTCTGCAAAAATACTTTCAAGCATTTAAGCATAAGCTATAATATCAAAAGTTCTTGAAGATCATGAGAATCAAATGAATTCAAATGAACTGTCCAAACTTTGAGTATTGTTGTGATGAGAAACAGGATACAAGTCAGGTACTACAGTATATGTTGTAGTATGTTGTTTTAAGGTCAAAGTTTAGTATAATTTCTGCCCAATTCATTTCAATACAAGGTCTCACCAGGCCATGGAGATATAGTAGCTTTGTGGATCACATCTGAAGCTCTGGATTTGCAATAATCAGACTCTAGCAGCGTATTGAACAGTGTGGATTTCCCAGCATTAGCAGTCCCAACCAAATACACATCTCCTTTGTACTTCCAGGTTGACTGTAGTCTTGATATCAGGTTTTCTATACCATATCCTGTTTTGGCACTGATAAGGTGGATGTCTTTAGGATCACTGGTAGAAATGCCCATCCCGGCACAGTATGCCGCCAGCTGACGCCTGATACGTTGCAGGTAATTCTGTGCATCTCCAGGGAGCAAGTCTATTTTATTCCCCAAGATCACAATGTGCTTATTCTTTCCCACAAGCTCTGGAAGCTCTGGAATAATGGAGTCTGGAATATCAAGAAGATCAACAATCAAAAGCACCAAAGCCTTCTCTGATTTAATCCTTCTTACAATCGCTCTGTACTCTTCTTTGGACATAGTGATGTTCAAAGCCTTCTGATGGTGATTAATCAAGAAGCATCTCTGGCATATTGCCCTTTTTAGTTTATCCTCCTCAACTAACGCTTTATATTTCTCGCTAGGCAGGTAACCTGGGATTTCAGGGTCAGCGCAATGCATTAGGGCACCACAACCAGAACAACAGCTATCACTGACTGGCATCTCCACATCAGGAGTACCATAAATCTTTTGTTGCTTTCTAGCTTTCTTTGGTTTGGCTTGCTCCTCCAATGGAAACCCTTCATCATGGAACTCAATCAATGAATCGTCCTCCAATCCAGATTGTGTAGGGACTTTTAAATGCTTCAGCTGCATTTCCAGTCCTCTATGGTGCATGCCAGTCTTGATATGCACTTTTGCCTCTGGAGTACTCCTGGGCGCATGTAAGTGAAGATGGTCCGGTAGTTTATCATCTTCACTGTCTACTGGTTCATCAAAGTCACAGAACACAAATTCCTCTTCTTTCTCTGGCTCCACTAATGTGTACAAATCAGAGGGCGACTTATCCTGAAGTTCATTTGATGCTGATTTCGGAGCTCCTTTTTCATTGCTGTAACATCTCAGATTAAACACCCCTCCTCTGGATGGCCTGCAGCTCTGTTTGATGCCCAAGTTCTTTGATATCAACACAGAAACAAGTGACCGTGGAAACTCTTGATACCTCCTTGACAGCTGCACTCTCGAAACTAAAATATGTTTTAAACACTTGCGAGAGTATAATTGGAATATCGGTGCTCTTAAAAAGTTGTACATTATTATAACAAAGACTAGTTAGTGTCAAAACAACAGTTACATCCCTACAGTTACTACAACCTTCAAAAACATCGGACCCACGTGAGAGAGAAAACAACGCGGCAACTCGCCGAATGCGTCATCGGATTCTTCTTCTTTGGATTTATTGGCGTTTTGCAAACCAGTTTAGGTGCATTTCCGCCACCTACTGGGAGAGAGAGAGAGAGAGAGAGAGAGAGAGAGAGAGAGAGAGAGAGAGAGAGAGAGAGAGAGAGAGAGAGAGAGAGAGAGAGAGAGAGAGAGAGAGAGAGAGAGAGAGAGAGAGAGAGAGAGAGAGAGAGAGAGAGAGAGAGAGAGAGAGAGAGAGAGAGAGAGAGAGAGAGAGAACACACAGTTTAGTGCTATATCCCACCCACTACGCCACCACCACTCCATCAAAAAGGTTGTTTTGCCACTGCCACTCCATCAAAAAGTTTTAAGGATTTTAAAATATTTTTACAGTAAAACAATAAAAAAATTATCAAGAATATGATTTTTGCATTAAAATCAAAGGACTTACTAGAAAAAAAGAAATTAGGATCCAACTTGAATTTTCTTGATAATAAAATACAATACAATACAAAATAAAAAAAAATAAATTTCATGTCTGGTAACATGTGCATGTAAAATGGCTAGAAATAGCATTTTAGCTTAGTGTAAAGCTGACAATTTACACAAGGTTCATTTCTATTTCTTCTGCTGCTGCAAACTTACTTCAAACGTACTTCTCTGTCTGCTTGTATGAATGTAACATCATAAGAAAGTGTTTCACCGCTGTTCAAATGCACTTTTGATCACATCATTTATATGTATAAATGTTTTCCATCTGAAAGGACTAAATATTAAATGAAACAAATGACAATAAAATGCAAAGTAACCTCTTTAGTAATCAAAATACTTTTTGAATGTAACTGTATTCTAATTACCAATTATTTAAATTGTAACTGTATTGGAATACAGTTACTTATATTTTGTATTTTAAATACGCAATCCTGTTACATGTATTCTGTTACTCCGCAATCCCGCATATAGATGTATTTTCTTTCCCTCCTGAGTCCACATTTATTGCCACCTCCTTTTAACTCTCTCTTTAATTAATCCTTTCATTTCATCTTTACTTAGATGTGCCTGTTATGTCTGTCCAAATAAATGGTTCGGAAACCAACATTTTAAGTAAAACCTTTTATTTATTTAATATTTATTATTATTTTTTAATTTTATATTTAAATTCCGTCACTTATTTAGCAAATAAATGCAACGAAAAATGTACATGTAATTTATTAATTTCACTAGTGCCGGAAGTGACGTATAATTCCGTCGCCGTTTGTATTTGTTCATAGCGGTTCAGACTGAACATACCGTGCAGTGGTGGCGCGGATACACTGCCTTCAGTTTCATTAAAACGTAACATATTTGCCCTTAAAAAACACCATGTATGATCAAGATGAAGGTATGTGTGCTTAATTTTAAGCGTAGTTTGTGCGTTTTTTGTTATTGTCTAAAGACAGGTGTAACACGAGAGCGTTCTCAGTGCGCTAACAGGCTAATGTTAACCTCTTGACGTTGGTCAAGTTGTACAAAACAAACTCCCTTTGTTTACAATACCAACTCTTTTTGTGCAAAAGATATATTTAACAGCCCGACGTGTTTAATTAGTGTTATAATGTTGGATTTGTTAGTGGTAGTGTTTTGTAACACTTTTGCCGGCGTTATGAACAACTGTTGTCTTTCCAGATAACATGTTATTGTAATAAATCCCGAAACATTGCAAATCTTTGTGTCGTTTCTTGTTCTTCTCTGGCTTGTGTGACTGCTCTCTGTTTGTTTAGATATCGATATGAATAATGGCATGCTTTTCCCGCAGATATACAATATGATGAAGATGATGATGAAATCACCCCAGATTTGTGGCAGGAGGCCTGCTGGATTGTTATCAGGTAATGTGCCAAACCAGGGTATGAATCATTTAAAAATATGCTATGCCAATACTGTGATTGGGAGTGCATTAATTGCTTGTAGGAATTACCCCATAATAGATTAACTTGTCTGTCATTGCTTTCTATTTCCAGCTCTTACTTCGACGAGAAAGGTTTGGTGCGACAGCAGCTGGATTCATTCGATGAGTTCATCCAGATGTCTGTTCAGAGGATCGTAGAGGATGCACCACCCATCGATCTGCAGGCTGAGGCCCAACACACCTCTGGGGAGGTGGAGGAGCCGGTGAGTGTCTCCAGTTCCTGAGTGCATTAAAATTCTAATGATTCTGCATTGTATTCTTACCTGTTGTTGTTTTGCAGCCACGATTCCTGCTGAAATTTGAGCAGATCTATCTGTCCAAACCCACCCACTGGGAAAGAGATGGCGCCCCATCACCTATGATGCCAAATGAGGCCAGACTTCGAAATCTCACGTAAGTGATGCACTTCTGTGGATGAGAGCCATATTTCTCCATGTCGTGAAGAGCTTACTCAAATGTTGCGTGCAAATGCCTGTGCATTTCCTTGAATCTACCTATAAAGTGTAACTCTAAATGATGCAGTAGATGAAGCTGTTATTGTGCTATATCTGAATGCACACCATGTTCTGCAGGTACTCTGCTCCTCTGTATGTGGACATCACTAAGACCATCATAAAGGATGGTGAGGAGCAACAACAGACGCAGCATCAGAAAACTTTCATAGGGAAAATTCCCATCATGCTCCGCTCCACATACTGCCTCCTGAGTGGCCTGACTGATCGTGATCTCTGTGAGTTGAACGAGTGCCCTTTGGATCCAGGAGGCTACTTCATCATCAACGGTTCAGAGAAGGTCAGCTTTGTTCCAAAACATGGTTGTTAGTGAAATGATTTGGTCTGATTTGTATTAAATTGACAATGCTTTCTGCTGCTTAGGTCCTGATTGCACAAGAGAAGATGGCTACTAACACAGTGTATGTGTTTGCTAAGAAAGACTCCAAATATGCTTACACCGGAGAGTGCAGGTCATGTCTGGAGAACTCATCCAGACCCACCAGTACCATCTGGGTCAGCATGATGGCCCGGGGAGGACAGGTCAGTTTCTGTAGATTCTGAGCACATAGAACTTTCTGTCACTGGAAAGAAAGCCACCTCATTAACAGTTTGTTTACTGAATCTTACGTGAATGTCTTTTTCTTCCTTGTTTAGGGAGTAAAGAAAAGCGCTATCGGCCAGAGGATTGTCTCCACTCTGCCGTATATTCGGCAGGAAGTACCCATCATCATTGTTTTCCGTGCTTTGGGATTTGTGTCTGATAGAGACATCCTGGAACACATCATCTATGATTTTGATGATCCTGAGATGATGGAGATGGTAAAAGTTGCTTTTTGTGAAGAATTTTGAATTAAGTGTCATTTGTCAAATAGTTTCAAATAAGAATTGACCTGCCACGGATATTACATCGTTACTTGATCTAAGTTATTTGATCTAATTGCGATTATTTGGGAGAACTGCGATTGTTGTGCACTTCAAATTACAACCAAACGTGTCTCATTTTCCGACGCAACAGTACATTATGTGAGTGCTACAAATGATTTCAGACAGTCACACTGTGGACCGCAATCAGAGCAGCTCCTGAAGAGCAGCCTATGGAGTGCTCTGGTGTGCATGCACCGAACTGCAGCAACAATATAATGAAGGACTAACCTACATGGTTAATGCAAAGTGCTTTGGTTTCACTTTAATTTGTCTAATAGTTCATGTTCTTGGTAGTTGCTGGTGTGTACACACAGTTTTCAAAGAATAGTTCACCCAAAAATGAAAATTCGCTCATCATTTTCACACCCTCATGACATCTCAGATGTGTATGACTTTTTGTTTTCAGTAGAAAAGTAACAAAGATTTTAAAATAATTTTTCAGCTCTGTTGGTCCATACAATTCAAGTGAATGGTGGCCAGAAATTTGAAGCTCAAAAAAGCACATAAAGGCAGCATAAAATTAATCAATAAGACTCCAGTGGTTAAATCCATGTCTTCAGAAGTGATATGATAGTTGTGGGTGAGAAACTGATCAATTTATTTCCTTTTTTGCTATTAAATTTCAATTTCATGTTCTTTTGGTTTTGGCAATTTACATTTGTGCATATTGGCACCTAATGGCAGGGAGGAGAATTTATAGTAATAAAGGACTTAAATATTGAACTGTTTCTCACCCACACCTATCATAACGCTTCTGAAGACATGGATTTAACCACTGGAGTTGTATTTATTAATTTTATGCAGCATTTATGTGCTTTTTGGAGTTTCAAAGTTCTGTCCACCATTCACTTGCATTGTATGGACCTACAGAGCTGAGATTTTCTTCTAAAACGCTTTGTGTTCTGCAGAAGAAAGTCATAAACATCTGGGATGGAATGAGGGTGAGTAAATGAAGAGAGAATTTTCATTTTTAGGTGAACCACGCCTTTTAGCGTTCACTGTGAGATGGACAGAAGACAGTAAAATTGTTAAATATAATTATTTGTATGATTTGTAATCATCAGGCAAATTTTATTATAGTGACCACTCTAATTAAGAAATTTGTGGTTTTGATTTAACTCATGAGTAAAAGTAATTTTTGTCCAGACGATTGCTTCATTGATACAGACTCTCTTCTCCCCAGGTAAAACCATCTTTGGATGAGGCCTTTGTGATTCAGGAACAGAATGTGGCTCTGAACTTCATTGGGTCCAGAGGGGCCAAACCTGGTGTCACCAAAGAGAGGAGAATCAAATATGCCAAAGAGGTTCTGCAGAAGGAGGTGCTGCCACATGTTGGTGTGTCAGATTTCTGTGAAACCAAGAAAGCATATTTCCTAGGGTAAAAAAGGATTACATTTTTTCTGTTCGATGCAACGTAAGATTTTATGTATGGGAGTGATGTAATCTGGATTTTGTTGTTCTGTTTTTCTTTAGTTATATGGTTCACAGATTGCTGTTGGCTGCCTTGGGCAGACGAGAGCTGGATGACAGAGATCACTATGGCAACAAAAGGCTCGATCTTGCTGGGCCACTGCTTGCGTTCCTTTTCAGAGGGTACTGTAATCAAACAGCTCTCATTAATGATAAAAGAAGCACTAACCAAATAATGGAGAATGCACTGTCGTTAGCACAAAATAAACCCCAACACGGAGCTACACGGCTACTTGCCAAATAAATGAATTAAAATAATTTCGTATTCTAGAGAACTGTGTAAACTGTGCATGTGTCAAGACTTGACACGTGCACTGTTTACACAGTTCTCTAGAATACTAAATTATTTTAATCTTTTTATAACAGAGCCTATTTCAAATCTACATTTTTGTTTCCAGAATGTTCAAGAACCTGCTGAAGGAGATCAGGATATATGCTCAGAAGTTTATTGACAGGGGGAAGGACTTTAATCTTGAGCTGGCCATTAAGACTCGTATTATTTCTGACGGGCTCAAGTACTCTCTGGCCACAGGCAACTGGGGGGATGTGAAGAAAGCCCATCAGGCCAGAGCAGGTGTATCTCAGGTGAAGTCTGCTTTCTCCACTATTTTTTTCTTTCTGATAGTTTCCTAATTTAATTTTTCTCTTATTTACAAATGAAAATGTCCAATATATGGTAAAAAAAAAAAAAAGGTGTGAGATTTTCCTTCTTTTCGGTGTAAAGCATTCTCTGCAGTTCCTCGGATGTTTAAAGGAAAATTTCGGTATCAATACAAGTGAAGCAGCATTTGTAGCATAATATTAACTACCACAGATTTTGACTCATCCTTCATTTATTAAAAAAATGCAATAATGAGTTGCAGTAAGGCATTTGCAGTGGAACTGAATCAAGTCATTTAATAAACATAAAAATGCACAATATTTCAAAAGTGTAACCACAAGATGTAAACATGCATGTTAAAAGGTTATTTTCAAAGTTCTGGTCACCATTTACTTGCTTTGTGAGGACCAACAGAGCTGAAACATTTATCATAAAATCTCTGTTTGTGTTCTGCTGAATCTGGGATGGCATGAGAGTAAATTATTATTTTCATTTTTGGGTGAAAAATTTAGTGGGATAAAATCACAAACAGGGTTTACCAGCTGTTGTAAGATTTAATGTTGACTAACTTTTCACTGAAGCTTAGTAAGTGATTTTTATCACACTAAAATCATATTAACATTTATACTTTTGTAACTGTATTTCAGTGTTTATAGACTGGCCCCATTGACTTCCAGTATAGGGTGTCTCACTGTATCTGCCATTTGTGCTTTTTCTTTAAATAAACAACGGAGCATTCCTTTTATGTAATTGCAAGGAACTTGATTTCTCACATTGACGTTGTTCTTGTTCAGGTGTTGAACAGGTTGACCTTCGCCTCCACCCTTTCCCACCTGCGTCGTGTAAACTCTCCTATAGGAAGAGACGGCAAGCTGGCCAAACCCAGGCAGCTCCATAACACACTGTGGGGTATGGTGTGTCCTGCCGAGACCCCGGAGGTAGCACCCTTAAACATCCCACAGACCACTAAAGATTCGGGGTCACATACTAAATTTCAGTTGTGGTTCGAGAGATAGAATGCAATTGAAGGTGTTTTGTTCTAGGGTCATGCTGTAGGTTTGGTGAAGAATCTAGCTCTCATGGCCTACATCTCTGTGGGATCTCAGCCCTCCCCCATCCTGGAGTTCTTGGAGGAATGGAGCATGGAGAACCTGGAAGAGATCTCGCCTGCTGCCATTGCAGAGTGAGTGTCATCCTGATCTATAGGGGGAAGCGCCACACTGACTATTCTACCTACTTCACTAGCACAGCATTTTGTGATTGCACAATGCTGATTATAGCTTTTGAAATAGCTTTTTTTTGTCTTTTGATCTTATTATTAATTTTGGTTGAAATTGAGAACTAATATCATGTGAATGTGTGATGGATCCTTCAGTGCAACGAAAATCTTTGTGAACGGCTGTTGGGTGGGTATTCATAAAGATCCTGAGCAACTGATGAACACTCTGAGAAAACTAAGGAGACAGATGGACATCATTGTGTCTGAGGTGTGACATCATAGCTGACTTAAAATAACTCTTGCATTGCTCACAATTCAACATGGTTATTAGTGTATTCAGCAGAGTTGTGAAAATTGTGATGGTATTTTCACTGTGACACAGGTGTCAATGATCAGAGATATTCGTGAGAGGGAGATCAGGATCTACACAGACGCTGGCAGGATCTGCCGCCCACTGCTCATTGTAGAGAAACAGAAACTGCTGCTAAAGAGACGACACATTGACCAGCTGAAGGAGAGAGAGTATAACAACTACAGGTGCATCATCTTAAGCTGGCTGCAGTTCTTATTGGTTTACTTACTGTTGTCTTACTATTTTAAATGACAATCTGTCTCTTGTGCAGTTGGCAGGACCTGGTGGCCAGTGGTGTGGTAGAATACATTGATACGCTAGAAGAGGAGACTGTGATGTTGGCCATGACCCCCGATGACCTTCAAGAGAAGGGTGTGGCTTATTGCTCCACTTATACACATTGTGAGATCCACCCATCCATGATCCTGGGTGTCTGTGCCTCCATTATTCCCTTCCCTGATCACAACCAGGTACTGCACCTCATGTGGATCAATACAATTTTATTTTAGTCTATTTTATGTCTTGCATCTAATTAAGTCTAATCTGCAGTATGGTTTTACATGGAAAATGAGACAAACCAATGCAGTGTTGGATTAGTTCTGAAATGTAATCTTTTACAGACTATTACACATTATTGTAATCAGTAGCAATCTTAACTTTTTATATAATCTAATTTTATTACTTTCAGATTACTTGTACTGTGTTTTGATAGTGTATAAAAATAAAAAAATCCAAGTACACTAAAAAAGAATTTGCATAATGCAGTAACATTTAATTATTAAGTCTTAATTATTAACTTGGTTAACTTATTTGTTCACTAAATGCACAAATTCTTGTTGAGAGAACTAATAATTTCTTGCTTGGTCAACTATCAGTTCGCAATACGAGAACTTTCACTATGTCACCATTTCAGCTTATTTTATGTGAAAATAGTGGCAATCTTTGCCTCTGAAGAAAGGTATGTCTTGCAAGGCAGTATGTACAATTGTTGACACAGACACACAATAGACAACAACCCTTAACACACAAACCTCAAAAACAGTGACAATCAACGAACCTCATTAAAGGAATATTAATGAGGTTGTATTGAACCCGGAACATTCCTTTAAGTTAAAACATGAGCTCCTAACATCAGCACACAACAATTGACCATCAGCGGTAACAAAAAACAAAAATAACAGCATAAAGTCCACAAACAGCAAAAAATAAACCTATAATTCTAACAGCAAAATGTATTAATGTTGCAATGCATATTAGCAACTCTCAAATCAGCAACATTGTTCAAAATGAAATTGTTCATTCAGACAACTCTTTTAGGACTAGTTGGGACAACATTTCAAATATTGTTGGTCTAACAAGTGTTTTTATTAGGGCTGTCGATTTAACGTGTTAATTCAGTGCGATTAATTTGACTAAAAATAAAGCGTTAAAAAATGTTTAAAATGCTGTGTGCCAATGATTGTCTTATGATCAATAATATGGTAGTAAACAATACATTATATTCTAAAGCTGCTTTTTGACTTATCAATGATTAACACTTCTGCCGCAAGAATGTAATGCATTTTAATTATCTGAATATGTTTTTATTTTATATATATATATATATATATATATATATATATATATATATATATATATATATATATACAAAAAAAAATATTTAAAGATTACTATGTGTCATTATTTCATCATTATATATTGCTTTCTCAGCAAATATTTGTATTTGCGATTAATTAATTGGGAACGCCATGTAATTAATTCGATTAAAAAATTTTAATCGATTGACAGCCTTAGTTTTTATATATAGATGCAATGTAATTCACATTTTGAGTTCTGATGTCAAAAAAACCCCTATAAATTGCAATGTAGTTTTTAGAGTGTACTTAATTTTTTTTATCCTGATTACGTAAACCACATTGCATGTAGTTCATGACTAACCAACCCTAACCAATGTAGTTTAATGATTGCCTTTTCCTATCCACAGTCTCCCAGAAACACGTACCAGTCTGCTATGGGTAAACAAGCTATGGGAGTTTACATTACCAACTTCCACGTTCGTATGGATACCCTTGCCCACGTGCTCTACTATCCTCAGAAACCCTTAGTCACCACCCGCTCCATGGAGTACCTGCGCTTCAGAGAGCTACCAGCAGGTAACGCTGCCGCTAATACTACTTAATAATTGCACTGTTCAATTGAACTTCATTTAACCCCCTTTACATGCAAAGTGGTTTTTGAATCATGCATGCATGAACCAGTAAACCAAAACATGGTATGAAAGTGATTTTTGACCACATCAATTGCATTTTCAAGGCAGTAACATAAGTATTTTCTCTGAAGGCATCAATTCAATTGTGGCTATTGCATCATATACTGGATACAACCAGGAGGACTCTGTCATCATGAACCGCTCTGCGGTGGATCGTGGATTCTTCAGGTATCTATTCCTGTGTATAAATTTCACTGGCTAAGTTTTAATGTAAAACTGTTTGAAATTGTCATGTTTTGATTCAAATGTTTCTGATTGCAGATCAGTGTTCTATCGCTCTTACAAGGAACAAGAATCGAAGAAAGGCTTTGACCAGGAAGAGATCTTTGAGAAACCCACCCGAGAGACTTGTCAAGGTGAAATCCTAGACTATGTTCAGGATACAATGGTTACTTATTACCTACTGCATGCTGTGGAGTATATAATCTATACTGCTTACGTTCACTGACAGTGGAATGTTGTGCAAAGTAAAAAATAATACAGCAGTGGTCTGGGTAGCTCAGCGAGTACTGACGCTGACTACAAACCCTGGAGTTGTGAGTTCGAATCAGTGCGTGCTGAGTGACTCCAGCCAGGTCTCCTAAGCAACGAAATTGGCCCGGTTGCTAGGGAGGGTAGATTCATATGGGGTAACGTCCTTGTGGTCGCTATAATGTGGTTCACTCTCGGTGGGGTGTGTGGTGAGTTGTAGTAGTAGTAGTAGTACTCCGCAGCAACGTGCTCAACAAGCCACGTGATAAGATGCACGGATTGGTGGTCTCAGATGTCGAGGAAACTGAGATTCGTCCTCCATCACCAGGATTGAGGTTTGAGTCACTACACCACCACAAGGACCTAGAGCGCTTTGGGAATTCCAAATTGGGTAGAATAAAAATATTACAGCCAGATAAAACCATAGAGAATTTTACTGGACTTGGTTTTAAACATCAACTATGCCTGGTGAAAATGTCTTGTTGCGCAATTCTATAAACAGCGGCGCAATGCTGTTAACTGTTGCAGTTGTTAAATATATAACCTCACATGGAAACGTTGCGCTTGGTAAGGAGTGTTTCAGAAAACTTCTGCAGAAAAGCACGTTGTAGAGTTTATCAGTTAGGTTGAAGTATGCTTCTCTTTCCATGTTTTTAAGGTATGCGACATGCCATCTATGACAAGTTGGATGATGATGGATTGATTGCTCCTGGTGTGCGTGTATCTGGTGAGGATGTGATCATTGGCAAAACCGTAACGCTTCCTGAGAACGACGATGAGCTGGATAGCACTAACCGCCGCTACACTAAGAGAGACTGCAGCACTTTCCTGCGCACCAGCGAAACCGGCATCGTGGACCAAGTCATGGTCACGCTTAACCAGGAGGGCTACAAGTTCTGCAAAATCAGAGTGTGTATATTTTTTTTTTTTTTTTTTTACTCTTTTGAATGTTTATTCCTTATTTAGCAAGGCTTGAAAGTTAGTTCGCCCAAAAATAACAAATTCTTTCAGTTACATGCACTTATGTTGTTCCAATCCCGCATTACTTCTGTAGAGCACAAAAGGAGAAATGGTGAATGTACTGGCTACTCTTTTTCATATAATGAAAGTATAACAGGATCTCAGGTTGTCAAGTCTTCTGAAACATACGATAGCTTTTTATGAGCAACAGACTGAAATTTTAGTCATTATTCACTTATAATCTTCCCTTACATAGAAGTTTTGAAATATACTGCAATAGTCAGAATGGACAAAAAGCATTGGTTCTCGCCAGTCTTTTTATTTTTTTATTATTTTACAGCTTGATAGCTTAAGTCCCCATTCACTTTCATTGTCTAGAAATGTGTGGCCAGTACATTTTTCAGCATCTCTCCTTTTGTGTTCCATGAAAGACAGTTAAAGGATTGTTCACCCCAAAATTAAAATCCTCTCATCAATTACTTACCCTCATGATATTCGAGGTTTGCATGACTGACTTCAGCAGAACAAAGATTTTTTGAAATATATCTTGGCTCAGTAGGTCCTTAAAATGCAAGTAGATGTTGATTTGACTTTTGAAGCTCCAAAAATCACAGACAGTCAGCGTAAACGTCATCGATACAACTCCAGTGATTAAAATAATGTCTTCTAAAGCGAAACGAGAACTTTTCATTTGAAAAAGATCAATATTTAAGTACTTATATAATCCAACATTTCCGGTAAGCTTCACGAGATGGTGGAGTTCACACAGTCTCACGTGTGACGTATTCGTGTTGGCATGTTACCGATGTAATCTCACGTTTTTCTCTCTGTTGAGACATCCAGGATAAGCACACAAATGCACCATTGTGAGTAAAGAAACCGATAAATCCAGATCTAAACCAAAAACAATGAAGTTTCGGTACTTCTGCACTCCTACTCCGTTGTAAACAGCGCTGCCCTTCCAGGTGTGTCGCACATGCCACATTTCTTGCGTGGCTCAAGTGCCAACGTTACATAACATACGCATACCCCTGCTGACCGGAAGTGATGATTTAGAGTTAAAAAAGTACTTGCATATTGATCTTTTTCACTCTAATGGTGTTGCTTAGAAGACGTTCATTTAACCGCTGGAATTTAATTGATGTTTATGCTGACTATCTGTGATTTTTGGAGCTTCAAAAGTGAAATCTCCAGTCACTTGCATTTTAAGGACCTACTGAGCTACGATATTTTTCTTCAAATGTGTTCTGCTGAAGAAAGAAAGACATATACATCTGGGATATCATGACAGTGAGTAAATAATACAGAATTTTCCTTTTTGGGCTGACTATTTCTTTAAAAATACACATTTATTGGCTTAAAGAATAAATCGGCAGCTGCATATAGATGAATAATATCAAAAAATATTTTTTGGTGTGCCTTACATAATCACATGGCATTTTAAGAGTTTGGATAGTTTAGGAAATTAAGAGCAATGTGTTTTGGACAGTTTTTATTGCTGTTCTACTGTACAAGAGATCACAGAATTATGTCAAATGTTTAAGAGTGTCATGTTGACTGATTGGGCATTGATTTGTTTGTAAGTAGGGATGTCCCAACACCAGTTTATTTAGTACAAGTACCGATACCGAATCTGATACATGTTGTTGTTTGTTTTGTTTTATTTCTAAACTCCATATCAACAGTATTTCAGTTTTATCATCAAAATGGTGTTTAAATAAATTAAATCGTTAACATTTAATCAAATTAAAAAATACAAATAAATTTTCAGCATATCGTATTTTTTATTAAATGAAGTGCTTATATACAGAACCTCACAGCACAATCCAAATGACAATTCTGGAATTATATTTTGTCGAATAAAGTGTGGCATAAGAGAGCATCACAGTTGTGAGATACTGCTTCAGTATAATACAATTACTGCTGATTTATTATTAGTGTAGTGAGTATTACAGTGAATAATACATACAGTACTGATATATTTCTGTCATACTTTTGTCCTATAAATGTACCTTTTATTTTGAAAGAGCTTTTATTTTGAAGTGTTTCACAGATTTGCAGTTAAATAATTTCACTAGGAGATAACGTGATTTTAATTTGAATGTTTACGTAATGACATTCATACGTCAAATGGTATAGTTTTTTGGTATGATGAGTACCAGTACTTGAGCACAGTTTCTACCCGATACCAGTATCCATACTTGGACATCCCTATTTGTATGTACACTCTGGTAGTGAGTGTAATCATGTTTGTATTTTCTGCAGGTCCGTTCAGTTCGTATTCCACAAATCGGAGACAAGTTTGCCAGTCGACACGGTCAGAAGGGTACCTGCGGTATCCAGTACAGACAAGAGGTAAGATGTGACCGATTTTGAAAGTTATTTCCAGAGATATTGCAAGGTGCAACAGAACATTTTAAAAGGGGTTTCTGGGTGAAGTCACTTGCTGTAGTCTCTCCCATCTTCACTTGTAATGCAGTCCACTATGTGTATTCTAGTTTTGTTTAGACTAGCCTGCAGTCGAATGTCTGTACACAGGATGTGCATCTTTAACAGTGCCTGATAGTGGAGACTCTCACAGTCAAGCCATTATAAACACTTAATGTGAAACACAGATGTCAGTGCGGGGTGTGTCTGACCTGAACTGTCTTTTTTAGGACATGCCTTTCACATGTGAAGGAATCACCCCTGACATCATCATCAATCCCCACGCCATCCCATCCAGAATGACAGTTGGCCATTTGATCGAGTGTCTGCAAGGGAAGGTACTTTCTTTGTGCTTGTCCTTCTGTATTGATGTGTACATTAGCAACAGATGTTAAATATTGGGACATCTGTCTGTAAAAGTGTTGAGTCATGTGAGCAGGTTTGGTCTTTTCCACATTATAAATGTACAACAGTGCTGATGAATACTCAGTGTTTTCTCTTCTTTTCAGGTTTCTGCTAACAAAGGAGAGATTGGTGATGCCACGCCATTCAACGATGCTGTGAACGTACAAAAAGTCTCCAACCTCCTGTCAGAATATGGCTACCATCTGAGAGGCAATGAGGTGTAGAATCTGTGCTATGTTTGTACATACCTGCCAGTGTGGCATCACTATTAAAGGTGTATGATGAGATGGTCGACAGTGAACTGACTTGCTAGAAAGACAAAAACACTGTTGCTCAGAGCTAGAAAGCTATAGGAGAAGGGGTTTTTAAAGGAGTATTCATGTTCAATACGAGTTAAGCTCAATTGACAGCATTTGTAGAATAATGTTGATTACATGAAACATTTTCTACTCGCACCTCGTTTATTACCCCAAAAAATAAAAAAAGGACAAGTTGGCACTTAAAATGAAACGGGGCTACATACAGTTTCAAAAGTATAGCCACAAAGTGTAAACACATTTACATGATTTTAGTGTGATAAAATCACTTTCTGACCTTTTTCAGTGTAAAATTATATCCAATATTACAACTTCATTGCCGTGATAATGCAATGCTAGTAAACCCTATATGTGATTTTGTTACACTAAAATCATGTTTTTAAATCATGTATTTAAACAAACTTTAAAAAAATAGAGAAAAGTCTGCTCATCACGGATCCAAAATAAGATGGGTGAGAACATAAAAATAAAATCATCTTAGTTTGAAGCCATGGTGTTCAGACGTTTCTCTCTTTTTCTGATACCAATTTGGTCGGGCACCCACATTGAGCTTTTTTGCCATTGTATGTGCTTGCTTTTTTTTTTTTTTTAACAAACTTATACACACATCCGTTGAACAATCATGTACACATTCTCTTTGTACTGTATTTCTTTTTAATCTTTTCAGTTATTTCACGCTTCTTTTTTTTTATAATTCTTTTTCCCTCCACTAATTCATAAAACATTTTCCTTTTCGTTTTTTAAAGGGTTAATTCACCCAAAAAGTTGAATTCTCTCTTCATTTACTCTTCTGCATGCCATCCCAGATTTGTATGACTTTCGTTCTTCTGCAGAACACAAAGATGTTTCAAAGAATTTCTCAGCTCTGTAGCGCCATTCAATGCAGATATTGGCCAGAACTTTGAAGCTCCAAAAAGTTGATAAAGGCAGCATAAAATGTATCCATATGGTTCAGGGATAAATCCATATCTTCAGAAGTGATCTTTTAGGTGTGGGTGAGAAATGGAGCAATATTTTAAGTCTCCACATTTGATCAGCCCCAACCAGAAGGTGGCTGCATGTGACAGTGTAGATTTACAGTTAAAAAAAGGACTTTAAATATTGATCTGTTTCTCACCCACACCCATCAAATCACTGCAGAAGACTTGGATTAAACCACTAGAGTCTTATAGATTACTTTTATGCTGCCTTTTGGGCATTCAAAGCTGTGGTCACCATTCACTTGCATTTGTAGTACCAACAGAGTTGAGGTATTCTTCTAAAAACCTTTGTTTGTGTTCTGCAGAAGAAAGTAAGTCATACACATTTTGGATGGTGATAAAATGATGAGAATTTAGATTTTTGGGTGAACTGTCCCTTTAAATGTCTTTTTTATCCTTCTATTTTTTTTCTTTCTCTTTTTTTTTTTTTCTATTTGGGCTGTTGGGCAGGAACCCATTGAAAATCAGATCTTTTGAATTGAGCCTAGAATGTGTTCTGTGGAAATCAACATTGTGCTACAAATGCTTTTGATTGAGCCTAACTTATTAAAAAAAATATTCACTTAAAGCCATGATATTTAACTAACAGTATTAAATGAGAGTGATCATGTTTTATGTTGTAGGTTTTGTATAATGGTTTCACCGGCCGAAAGCTCACTTCTCAGATCTTCATTGGACCCACTTACTACCAGCGCTTGAAGCACATGGTGGACGATAAGATCCATTCGAGAGCACGTGGGCCGGTCCAGATCCTCAACAGACAGCCCATGGAGGGCAGATCACGGTGAGTGTTACACATCATATAAACTTCTTTGAAACTACACATTAAGATTCTTTGATTGAAGGGCCAAAATGTTTGCACATTGCAGGCATTTTTATGGCTTTAAATTGTAAAACCCAAAATAGCTTGGTAATCATGTTCTAAAATCACCTAAAGTCATCATTCTGGGCTTTTACATGGCACTCATTTGCTTCACCCCATTTTCTCATTCAGTGATGGTGGGTTGCGTTTTGGAGAGATGGAACGTGACTGTCAGATCGCTCATGGTGCTGCTCAGTTCCTAAAAGAGAGGCTTTTCGAGGCTTCTGATCCATACCAGGTCCACGTCTGCAACCTGTGCGGCCTCATGGCCATCGCCAACACCCGTACACACACCTATGAGTGCAGAGGATGCCGTAACAAGACACAGGTGAGCATGTGCTTATGTAGTCATATAGGATGGGTGGTGTGACATTAAAAGTTGTTCAAATGACTTAAGAGTACATTCAAATGTTGCAACCCATTTCATATTCTTTGATTTAGTGTCTCAAGTGACGTTTCCCTGCTCTGCTCTTTCAGATCTCTCTGGTCAGGATGCCGTACGCCTGTAAGCTCTTATTCCAGGAGCTGATGTCTATGAGCATTGCCCCACGGATGATGACCAGCTAAACACCCACACGGCTGAATCACAGGAAACCCAGAGGAAATTACAGGGCAAATGATTTTGAATAGATTCTCAACAGTTCTTCCGGCAGTAGCTGTTGGGCTTGTGTACCTTTCTTTTTTTAGTTTTTTTTTTCATGTGTCGTCATTGTTCTGGAACAGGTAGTTTTTGTTGTTCACCCCAAAATAAAATAAAGCTTAATTTTTTTTTAAATATTTCACTGCATGTAGTCAGTTTCTTTACTGAATGATTAAGTAGTCACTATATAAATACATCTTTTGTAGCAATGTAAAACAATTCCACATTTTATCCAATTATATTGCCTTTTTTTGGAAGATATTAACTGAACACGCTCAATATGTAATTGACAGCATTTCCATGAAGACAATACACTGCATGCCACGCAAAGTACATGTTTATTCAGTAGTGAAATACAAATGTCAAAACATAAAAACAAATGCATTAGATGATTGGACTTTTAGAAAGACATTTAACTCAAATGTAAGAACCAATAGGAAGGAAGTCTATAGATATTTCTACAGCAATTAAATCACTTTACTTTTTTCTTTCTTTGTAATGGAATGACTGGATTAAAATGTGGGGTTTAGTGAGGTAACAATATGAATGAAGAAATGTCTGTTTCTCATGGGTGTGCCTGAGCAACTTCTATAGGATAAAGTGCTCGCGTGTGATTTACTTTGTATGGTTCGAGCTTTGTGTATGTGCGTAATGAGTGATAACACAAAATGCCACGTGCTTTTCTCCATGGCCAATGTGCAGTCAGCAATGAGGATTTGTATTTTTCCTCAATATCTGATAGAGCAGGACTCTTCACCAGAAACCACTTACAGCTCGTCATCTTTTGCCACTGCATACAAACAGACAAAAGTAAACAATGGCAACAAAATTGGACGATATTCCATCACATCTATGATTCGCTGCACAATGTGGAGAAGTTTTGTGTCACAGCCAATCAGAGATGATCTTGAACGTGTTGTGGCACTAAGAGGCCTCCACATGACCCACGTCGGGGCATCAAGGCACTGCGGTTGCAAGCCCTTTTTACATTTAATCACATCCAGGATATGACAGTCATCTACAGTACAATTACATTTTCAATAGTTAAAATGCTAATTCTTAAAATCAGCAAATCAGTAATTACATAGTTACTAGTGCAAATGTCCGTACCTGATACAAATTATTGAATTACTAGAACACATTTTTTTTTTTTTTTTTTTAAAAAGACAACATTTGATATTTGAAATTTGGTTTTCAATAGTGGCAATGATAATTTCGGATATCTGGAAATTGATTAAATTGTAAAAGGCTATAACATTATAGATACATTGGTACCCAAAAGTTTGGAATAATGTACAGATTTTGCTCTTATGGAAATTGAAGCTTTTATTCACCAAAGTGGCACTCAAACGATCACAATGTATGATCAGGACATTAATAAAAAATATAATCTGAATTGTCTGGAAATCATTGGCAGATACTTTGAAAATTGAATGGCAATGGGGTCAAAGTTGGACTTGTTTTAACTTTAATGTTACAATGCTTATGGACCAAGCAAACACTGATCAACATGCTTGGACACGGTGTATATTGCCGTATGCTGCACACCAGAATCCCATTCAAAAACACAAACATTCTCAGCAAAAACATGTCTCCTCTATACTGTATATCCTGCAGCACAATGGAGGTGCAACCGGACTGATTTATTATACTGTAGTTTAATCAATGATGGGTCAACTGCACACACTCACCTTTCTTTGGAGGAATGTCATTTATGGAGTCCACCACGTGGATGGTGCCTACAGCCGATGCTTCACCCTTAATGTTGCTGGCGTGGCATTCGTAGGAACCGGCCTCGTCCTTGGTAAGAGGAGATATCTGCAACAGATGGCCATAGTTTTCACCCAATCTGTTCTGAATGTTTTACTGAGTGCAGAGAACTCTAAATGAATGTAACCTGAGATGTGGTGATAAACTTAGTCTTTTTCATGAGCGGCATTGGCTTCGTAACAATAAATCCTGATTTTAACTTAGATTTGCACTGAAACAATAAATAACATGCATACATATAGAGTTTAGGTAGTTGATGTGATATTGCAAGAAGTTTTGGTAGCGTCCTGTGGAGTGACATGCTATACTTCAACAGAAACTATTTTAAACAATGTTTGCAATTATTTTAATAGGTATTGTATGTGCAAGCTTTAATGAGCTCATATTAATGGAGAGACTACATGGAAAGTTTTAGTTTTTTAAATTCTTCTGTCAGACCGCAGGAGGACTATTTAAAATGAACTAGTGAAAAAAAAAAAGAAAAAAAGAAGCTGATTAAAAATTGTGAAAACTTAGGTAGACCTAAGATATACTTTTTATCTTATACATATACACTATGTAAATAACAAAGGTTCATAGACATGTTATATGTCAACTACCCATGTATATTTAGCTGAACACACTTACAAGCACCCAGCCAGTAACCTCATGCTTTTCGGGGCCCCCACGGGTCTGGACAGCCAGGTTGTCTTTGTCCCCAGGGAGTGGCACATTTTTTCCCTTGCCATCGGATACCTATCAGAATCAATATAGCCAAACCACAAATAGATTTTTCCACTTTCAGATTTAACTCAACCATGTACAGCTGTTTGCTTGTTAGTGAACTTTAGTGGTGACTTTGGCTATGCATGAAGTTTCAACAGACTCTGCAGGAAGAGTCTTGTGTTTTCATTAACACAGATAAATGACCAAGTTTAGGCATGAAACTCTGAATGGTGCAAGCTGATAGGTTCTTTGAATTTGGTGTTTGTTAGCCAATAGCTTGCTCATATGTGACATGTCAAGCCAATTAGTTCACATGGTGTAAGCACGCTCTCTAATCCTAGCATTTAAATTTGTTCAGTTTGCAAGTAAGCCTGCTGTAAGAGTTTGCTCTGAAAAGGCTATTTGCTCAGATGGTTGCTGGGGCTTTTTCCTTCAGCTTCCTTCTGCTTTGGCCATGACACATAGAAATATGTCTTTAAAAATGTAAGCTGTAGCCAAATCAGGCACTGGCACACATTGATATCTTAGGTCCTTCTATTAAATAAATCCACACATAGCTTGTCTATTTCGCTAGTTAAATAGGCTGTGGGCTTTCCTGGTCCAGTTACACATTATGAGTCAGGTCATTAGCCGTTTAAGCCATTCGGTCAAGCAGTCCCAGGCACACACAGAGATTTAGTTGATTAGCGTTATGCCATTTGGCCAAGCAGGCTCAGGCACACTTAGCTAGCATATACTGGTTGCACATGGTTCTTTGGAGCAGCAGCAGTACATAAGTCTTGGTGGTAGATCAGCTCGGTTGGGGTTTGTGTTTTGTTTTTATGTGTTTGTGCAGTTTCACTGCTTTGTTGGGGGATTGTATTTATGTCTAATTGTTCAGCAGCATGTCATACTATGCAGTAGCATAAAAGATCTAGTCTGCCAAGAATAAATCCTTTCAATAAGTCATACCTACATTAGCATGCTAAATCTTTCCAAGAGTTGTCATGATTGAACTAAAGATTTTTGGGTTTCACTAAATTACAACCAGCCTGTCTCTAGGGATGTTAAAGTAGTTTTTGAGTGAGGTTAGAGCTGCATTGCTTAATTGCTGTCATAAAAATATCACAGGGACCCTAAAGCTGAGGCAAGGGTGCAATTCTGAATCCAAGACATAATGTTATTTCCACCATATCTAAAGCATGACTGATCAGATTATAGTTAATCCCTTAAGAAAATACTGCACACATTACCTCATGTTTATATAACTCTAACTTATTTCCAAATTTACTTAGAAACTATTAGAAAAACAAGTCTTTTAAATGTTAAAATTTCCCAGCACCTCAGATTTCCTGTATTTGAGAGACAACTGGTGAGGGGTAAATTTTTTCTTGGGAAATGACCATCATTCAGTTGTACATCTGGTTCTCATCTCTACGCATTACTCTTTAAATCAGTGACTTCCTCTAAACACTGACCAGAATCAGCGCTGAACACTTTGATTCTTTCTTTAAGGAGTTTGTCTCCTGTTTGCTCTACGATGGAAAAATGCGATAGCTGATGACATGTTTGATAAAGTGCTTCCTGCTCTAATCCTTCCCTTGTTTCAAGTGCTATTGTTTCTAGTGCTAGTCCTAGTGTTTTTCATAGAGATGGAAATCCTTTGACATAGCTGGAGCCATACAGTATGCACAAAGTAACACACCCATGGGAATATATTTCACTCATTCCTCCTTCCCATTTGGGATTTGGGACTGTGCTGCAGGATCTGATGATGATTAATTGAAAATAGCTTGTATGTCATTACATGTAAACCTAAAATCGCAGAAAACTATAAATCATTATTTAAAAGTGAAGTGTGTCATTTCTGTTCCCCCTGCAGCAACAAACAGAAAAAAAAAAGTTTCTTCAAACGTGTTTCTCGATCACTCCCTCCATCTTCCGTTGGTCATAAAACAGATATTCCCACCCAGTCCAGCAACACAGAGAAGAGCCACCGTGATTTCATTTTTTGGGGAAGTCAAATGGCTTACTTATAGTTGTCTATACACAATAAGCTGGGACATAAATTATATTAACTGAAAAGAAATGACACAATTCACCTTTAAAAATACTAGATAAAATGTCTTTTATCTATTCTATACCATCCTCCAGGTGAGCACAGGTGTTGGTATCCCAGTGGCTTCACAGTTTAGGAAGACCTGTGAACCAGTCACATTCCAGATCTCTCCAGGAACTGTCACAATAACAGGTGCTGTGAAGGAAGGGGGAACACACACACACAAATGATTTAGAGGTTATAGTCTATCTATGATCATACTTTGCAAAACTAATCAGTATGAGGGCTTCATGCATGAAAGACTGAGAAAATGATCACTAAAATATCTGACTGATTGTAATATAAGACAACACAAGAGATGTTGTGATATGTTGTTTTTAGCGCGAGTCACTTTGTGTACATTAACCTTGTATTCTTGATATATGTGGATTTATGCATAATTCATCAGTGTACATTATTCTAAAGAAAATAAACCCAGCCTGGTCATGTTACTAAAGCTACATTTTTCTCAGAGACAGCTCTGCCAGAGAAGCTTTTCCATGTAAAGAATCCACTGGGTCTTTTAATCCAAAGCCAGAACGCTGTTATAATGAATTATATGCAGGTTCGCTGATTCAAACAATCTGACTTTGCTTTAAACCAACAGTCTGCCTCATTGTTTGGCTTAACGAGACGCTGCTATTTGATCAGAGCTGATCTCCCTTTTCAGAATTGAAAATCTACCCGAGAAGCTGGAATTTCAGACATGTTTGTTCAGGGACAGAAGAACGCTACCACCCTGTATAACAACAATAGACTCCAGCCCTGTTCCACTGTTGAATCAACATATAGTGTCAATGTATCTGTTTGTGTCATGAATTTGTCCCAAGTGCAATTTACAGTACAGATATACAGTTAGTCAGAAGTTTACATAGACCTTAGCCAAATACATTTAAACTACAATTCCTGACATTTAGTCGTAGAAAACATTCCCTGTCTTAGGTCAGTTAGGATTACTACGTTATTTTAAGAATGTAAAATGTCAGAATAATTGTAGAGAGAATGATTTATTTCAGCTTTTATTTCTTTCATCACATTCCCAGTGGGTCAGAAGTTTACATACACTGTTAGTATTTGCTAGGATTGCCTTTAAATTGTTTAACTTGGGTCAAATGTTTTGGGTAGCCTTCCACAAGCTTCTCACAATAAGTTGCTGGAATTTTGTCCCATTCCTCCAGACAGAACTGGTGTAACTGAGTCAGGTTTGTAGGCCTCCTTGCTCACACACGCTTTTTCAGTTCTGCCCACAAAATACTATCATATTAATGTCAGGGCTTTGTGTTGGCTACTCCAATTCCTTGACTTTGTTGTCCTTAAGCCATTTTGCTACAACTTTGGAGGTATGCTTGGGGTCATTGTCCATTTGGAGATGATGTAGCTTCAATATATCCACATAATTTTCCTTCCTTATGATGTGATCTATTTATGAAGTGCACCAGTCCCTCCTGTAGCAATGCACCCCCGCAACATGATGCTGCCACCCCCATGCTTCACACTTGGGATGGTGTTCTTCGGCTTGCAAGCCTCACCCTTTTTCCTCCAAACTTAATGATGGTGATTATGGCCAAACATTCTAAAAATAAATTTCATCAGAGGACATTTCTCCAAAAAGTAAGATCTTTGTCACAATGTTGCAAACTGTAGTCTGGCTTTTTATGGTGGTTTTGGAGCAGTGGATTCTTCCTTGCTGAGCAGCCTTTCAGGTTATATCAATATAGGACTCGTTTTACTGTTGATATAGATACTTGTCTACCTGTTTCCTCCAGCATCTTCACAAGGTCCTTTGCGGTTGTTCTGGGATTGATTTGCACTTTTTGCACCAAACTACATTCATCTCTAGGAGACAGAATGAGTCGCCTTCCTGAGGGGTATGATGGCTGCATGGTCCCATGGTGTTTATACTTGCGTACTATTGTTTGTACAGATGAACGTGGTACCTTCAGGCATTCGGCCTGAAAGATCAACAAAGATGAACGAGATTTGTGGAGGTCCACAATTTTTTTCTGTGGTCTTGACTGATTTCTCTTGATTTTCCCATGATGTCAAGCAAAGAGGCACTGAGTTTGAAGCTAGGCCTTAAAATACATCCACAGATACACATCAAATTGACTCCAGTTAGCCAATTAGCCTATCAGAAGCTAATTGGCTAATTGTCTAAAAGCTTGACATAATTTTATGGAATTTTCCAGGCTTCTTAAAGGCACAGTTAATTTAGTGTATGTAAACTTCTGACCCAATCAAATTGTGATAGAGTCAGGGTTGGGAGGGTTACTTTTGAAATTAATTCCATTACAGATTACACAATACATGCTGTGAAATGTCATTTGTAATGTATTCTGTTAGATTACTCAAGTAACATATTCTAAATACTTTGGATTACTTCTTCAGATTTTTTTTTCACTTGTATTTTTTCACTAATATCAAAGGTCTTCCTAGAAAAAAACTAATTATGATCTAAGTTGAATTTTCTTGATAATAAAATATGATCATGTCTGGTAATATGTGCATGTAAAAAGTAGATGTCCTGAACAACTTGCCAAAACTATAGTTTGCTAGTATTAAATCTGTGAAGTAGTTAAAAAATGAGTTTTAATGACTTTAATGACCTAAGTGTATGTAAACTACTGACTTCAACTGTAGTTACAACACACCTCTTACAGGAACAGTTCACCCAAAAATGAAAAACACAAACACAAAAGGAGATATTAGACAGGATGAAAGCCTCAGTCAGCAGTATGATGAGGCAAAGAAAATAAATGGTGACTGAGGCTGTCATTCTGCCTAACGTCTTTTAGTAACAAGGCTTTGTAACAAGGCTTTTCTGAATCGAATGTGCAGGTCAGTGTATGGGTGCTCCAGAGGGAAAAGAAACCCTAATGCAACGCACATGACAGCTGAATCATGTGAGGGATCATTGGTTGATGTAGAGCATAAACCAGACTAAAACTCTAGACAAACATTTATCTCAAGTAGAAAAGTGGTTGTTGACGCAGCTGTGTATAAATGTCAACAATTCTCTGCACTCTGATCCATGTCTGAAATGTATATAGTAACTTTAGTGGGAGCCAGTATAACCTTGAAAAGACCCATAACCTTCCGAAGACCCAAAAAAGTATGTTGGTGATACCATGGTACAGAGATGGTATCAGTTGGTAATACCATGGTATTTTGATATAGGCTTATTCTATGTATAGGATTACCATATTCATATACCAAAGTATTTACATGATACTCCAAAGTACTTGGAACACCATAGAATTACAATGTAATTACTCTTCTATGTTGTAGTATTAAACATAGTAGTACATTTTTGTTAATATATAGTGTTTATAGTGTATAGATATGTATATATCAGGGCTGGACTGGTAATTTGGCATATCAGGCAATTTCCTGGTGGGCCAACACACTTTGGGGCCAATCAAGGTTGGACTGGCCATCGGAAGAACTGATCGGGCCGGTGTGTCGTCCGCGAAATGGGCCAAATGGGCTGCGATAAGCTAAAATGAGCCACCGCATTATGCAGAATGGACCATAAAACAGAGAAAATGAAAATATGCAGAAAAGGAAAGTGAACACCCCCCCCAGCTCAACTTTTGGGCCAGTTAGGCTGATTTCTCTTCCCAGTCCAGCCCTGGTATATATGTAGTCTATTTAATGTTAAATAAGTTATTACAAAACATATAGGCCTTGTAACAACAGTAACTTTTACAACTAACTTTACTGATAACTTTTAAAATTTTCCTTTAAGTCATTAACACACATTTTATGAAGCTTGACCAATATCAGTATGTAGGCTACCTTCAAATATGAGCATATGAAAATATATTAATCAAAGTGTATTGGAATGTACAAGAATGGATGAGATTTTAAAGGAATATTATGGGATACATGTTATCGATAGCATTTGTATCATGTTAATTACCACAAAAAAATTTAAAATAAATAAATTCAACTTGTCCCTTCCTTTTCTTTAGACAAAAAGCAAAAATTGAGGTTACAGTGAGGCGCTTACAATGGAAGTGAATGGGGGCAATTTTTGAGGGTTTAAAGGCAGAAATGTGAAGCTTATAATTCTATAAAAGCTCTTACATTAATTCTTCAGTTAAAATGTGTGTATTATTTAAACTGTAAAGTTAAAAAAAATTATATATATATTTATTTATTTATTTATTTATTTTTAAAGAAAAGGAGTAACGAGTCAAATATAATTTTATATATAGAATAATTTTTTTTATGGTAATCAACATTATGCAACAAATGCTGTCAATTGAGCTTAATTTGTATTGAACCCGAAATATTTCTTTATAAATCAGTGACTATAATGCAAAATGTATATTAATTAATAATGAAATTAAAGTTATTCTAAAGTCATTCCAAAACTCAATATAAAAATTAACAGAGCAATGTGCCTATACAATAATACAAGTAAAAAAATATATAATTATGAAATACATATTTTATATAGAATATTAAGTCACCTTGAGCGCATTTGCCCTTGTTCAGAATCTTAATCTCGGGTTTATTGTCACTCACGGCTTTCACACTTGCTGCTTTCAAATCGCAGCCGGTTTTATAGCTGACACCGTCGGAACCGCACACCGGGAAGTTGCTCTTGCACACACAGACTCCGTGTTTACTCTTCTTGTCTTTGTCGCTCTTGACGCACTCGAGTCCGGATGCGCAGCGCTTGGCTGTGTCTCCGCGTCCCCCGCACGGCTCTCCCGCTCCAGACGCGCAGACAGCGCAGCAGCCGCACGCGTCCAGCAGCAGCCCGGATGAGCAGCCCTCGGAAGGAAGCGGCTCACACTGACTGGGGTCGCAGGTGCCGCAGCTGCGGAGCGGGCGGTCCGCCGTCGCCACGATAGACAGTGTTAATAGAAGAAAGCAGAGCATGGTGAGGTGTGAAGGGTCTCAGGTTGTTTCAGAGTTTGCAGCTTCTCTCTGGCTTGGGATGGAGTTATTAAACCCCACCCAATAGGAAAACAAACTGGACTTACACCATCAGCCACAACATTAACACCACCTGGCTAATATTGTGTAGATCCCCCTCATGCAGTGCCAAATAGCATTCTGAGATGATTTTATTCTCACCACAATTATAGAATGGTTATCTGAGTTAACACAGACTTTGTTAGTTTGAATCTGTCTGGCCTTTCTCTGTTGACCTCTCTCATCAACAAGGTGTTTCCATCCACAGAACTGCCACTCACTGGATGTTTTTGACATCATACTTAGTAAATTCTAGAGACTGTTGTGCGTGAAAATCCCAGCAGATCAGCAGTTACAGAAATACTCAAACCAGCCCATCTGGCACCAACAATCATCCATGCGATTATCTAATCAGCCAATCGTGTGGCAGCAGAGCAGTGCATAACATCAAGCAGATACAGGTGTAGGAAATGTGGTAGTATAAATGTACATGGTTTGGATGAAAGTGCCACAATTCTCCACCATTATATGTAGTAAATTTGGTTGATGTAGATGTACACGGTATGGGTTAAAGTGCGTGCGTACCCCTACCATTATATGTAGGAAACAGTTTGTGAGAGCTAGGAATTAAATGAATCTGTCCTTATTCTACATTATTATGTAAGGAAATGTATAATGGAATTAGTTGTGTTCAACAACCATTATAAATTAGATAAATGACAAATAACAAGATTATTTGTCTGAATAAAAGTCTCCACCATTAAAATCATATTACAATGTCTTGTTGTATCCGCTCACAATTTCTATTGTAAGGAATATGCTTTAATAAGGGAATTATGATTAATTCACTTATTGGAGTAATATTATTCTCATGGCTTATTGAAAATAATATTACACATATTTAGGAATGAGCTTTGAAGTGAAATCTTTTAGAAACAGGGATGAGATTATTTATCAAAATATACCACAGTCAAATTATCTTTGAATACAGACAAACTTAATTGCTATTCTAAACATAAAAACGAATCTAACACATACAAAACAAGAAACAGGTTTGTAAGTGACAGAATGCTTAATTATCCTTATTTGAGTCTAAATCGATTTGCAACTGGATTACCCAAAGTATTCAACTAATACATTAGCACTTTGAACATTTGCAGAAAGTTCGTCCATCAATGTTTTGGACTCTATGATCATGGATAGCGAGAGCCTTCCTCGGAACTTTTGTCCCGAGTTTTCCTTGGACGCTACATGGCATGGATGATCTGGAAGAAGCAAGAGAGCCGAAAAGGAGATCAAGAGACAGGACCAAGAGCAGAAGAAGAAACAGAAGAGAGTTTTTCCTGTTTTGGAAACATTTGAACTGAAATTGGCCGCACCCCAAAGATGTCCTGAGCCAATCAGAAGTGGCTTTCCAAAGTCACATGACCAACTCTCTGTCCCTTTCAAAGTTGATTTACAATCCTTTGTGTGGAGAATCCTTACACTCTTCCCTCTCAAAATAGTGAATGTTTAATCATTTTATATCTTGAAAACAGTGCAAGAGACATGACATTCATTGTCAACATTCTCTGCGTAAACAAGCAAGCATTTACATACTAAATATAAATTTCTTTCATGAATATTATACATGTAAGTAACAAAACATGAAAATCCCTGGTTACAAATCATACTGGTTAATTAATTGGTTTTACAACATGGATAATACATTACATGTTATGAGAAACCTGATTGTTGGGGTATATTTTCAAGATGAATAGTTACCATTCTTAGTAGAATGAGATGAATCATACCAGATTAAATATTATAATCATTAATTTGTCAGTTATAGAAGTGATCACAGGTCATAGAGTCATTTTCAGAATTATATAGCAAGGCAAGGTATGGTGTATATTTTGGGTCCAAATGCTTCTTGTATATTTTATATGGTTAACTCAGCAAAGTACTGTGACTTTGTGTGAAATGTTCCTGGATTAAGATGAAATGTCCTAGTATTAGAATCGTGCAACCCTGGGGGTCTTTACAAGGAAACCTTTCAAAGAGAACCTGCTTTAGCTCTGTGTGGATGTTCAGAATTTCATGCTGAGGGTTTAAGTTTGTGGAGCAAAGAAGGGTCATCTTTATTGGTCAGCTCTGTCATTACATTACATTATGACTCTCTAATGGCTCAGTGGGGGATCTCTCTGATATATATGGAATGTGGTGTTGTGTTCATTTGATTTTTCATTCATGGATAATCCTACATGGGTCAGGAGCTACATGTAATGTTCACGTCAATCATCAGAAGGGGGAAAAAATTGGATCTCATTGATTTGGACCGTGGTATGATTGTTGGTGCTAGACGGGCTATTTTGAGCATTTCTGTAACTGCTGATCTCCTGGGATTTTCATGCACAACAGTCTCTAGAGTTTACTCCAAATGGTGCCAAAAACAAAAAACATCCATTGAGCAGCAGTTCAGCGGATGGAAATGCCTTGTTGATGAGAGAGGTCAACAGAGAATGGCCAGAATGATGAATGAACCTGGAATGACGAGTTTGAATCCAGGTTGTGCTGAGTGACTCCAGCCAGGTCTCCTATGCAGCTAAATTGGCCCGGATGCTAGGGAGGGTAGATTCACATGGGGTAACCTCCTCGTGGTCGATATAATGTGGTTCTCGCTCTCGGTGGGGCGCGTGGTGAGTTGTGCGTGGATGGCACAAAAATAGCGTAAAGCCTCCACATGCGCTATGTCTCCGCTGTAACACGCTCAACAAGCTACATGATAAAATGCACGGATTGATGGTCTCAGACACAGAGGCAACTGAGATTCGTCCTCTGCCACCCAAATTGAAGCGAGTTACAACCCACCATGAGGACTTAGACTTAGAGGAATTGGGCATTCCAAATTGTGGAGAAAAGGAGTAAAAAAAAGATTTCTAGCTTATGCAATCTTTTAAGAAGTAGCCTACATCTGTTTAATCAAATCCACTCAAAATATTCACTTTCAATGTATTTTATTTTTTCTATACAACGAAAGTTAATGGGGACTGAAACTTTCATTCTGCCACATCTCCTTTTTGTCAACACGGAAAAAAAAAAAAATGGATTTGGAACAAATGGAATGTGAATGGAATTAAGTGTGTTTGCAGAAAGATATTATATGTCAACAAAAGAAAAAAAGAGACTGCAAAAACAACAGATTCCCATAGTTTTCATTTTTTATATCCTTAAAATCATTGTGTTACCCATTGGAGGCGTCCCGTTACAAATAATTTCTTATATCAATATATTAAACTTTATATTACAGAAGATTTTAAATAGAAAGTCTGTAGACTGTGTTGTCATACATCTCTGTTGACAGTTTCATGTTGGATGAATTATGCACCCCATCTACAGAAATCCACGTTTGGACCACATAAAATATTTTTGACTTATAAGCTTATGCTCTAATATGCCTCTCTCGCATCAATCTATTTGATGTATTTGGCCTTAAAGGCAGCAACAATGTGCTTGTATGGAGTGTCAGAGTCGGAGCGTGTCAGAGGTTTGGCAGACAATCTGAAAGTGAGGGTACCTCATAAGCAGGATATACCCAATCCAACACATCTTGAGCAGAGCCAGTAGAGAGAGACATGGACTATGAGAAAGAGAGAGAAAAGGAGAGTGGGGAAGGTTCTAGTTGGTTCTAGTTGTCTCAGGACGAAGATCTGGAAACACACACCAATACGGGGCTAAGAACCGAAATGGCAGCACGTGCACTACAATTAGCACTACCCAATGAGCATACAGAATGGATATGATGTAAACAACAAAACTACTTCACAAGTCACCCCAGTAAGTGTTCAAACAAGTACCCATGTGATCACAAGTCCAGCACACAATCCACTGCAACACACTACCACACGGTTGATAGTTACCAAAGGAACATTCCAAGCTGAGAGTCAGAATAGCCAAGCGCAGTGGTCACCACAGTTAATTTCGTGTCATTTACGAAGTCATTTATCTGCAGATTGGTCTGAAAATCATCTGAGCAAATGTTGAAGATTGGACAAAGTTTCTTGGAAAAATTATTGAAAAGTTACTGTATAAGCATATTTATCACATATGTAGATTTATTTTGACCAATAGATGGTGCTGTCATACGTGTTACATTAAGATACACTGACGTGTTGCAAAAATATGGTATCATCAGATTCCGGATGACCCAAGGAATCCAAACACACATAGTTAATGATTTCAGAACAAATGATTCAAGAGTTACAGGTAAAAATAGATGTATTTATTTATTTATTTATATTACCTGTTGGTGGTGCTGTCTCCAACTTTGGGACAGTATGTTCCCTCATATCATGGTCCTACTGAATCATACCAAAAAGAAAATCTAAATTCTGTTAAATAATTTCTGTGTGACTTGTTCTGAAGATTATCTGAGCCATTTTTTTAATAGAAGTGGTACATTACAGTCCCCATTAGGAGAGTAATCAGAGGAAGAAGAATTTTGTTTCTAGACCAAAGGGTTTAAAAGTTGTAACCTGAACAACAGTGAATTTTTGAACTGATGGTGGCGCTACAGAGTATGCCTGAAAGACCCCAAACTAGGTCAGACGACTATTCATGCCCACTCCAATCAGTGTGCCAAATTCCACCATTTTCTGTATGATTCTAGGGGCTGTCGTAGACTCCAGTTGTGGAACAATGTAATAAGAAAACCATGGAAACAATAGGTGCCATTCATCTTAAATGGTCTGATAGGAATGCTAGTTTCCCGAACATGAAATAAACACAAAAAAATGCTTAGATTCCAGGCATGATTACGTCTGCTAATTTAACTCCTGGAAAAGTCCCAGGTAAAGAAACACAGGTTAAACTGAAGGAGGGAGGATGAAAGATCGGACTGGAGTTCATGCCTTCGAGGAAGAAGGGTTTAATAACTGTCAGCCCTCGACACAATGTATTCATGAAGCTCACACTTACAAAGGGTACACAGGTCAATACTGACTCAATTCTGATATGAAGGCAAATAAACATAGGGAAAAAAAAAAAAATCCAAAACACACCCTAGCTTGCAAAGAATATCACAAAACTTTTATTCATCAGGTATTTACAAAATACAGAGTGCAATACCACCAAACTATAGTAAAAGACTTCGCACCTACCTACTATTCAGGAGAGCAATATTTTATGGTTATTATTATTATTATTATTATTATTATTATTATTATTATTATTATTATTTTAAAGAAATATTAATCCTTCATAATATAAACCAGATGTTTTATGCACTCCAGGAGACATGTGGATTGACCTTAATGTGGATTGACTTTAATTATCCAATTAAAAACCAAGCAAGTCCAAACCTGGAGAGCAGCCTCACCTCTGTGATGAGCAGGTTAATGATGCCAAGAGAAACAGGCATGATCCAAGTAGAGACTGATGTTTCATAAGGCCAATGACAGACACATCCACATGGGCAGCTGTACCAAGATCAGCAAACTGGCCTTGAATGGGTGGCAGTTATCACGAACATACAGCTTAGATTCAATGGTTTCAGATTCTTCTAAAAGGGGAACCTGTAGATACAACTGTAGGAACACAATGGATTGCTCATAATTTTAGTATTGCAGAGAAATATATCCTATATTAAGGATGTTGTAAAACAAGACAAAAATGCTTATTTTCCTTTCTTTTTTTTGGCTGGGAAATTGGATTCCTAATTCTTGTAGATCTTTATCTCATACTTTTTCAAATGAAATTAAGACTCTAAAGGTGCACTCAGCATTTTTTTTTTAAATCTTCAACTTGCAATGACACTTAGTGGCATGGATGCAGCATCATTCAAACACAATAGTTTTTAGTTACTGATGCAGACATCCACTATTCACTGTCAGTCATGATAATTTAATCCCTGAATGAAAGTGTCCAATAACAGACCAGTTACTGAGATTAAGTAAGTAATATTCAGCTGGTCATGTGATTCAAACATGGCTGCCCCCATGAGGGTGCCCCTGCCCCATGTAGAATAAAACAGCTTTTATTCAGTTACTGATATGACTAGAGTCCTTATCTCATGTCAGTACTCATGATTTAGCACATGTTTCAAAATTTCTATTAATTTCCATAGAAGTTCAACTTCAGAGATCTCAGAGCACAACTGATGGGCTAACTCAGCTATCTTCTTCTGCAGAGCTTCATTCTAGGTGAGGCAAAAGGGCACAGGGGTTACTATTTTCCGCTCTGACATCTTTTTCAAGCCTGGCCAACTGTAAAAAAAATCTCAGCCCATTGAAAACAGCAATTCTAAACTGGACACTGCTCCAGGCACTTAAATCTTAAACTTGACCTGAAGGTTCCAATGTGATGGATATCTATACACATTTTTTCATAGATATTGGTAAAATCAGAAAACTGAAATTAAAGGAACAATTGATTTAGCTTTGTCTTTGTTTGTGGTGGTGTTTACAAATTAAAGGTATAGGTGCCCCAAAAATGAAAATTTTGCCATCCTGTACTAACCATTACTGTTCTAAAACCTACTTTCTTTATTCTGGGTAAAGGTGTGGTCATTTACCTTTGCAAGAGGAAATTTAGTGGATATTGAGCACATGTGAAACCAGCAAAAGAACGAATTGCTGATCGTCTCTTTTTAATGCTGCACTTTATACTTTCGGAGATTAAAGTTAAAAATAAACTCGTCACTAAAATGATATCCTTGTCCATTGTGAATATTCAGTGTAGCTTTGTACAAAGCACCACCCACACAGAGGTCACTGCCAAACCAAGCAACTTCCTATTGGTTAACGTGGCAAATTTGCCAGTTAACAAACTCGAACTCCACTCAAAATCTGTGATGGGAAATTCTTAGCCACTGGGAGTTCATTGCATGAAATTCACTTTTGTGCGGATTCCCACTGAAATAACTGTCGCCCACAGAATTTTGCTGTGCAAAAGGTAAAATTGACTGCCCCTTAACACAAGAAGAGATATTTAATAGAATGTCTGAGCTGCTCTCTTCTATACACTGAAAGTGGATGGGGACAAGAGGCTGTCAATCTACAAATAAGCACAAAAAGCACCATAGAGCATGACAAAAGTAGTCCATATAACTTGATTGCTATATTCCAAGTTTTCTGAAGCCATACAAGAGCTTTGTTTGAGGAACAGGCTGAAACTGAAATTCTTGCTTGACCACTGTGGTCACCATTCACTTTCATTGTATGGAAAAGAGTCACTTGGACATTGTGCTATAAGTAACTCCTTTCGTGTTCCACGGAAGAAAGTCAGTTGGGTTTTGAAAGACATAAGGTGTCAGAATAAACAGAGTACATTTTTTTGGGTGAATTTCTAAGAAAACATCAATTTTAACATGTTCTCACACTGTGGCACATCAGAAGGGGAGTGAATAGGAGAGGAATGCATTATTTTTGTTCTAGCAAGAGAAAAATCCCACAGCTGGGAGACGAGATCAAAAGGGTTCTCAAAAAGGCATGTGATCACCAGCGTTTACTCTGGGAGATGTGCCTCCCATAATTTACTAAGTGCATATACACAAACAACTTCACATGGGAAGGATGTTTACTCAATTGTTTACTTTAAACCAAGTCAGAAACCAATACTCTTGGGTTTCAGAGCATCATAAATTGCAACCTAATTAAAGGGAGCATATCATGGAAAATATGATTAACCTTGTTATTTTGAAATAAGAGTTCAGTGTAGACTAACATGTGCAATGCTAATGTGCACCCAGTCCACCCAGACCATTTAAAGAAACTAAACGAAGCGAAAATGGCACTTTATGAAATCATCTTTGATGTCACAACCAGGAGCACATTAACATATGACCACTCACGTTTACAAATCAATGTCTATTCAATGCTGATTGCAATTTTTATGGTCCTCATTTCACATGTGAAGATTTTAGCCAATCATAATAAAAGTCATTTAAATAAATACGTTTTAAAAGTAGGCCTGTCGATTTAACACGTTCATTTTGTGCAATTAATTATAAAAACATAACACATTGAAAAAAAAATAAAGCAATTAATCATGTCCCCGGACTGTAACAAGGAATGTTCACCTTCATGTTTTTATGAGTCTCAGTCAGCATTGGCCAGTAAGCGCAACTCCAGCTGTACAGACTATAAACCACACTTACTGGCAGCAGATAGCACAAGATTAGGACACGCTCTTGCGTTTAAACACAATTGGACCTGAATGCAGGAATCTCGAGCTGTGCTTTTCTAAGATTCGAACTAAGTTTAACTTAACACAGCATACTAAAAATGTTGTATATGATGCTACACAACAAAATGAGTTGCTCAAAATGCATCTGTCTGATGCACATGTACACTGACTAGTCCTAAGAATAGCCCTTATAATAAATCAATTTCAGAGAGATTAAAGAGTTCTGTTGCAAAATAGCTTATTTTCAATAATCTGAAAAAATAAATATATTACATTCTGAAACCTGTATTGCCAAATCAATAAATAATAAATAAGGGGGCTTGGTGAAGGAAAAGTAATTTCAGCATTTTATATTGATGGAAAAGTACAAAGACCAGCATTTTTTTCTATGAAATAACATGCACAGATGAATTGTTCTCAATAAGAACAGGAATGAGTATTAAGAAAGTAAATGGGGTACATTTTGGGAACGGAGTTCCCTGAGTGAATTTTGTGAGGGAATGATTTTCCCGTTCAAACTGGCAACATTTGTTAGGGGATTAAAGAGTATTGCTATCTTTTCTCCACTAAATAGCCTATGAAAACGTGTTCTTCTGTGTCTGTGGTTGCGCAATGTTGACTATGTGAAACACATTCACGCAACAGATAGACAAATGCACAGGGGAATCCAAGGGCAACCGATCCACACATGCACTCAACAGATCCACACATGCAATCAACAGATCCACACATCCACACATTCACTCAACAGATCCGCACATGCACTCAACAGATCCACACATGCACTCAACAGATCCACACATGCAATCAACAGATCCACACATGCAATCAACAGATCCACACATGCAATCAACAGATCCACACATGCAATCAACAGATCCACACATCCACACATGCACTCAACAGATCCACACATGCACTTAACAGATCCACACATGCACTCAACAGATCCACACATGCACTCAACAGATCCACACATGCAATCAACAGATCCACACATGCACTCAACAGATCCACACATGCACTCAACAGATCCACACATGCACTCAACAGATCCACACATGCACTCAACAGATCCGCACATGCACTCAACAGATCCACACATGCACTCAACAGATCCACACATGCAATCAACAGATCCACACATGCAATCAACAGATCCACACATGCAATCAACAGATCCACACATCCACACATGCACTTAACTGATCCACACATGCACTCAACAGATCCACACATGCACTCAACAGATCCACACATGCACTTAACAGATCCACACATGCACTCAACAGATCCACACATGCACACATGCACTTAACTGATCCACACATGCACTCAACAGATCCACACATGCACTTAACAGATCCACACATGCACTCAACAGATCCACACATGCACTTAACAGATCCACACATGCACTCAACAGATCCACACATGCACACATGCACTTAACTGATCCACACATGCACTCAACAGATCCACACATGCACTTAACAGATCCACACATGCACTCAACAGATCCACACATGCACTCAACAGATCCACACATGCACTCAACAGACCCACACATGCACTCAACAGATCCACACATGCACTCAACAGATCCACACATGCACTTAACAGATCCACACATGCATTTAACTGATCCACACATGCACTCAACAGATCCACACATGCACTTAACTGATCCACACATGCACTTAACTGATCCACACATGCACTCAACAGATCCACACATGCACTTAACTGATCCACATATGCACTTAACTGATCCACACATGCACTCAACAGATCCACACATGCACTCAACAGATCCACACATGCACTCAACAGATCCACACATGCACTTAACAGATCCACACATGCACTCAACAGATCCACACATGCACTCAACAGATCCACACATGCACTTAACAGATCCACACATGCATTTAACTGATCCACACATGCACTCAACAGATCCACACATGCACTCAACAGATCCACACATGCACTTAACTGATCCACACATGCACTCAACAGATCCACACATGCACTCAACAGATCCACACATGCACTTAACTGATCCACACATGCACTTAACTGATCCACACATGCACTCAACAGATCCACACATGCACTTAACTGATCCACACATGCACTTAACTGATCCACACATGCACTCAACAGATCCACACATGCACTCAACAGATCCACACATGCACTTAACTGATCCACACATGCACTTAACTGATCCACACATGCACTCAACAGATCCACACATGCACTCAATAGATCCACACATGCACTTAACAGATCCACACATGCACTCAACAGATCCACACATGCACTCAACAGATCCACACATGCACTCAACAGATCCACACATGCACTCAACAGATCCACACATGCACTCAACAGATCCACACATGCACTTAACAGATCCACACATGCACTTAACAGATCCACACATGCACTTAACTGATCCAAACATGCACTTAACTGATCCACACATGCACTCAACAGATCCACACATGCACTCAACAGATCCACACATGCACTTAACTGATCCACACGCGCTTAACTGATCCACACATGCACTTAACTGATCCACACATGCACTTAACTGATCCACACATGCACTCAACAGATCCACACATGCACTCAACAGATCCACACATGCACTCAACAGATCCACACATGCACTTAACTGATCCACACATGCACTCAACAGATCCACACATGCACTCAACAGATCCACACATGCACTCAACAGATCCACACATCCACACATGCACTTAACCGATCTTAACTCAAATAAATGATGAGCCGTTTGTATTGGTAATGGTATTGTATTGGGGGCTATCAATCTACTGTTCTTTTGAGAGATGAAGGCTATTCCATCCTTGCACTTCTGTTTTGAAAGACTTAAACAAACTTGATCAAACTGGGACAAAGATAAGTGGACAATCCAGATGCACAACAAAAAGAATACATCATAATATGAGAAATAGACTCCTCACAGGTCCTAATGCAGCTATAATTAACAGAATATGCAGAACAGTTGCATTGCTACAAGTAAACAAAAAACTAAAAGTTTTAAGAAAAAATAATTTATTTTAAAAGAAATAGTCAATTGTAATATTATAAATGCGTTACTGTAAATGTAATGCATCCTCGGTAAACAAATCCCCCCAGTGAATCTCGGCCATTTTCACCACCGCTTACATTGAGAATACCCCACTGGTATTTAAAATGCACAACACATTCATGATACTCAGAATTGTATTTCTATTCGTTTTTTACAGCTTTTGTACACTTGATATGAAAAAAAAAAAAAAAAAGTTTTCTAAAAGCATCGCAGCGCCATCTGCTGGCAGTCACAGGTTAAACGGAGACTGTTGTGTTCGTAGAAGGGTCATTATTAAAAATGAGGTGACAACCATGTATTTAGATTTTTCAGAAGTGAAAAAAATAAAAAATAAAAATAATAATAATAAAAAAAATATACATATATAAAAGAAAAGTCATCATTATATAACCTACATTTTTATTAAATAATATGAAAAAGGTTTGTGGTGGTGGCCATAGTGGGCTTAAGCACAGAACTGTCAATCAGTCGCTTGTTCGATCCCCGCGGCCACCATCATTGTGTCCTTTAGCAAGGCACTTAACTCCAGGCTGCTCCGGGGGGATTGTCCCTATAATAAGTGCACTGTAAGTCGCATTGCATAAAAGCGTCTGCCAAATGCATAAATGTAATGTTTGACTCCAAATTGTTTTACAAAAATATTTTGTTTAGAAAATATATTTGAATTTGTCAATTGCATGAAGAAACCATTGTCCCCTTTTTCTGGTACACCACTTCTATGGCATTTACAGTTATTTATGTGTTTATTTTTTATTTTTTTTTAATAAATTTTGTATTCTCAAGGTCAAGTGCAACATCTAACAAGTGTGCTTAAAATCAATACAAAATAAATCATTCATTATTGAAATAATGTAAAAAGAATGTGCCATAGGTTTGAAAAACTTTTTTTTAAAAATACAGTTGTAGAAAATACATTTCAAGGTCAAAGTTCAGAGGAAGAAATGCCCTCTAAAAATGTGCATTTTCCTCACAATTTTATAGTTTTTAATTTACATTTTAAATATTTTCATTTTTTGATATGTTTATTATGTTAATGATGTTACATAGTTTAATGTTAATGTGAAAGATTTTTATTGTAAAAAAACAAACAAAAAAAAAAAATCATGATTTAATGTTATTCTTTTTGATTTTATTGATTTTAATCTGATCAGTGGTGTATTTTCCCTTTCGATTTAGTTCACTCGACATTGCTGTAAGCTCTATGGAGAGTCCTTCTTAGTCGACCTTGTTGGAACCCTTATTCATCACGCCAAACCTGTGATTGGCAATGACGGGTGCGCATTTGGCCTAAATAAGTGGGTGCTCAGTCACCATTTCTTTAGAATTGTCTCCCTTCAAGACAATGAACTTAGTCTTCGTCTTGGAACCCTCCTGCTTCGCCATCGATTTACACTTACAGCAGACAGAACTTCTCAGCAAGATGCGAACAGGACGACTTGTCTCCTGTGCTCAGTGCTTGCCCCAAGAGGCTTTCTGCTCCCCTGTGGGTCCCTGTGAAGAGTTCTCCACATCCCCGTCGAAGAAACTCTAGGTGAATGGATTCTTTGCTTCGTCGTTGATAAATTACTAACTTTTTTATTCAAAGTTATTTAGTGTCTGCCTGTAAGCAGGAATAGTTCACCCAAAAATGAAATTCTCTCTTCATTTACTCACCTTCATTCCATCCCACATGTGCATTACTTTTTTTTTTCTCTGCAGAACACAAACAAAGATTTTTTAAAGAACATTTCAGCACTGTAGGTCCATACAATGCAAGTGAATTATGACCAAAACTTTGAAGCTCAAAAAAGCACATAAAGGCAGCATAAAAGTAACCATATGACTCCAGTTGTTTAATTAATGTGTTTTGGAGTGATATTATAGGTGTGTGTGAGAAACAGATCAATATTTATGTTTAAATATATTTTCTTTCAATTTCACTTTCACATGATTCTTTTTTTGTTTTTGGTGATACGTATTCTTTGTGCATATTGCCACCTACTGGGCAGGGAGGACAATTTATAGCAAAAAAGGACTTTTATCTTTGACATTGATCTGTTTCTCACCCACACCTATCATATTCGGAATATATAGATTTAACCACTGGAGTCGTATGGATTACTTTTCTGCTGCATTTTTGTCCTTTTTGGAGCTTCAAAGTCCTGACCACCATTCACTTGCATTGTATGGACCTACAGAGCTGAAATATTCTTCAAAATATTAATTTCTGTTCGGCAGAAGATAGAAAGTCATACACATCTGGGATGCCTTGAGGGTGAGAAAATGATGAGAGAATGTTCATTTTTGGGTGAACTGTCCCTTTAAGTCATTCTGAATGGCAATACCTGATCGGATACTGTTGTCAATATCGTCCACTCTAATGATGGCATAAGTAATGACGGCTTCAGTGTCTTTGTCTCCAATCACTCCTTTAATTCCTCTGTGTACCTGTCATGTGCACAGATTGCAATTGCATTTTTGTTGCACTCTAATGTTAAGACAGCCAACAAGAACAAATGTTCAGTGGTTTCTGGGATTGTTGGTGTATTTGTCGTACCTGCTCCTTGTAGATTAGGAGAGATTCTTTATTGTTCTCCCACTCTATAGGCAGCTCACTAGCATGAGGGCGCTTATCACAGGACAACATCACTCTCACCTCAACAGTTGGTGTTCAGGTAGCTGAACTCATTCATACCTACAGATGAAAAAACAAATCACATGTAGAAGAATGATGGTAATGTTTATGAAAATATGTAAGTAATGACAGAATAGTTATATTGGAAATGGTATGTCTAACATGTGCCATTACACTATATGGGAATTTAAATGATTGGACAGATTTATGGCTCTCTTCTATATCCTAAAGCTTTTATTCACAAGTTCACTGGTTCATATAGTCCTGGAGCGCATTAAGGTAAACGCTTTTGGCATGGGGAGCTCTGAGATCTGCCAAACATGATGCCAGAAGCCGCAAGATCAGTTGTACTCACTGCCAGGTACTGTGTGCCAGCTCGATCCATTGATGATTTTATTGTAATGAAGGAAGTCTTCATTATGGCAGGGCCTTAGATCTGGGTTGGACATCATGTGATTTGTGCATGCATAAACAGTGGCCAGCCAGTGGAAGAAGCTCTCATCTGGAGAGGGAGTGTGCTCTTTAGGGGCCCAGTCTTTAGTCATGTCAAATGGGTATTTGACCACCAGCTCCCCGCCGTGGAGATTAGCACTGAGGTGCATTACGGTAGATGGACAGACAAGGGGCTCTTGTTTTGAAAAATGCCTCCATGCTTTGCCCAGATGTATGCCAAAAGAGTGGTCTGAAATCTGGCACCCTCTCTTTAGCCACTCTAAGAGATAGATATAACTGCGTCTTGTCTGTTGAGTCTAAATTTTATTTGAATCAAAGTTCATTGGGCATGACCTCTGTGGCCAACATTTTTAATCAGTGCTCTGTGGTGGGGAGTTCCTTAAATGTTACAAAACTGTTAAGCCTTTCAAAAAGTTCTCCTTTACAGAAGTGCACACAATCCTCATATTACATTTCACTGTCACCTGGTGTTAAAGGTGGAATTTATTTATTTATATATTTATTTTACTGTTGCCAATATATCAATGGTCAAGGACTTTATAGTTCAAAAATCTTTTTTTTTTATTTTTATGGATAATGCATAATTTCTGTTTTGTAATCACGATCATCATCATCATCAACAGCGTTTCTTAACATTAAAGGGATGTTTCACCCAAAAATGAAAATTCTCATTATTTATTCACACTCATATCATCCCAGATGTGTATGACTTTCTTTCTTCTGCAGAACACAAAATAACATTTTTAGAAGAATATTTCAGCTCTGTAGGTCCAAAAAAGCACATAAAGGCAGCATAAAAGTAATCCATACGACTCCAGTGGTTTAATCCATAACTTCATGAGTGATATGATATGCTTGGGTGACAAAGATCAATATTCAAGTCATTTTTTTACTATAAATCTCCACCTTCACTTTAACTTCAACATGTTTCTTTTGTTTTTTGGCGATTCGCATTCTTTGTGCATATCGCCACCTTATGGTTGTTGCCGGTCAAAGGTGGATATTTATGGAAAAAAGGACTTAAATATTGATGTTTCTCACCCACACCTGAAGAAAGAGGTTCATATATGGGATAGCATGAGGGTGAGTAAATAAAGTGTAACATTTAGGCAGAACAGGATATCATTTAAATTCTGTTGCTTTAAAATGAAAATAAATATGATGAACAAGAAATTGAGTGTACCTGTTATTTAATCTCCTCCATAAGACGTGTCTATCCAACCATTTTTAGTTTAATAAAGACATGTATTTTTTTGATATTTTTGGAACTATAATAACAATCACATATCCCATACAGAGATCGCAATGTCAGAGTGTTGGGAATATTCACACATAATTTATACACAGAAAAACACGATATCAGAGTTTAAAAATCAAACATTTTAAAAAGGAACAAGGCATCACAATTGTTTAAGCTAATAAGCATTAAGCTGTGTCAGCAGCAAGTGGTTTCCCATCATGCCTTTAGTCAGCGCAGTCAGGGGCGAGCAACTGTGCCCAACTGGGCTGCCTGGCACGGCCGCCTCGCCGTCGTGAGAGTTTTATGGCATACGTCAGCATGACATCAGAGCAAGTTGGGCCACACTCGGACACATTTCTAATAGGCATGTAACAAATACAAATGTAACATTTAAGTTTTTAACACATTTACAATGGAAAATATGGGTGTACTTATTCTTTTCATTGTCGTGTCTTAAATGTTTTCTTTTAACAAATTCTGCACACTTTTTCTTAAAGCAAAACAAGAAACATGTGCAACTGAGATGCAACTGTGCATACAGTATCTGATCAAGCTTGGCTCATATATTTACAATATTTTTTTTTTTCATTTATTTATTTTACAAATACACCCTCTTTTAGCCAAGTGGAGCACAAATTGCATCTGTTTTTATGCCAATCTGAACTTCAGGTCCACTGCTTCAATCCCCCACCCCCCTCTCTCCATTCTATTTGGCTAACAGTTGACCCATTTAATCCAGCAATCTGGCTCTTGTTAGCACCACTGAGAAAACATCATCCGTTACTGTCAAAGAAGATGAACTTCCAGAGGAGTGAAGGAATCTGAGTAACAACTAACTGCACTTTGACCCACCCATTCAAACTCAGTTTGCCATTGATAAATGTAGACAGGAACAGTGCTGGGGAGTAACTTAATAAAATTAGTGATATTACGAACTAAATTATATATTTAGTGGCATGACAGTAGCTCAGTTGTTTTTTTAAATCAGACTAGATTCTCCAGAAACTGAAAAAAAAAAGAAAGCTGAAGTGACTATTGTGTGACACTGTGAGCGCTGAAGTGTTGTCATTCAAATCCTTACCTGTGAGTGGAGCAACCTGCCTCCCATGTCCTCCTTACCGACCACCCTCACAGAAGCATTTGAATGTGGTTTATTCTAGTGACCGTTTCTTTCAATGATTTATTGTTTCAAATCTAACCCTAACTTTATATTGTAGTTTGTCTTTTTAAAGCAAAATCCTTAGTTAAGTGCTACTGTTGTGATCACTGTTTTAAATGTATTGTTATAAATTGTATGTAATGGTTTTTGTTATATTAAAGGGGTCATGACATGGGGAATCAAAGTTTCCTTGATCTTTTGACATGTAGGAGGTCGTTGTACTATAAAAACATACTGTACATTTCAGAACTGAAAACTTCCTCAACAGGAAAAAAAAGCACATTTATTTCAAGAGCACATGTTATGCTCATTTACAGGTTCATAATTTTATTTTGGGGGTCTACTAGAATAGGTTTACATGCGTTAATATTCAGAAAACACATTCTTTTTCTCATACTGTACATTGCTGCAGCACCTCTTTTCACCCTCTGTCTGAAACACTCTGTTGTATCACCTGTCTCTTTAAAGCCCCCCCTTTCTGAAAAGCCCAGTCTGCTCTGATTGGTCAGTTGGCCCAGCCTGTTCTGATTGGTCAACCACTTAGAGAGTGTGTTGGAAATGTAATGACCCTCACCAAAACCGAGTTTCAACTACCAAGGCTTCCTGAGCAGCTGTAAACACTACTGTAACTACGGTAACAATGGCATCGGTTTTGCCATACCAGTTTAAGTCCGAGTCTGATAATGAAAGTTTGGAAGGACAAGCTGATCGACCTGAACCACCATCGCAAGCACGACTTGAGCAAGACATTTCACAGTGGTACGTTTTTATTTTGTAGCTTTCTTACATTTCAGATGTAATGTTATAACGTTGAACGTAGAACAGAGGCTTACTCCAGGTTGGACAATACCGGGGGTATTAGAGAGTTAGTGTGCAAATTAGCTTTGGACTACCATGGACTGCGGCCATAACATTACAGCTTGTAATTATAAATAAACCTCCTCACTTTACTGCAGAGGAATGGTGGTAAAATGTAATTTTAACCACTGATTCTTCAACACAAATGGCTTTTGTTTCGCAGTGACGAAACAGCATCTCCTTAACATGATGACAACACTAACCCAACTCATCCTGGCCTCGACTATAACTACCTTTGTTTGAGGGCGGGCCAAAGTAGCCCTTAAGCGGGCATTATGCAAATGTGTTACATTGTGACGCAGCTATGTCATGAAGTAATGGCTTGATTGCAAACAAGGCGTTTCAGGCAGTTTGGGAGCACTGTTTTCTGTGGCAGAGGGTAACTCCTTTGGCATGGGCTTTGTAACTTTGCAGATATTTACATGCACAAACAGCTATATTACACACTAAAGGAAAGGTAAAATCCCAAAAAGCATTATAGGACCTCTTTAAACCAGGCTTCAGGAATGGCTCGTTTGGAATTTGTGGAACTTGTGACATCATAAGGACCAAATACATCTGCATAATGACTGCCTCCAGCAACATCAACTACATCAACACCTATTTTTCATAATTGCACCCTTGGCCATGGTGCTCAGACAGTCACCCTCACACAGGTGAAGAGGGGTGAGAGGGCCTGTCATGGGAGATTCATCCAAAGGGGACTTACACAAGACACCTTCATGTGCCAATCTGGATTTCACTGTTTGCCAACATAAACTGCACTAGATGTCTTTGACCGTTATCATTAATCTCATGCCACTTTTAAAGTCACAATGTCAAGTCAGGACTCTAAAAAGAACACCCATCCCGTTTCATCTTGCTTTTGTGCTGCTTTGAAGGCGTCCTGGACCGTTTTTGCACCATCTGTGCTATATTTAGTTGTTAGTCTTTTGTACACATGGACATATTTCATAGTTTTGATGCATTTCCTGCGATGTGTGATGCATTTTAAGAGCGGTACAAGCAAGTCTCATTCAGCTGCCACATCTGTCTAGGAGAAACACAAGCTGTTCTGTGTGTAAACAAACACGGAATATGTGAGATGTCTCTTCTGTGAAGACCGGTGTCTCTGCTTTGGCCTGTTGAAGTCGATTGAAGCACCCAGAATCCCCATGGACTGGTTTACATTAGCTTAATCAGAACAGTTCAGCATGGAATGTATGTTTTTAGCTCATATCATAGTGGACTGCTTGTGAACCAGTCACAATATGATTCAAGCATTGCAAAAGAGCTGAAACACTACCAGACCCATGAGTACACAGTTTCAAATGTGCCTTGATAGTTGCTGTGCTTGAGTGAACATTTTGATACATTCAGAAGAAATGTGTTTGGTGTACCCTGAAATGTAGTTTTATAAATTAGAATGTAAAGTTTGTTCATTTTTTTCCGATTGATTTTCAAATATGACTGTATTTGAGGGACTGTACGATGTTATCCAATCAGAACAGTGGGCGTTTACACTGAAGCCTTAAAGGGCCAGATAGCTTTAAACAGAGCTTTTAGACAGAGGGCCAGAGACAGGTTGGAAAATCATCATATATTATTAAATTATGACTGTGTTGGTGCAAAAACACTTTACTGACATTATAAGTGGTCCTCATGGAAGATAATAAAATTATAAAAAAAAGAGTATGTCATTTAAGTGAAAAATGATCTGAAAATGTATAATCCATCTGTTGTGCTGACACCTAGGGGCATAGGTGCAACATGACGCAAAAAAGATTGATATTACCATAATATTACAAACTAAATTATATATTTCTGATTCTTCAATTCGTCTGCCTTTGGAAGTCCTTAGAAAGCCCAGTCTGCTCTGATTGATCAGCTGGCCCAGTCTGTTGTGATTATCTTTTGCGCTAACACTTAGGTGCATAGGTGCAGCATCATAGAAAAAAAGAAAGAAAAGAAATTCTGTTTACCCGATATCATTGTAAAAATGCACTATTTAGAGCCAGCTATTAATAATTTATTAATTAATTGATTCTTAGGGTGTGTTCACACTTGTAGTTTGGTTCTCTTGGTCCAGACCAAAAAAGAAAATGATACATTTAGTCCTGGTTCGTTTAGCATTCACACTAGCATTTTTAACACCGAACCTAACGATACAAAACCAAAAGGCATCAGGGAAAAGTCACAACCTGATTGGAGAGCTTATATAACGTATATTTGCTAACGGAACTTCCAATGCTGGCTGCTGGGCGAAATGTTTTTGTTATATTTTATATGTATATATGGTGGTATTTTTACCAGCTGAGAACAAACAAAGAGTTAATAAAATGTGTAAAGGAGTCAAAACGGCGCCAGTAATTCCTCCGTTGTTCACACAAACGAAGATGTGCTGCAAGGACGGGTGGTTCTGACGCCAGTACCGAACTGTAATGGGCAACAGCTCCTATGATGAGAAGAACCAAGTATGCTTGAAGTCAGTATTGGGCAAATTACTTCCTGTTTTTGATCTGTTTAGACATCTTTGTTCCATGTTGTGTACATATATCAATTGAACCGTACCAGAAATCGGTTGGAAGCGGACCGAGACCCACTTTTCAGGCGGTCTCGGTCTGCTTGTTTAGTGTGCACCAAGGTTTGGATGGCAGCGTTCACACTTGTTCAAATGAACCGCACTAACAGAGCAATCGCACCAGAGTTAGTTATAATCGAACTGAACCTGCCATGTGTGAACACACCCTTAGATTGCATTCTTTGCTCTAAAATTTAATTTTACTCCACTGACTGTTAGATATGGGGTGAAGGGTTAATAAAATAAACATTCATGTTGACTGTAAAATATCATTTAAAACTAAAAACAACTCCCTTTACATCTTGCTTTTGGCACCAATTTGTGGACATTTTACCTTGAAACTCCTGGTCACACGTGTCCTCATGTTCAAAAACACTTCCAGCATTGGCCACTGGGAAGCAGTGATTCGAAATTCGGTAAGCACAGACCGATTTCAGCTGAAGAACTTTCGACCTACTGTTGCCATATTCAGTGTGAGTTGCTTAGTTTATTTTTTTTAAATGGACATATTCGATTGTACAACAAATTTCCATTAAACTCATCTGAGTAATCTTTATCAGATTTGATATTTTTTCTAAAATAGAAACACATTAATCTTATAAGTATTTGTGTGTAGCTTTCTATCCTACAATACAGGAACAGAGTAAGTGTGATTTGCATGAAGCGTACAACCTCAAAACATGATGTACCAATCAGACCAGATAATACTGAGAATGTCTCCTTTGTTTTCGCTTTTTTGTCTGTTTTGTAGATCAAAACAATTTTAAAAAGTCAGTCACTTTGGGTGGACATCAACAAACCTGAACATGCATGGACTATCAAAGAGTCACAGTAAAGTGGTTAAGAAAACACTGACTTTTGGGCGCATTATGAAGTTTCAGGCATGATGTATGTGGTGCGTAACACTAGAGCACATTAATGCACTTTTATTCCTTTGAAACGACTGTGTCCTCATATAATAAACACAAGCAAGTGAGATCATGCAATCTATTTCCTGAGAAGCCTCGAGTGTAAGCCATAAAGTACTGTAGATTGGCGTTTGCCCACTGTGCCTGTGAGAAATTTCCTCTTAAAAAGAATCACACATGCTTTGATCCACTAGTGAAATGCTCTGTGATTTTAAAACACCGGGTGAGGTTATTTCTTCCCACTTTAATTTCTCTAGACACGTTCATCTGAGGTCTGCCGCCACAGTTCTCTGCGATGGCATCTCTGGCTCCAGCCTGCGTTATGAGTGCTGGCACGAGACGAGTTAACCACTGCTAGAGCTGGCAACTTCTCTCACTACAGAACCAATACCTGCACCACAGGCCAATGCAAACACATGAGCTACCCAGTGAAAATGGACAGAGCAAAAGAGAGAGGGAGAGGGTTTTTTTTTTTTGTATATATTTCAACTGCTCTCATTTCACTACAAAATGTGTTATCACTGATAACACCAGAAACTGATAGATCATCCCAGTGCTTATGCTGTAAATGGATTGTTTGGTGAAATCCTGCCTTAATATCCTGTAACGTGAGTGGATCAGTGTCACTGGCCTCAAATTCTCTCGCAAAACAAAAGCTTACTGTAAAGTTGGTACTGATATGGGCAATAAAAGCAAGCTAAAAAAAAACAAACACTTTATGGCATAAAATGTAGCTTTTTCTTTGAATGACACTTACTACAATTTAATCTCCAATATCCAACGCACATTCATTTCAGTTGTGTATTTTTTTTTTCTGTATATATATTTCTGCGCTAACATACACGGTTCAAGGTAAGTGCCACCCTGCATTTCCCCCCCTTGTTGAATACCCTAATTTTCTTACAAATATCAGCCAATATGAGCCAATTAGCCAGGCTTTAGCAGGATTAGTTAAGCACTTTAGAGGTAAATTGACTTACCACCTCATGTTTGCCTGGATTGTCTGATATTTCCATCACATACAGTTTTAGGCCCATGTAGCTATGTTGTAATGCAGGGGATCTCTGGGCACATCTCAGAGATAAATTCATATATTGGCATGTTTTCCAAAACAAATGGAAATCTCGCTCTAAAAGGGATCCAGGATGCAGTAACGGAGAATATATTTAGTTCTTTCTGCATTTATCTCTCTGTGTGTGTGTGGTATTTGTTACCTGCCCGCATGAGTGTGTTAATGTAGACACAGTTGCATAACAGTGGTCAAACTGACCACAAGTGATCTGCGAGGCAGTGCTCACATACTGATGTGATAAAACTTGGAAAAGTGTTTATTTTTCTAGAAAGTGCTTTTACATCTTGCAGCCTTACTGAAAGACTGTCTCTCTCAATCTACAGTGGAGTGTTCTGGCTAGTGTGTGGCCACTCTCCTAAAGAGCAGTTATCATTAGTAAATAATTGGTGAACATGAAATTAACATGAAAATTGACCACACATCGTGACTACAAAGAGGTTACCCCATGTGACTCTACCCTCCCTAGCAACCGGGCCAACTTGGTTGCTTAGGAGACCTGGCAGGAGTCACTCTGGATTCGAACTCACGACTCCAGGCGTGGTAGTCAGCGTCAGTTCTCGCTGAGCAACCCACGCCTGGTAACACCCACTTTTAATGATCCAATCAATTCCTGATTAATAAAATCAAGTCCCGCCCAACATTTTTTTCTCCCTCATTGAATATCCAGTTCCTCTCAAAAATTACAGAAGTAAAATGGGTTGTGAACACCATTTCATACTGTTTGACTTGAGTATGTCTCGGCTCCTACTATAGTAAATCCATAAATGGACAGTTGCAACCGTGATGTTGACATATTCTTAGGTTAAAAGCTTTAAATATTGATGTAATGCTTGACCTGAATGGCTAAAAAACTGGCTACAGACCAAGGCCCAGTTGCAAGAAACACCTTAAGTTAAGAAAACCCTTATAATATCTTAATTGTAAGTGTATTGTCACTAAGGGTTCTTATTTTAAGGAGTTTCTTGGACTTGAGTCAGACTCGACTAAGGTGAGCTCAAACCCAACACTACCATTTCATGTTGACTTTTCATCCTCACCTTCCTCATCTCTTTGTAGTTATGGTGTCTGAAGTACAGTTTGTCCTTAGTGCCCTCCTCCACTTGCAACGGGTGGAAATTGTTTGGATTTTAAAATAACCACCAAAACTGGCATTTCACTGTCCTGATTCCCCTCAAACACCCGTTTGCATAAAAGATTACTTCTGATAAGTGATTCTATTGACACGATCCAACTGACATTTGCCAGTGACAACTGGCATGGTTGCTATTCTATCCTATCTATTCTATGCCCAAGGAGGGCATGCAAGAGGATGGCACAATGGTGTCCGCAGTGGGCAGGCTATTCTTTTCAAAAGTGCTGCTTAACCCTGCCAACTGTTGCCAGTGACTGCCTCCAACCTGGAAAAGATAATTGATGAATATAATAAAGTTATAAAGATACTGAGGCTAGTATCCAACAGTAGCAGTGAATGGTGGAACCTACTGACTGGAAAATGGGACTTATTTGCACTGTTTTCTGTTAAATAATTGTAAGTTACCTTATAGTCACACATAAAATGGTTCATATCATGAGAAATCAAATGTTCCTTGATCTTTCGAAATAAGAGGTTGAACAAAATTAAAATCATTAAATGCTCATTTACATGTCTATTTTTGCTCAAAAACTTGGCCCATCTAGTCATAATGATGTAATAAGGAGGAACAATGATAAATTAGTCCTAAATTCCAGAAAAACTAACTATAAGTGCAAAATGTGAGAGTCCACCAAGACTGTTATTGAACTGAATGATGGAGCAGCGTGAACTTTATTGGAACCGACAGCAAACCTGCAGCTTGTGTGTGAACAGACCAAAACACTGGTTCTCATTTCACATAGGAAGATGGTGTGTTTACAATGAAGTCTTAAAAGCCAAGCAGCAAAAATGGCCTGTGGGTGAGTGAGACTGCTGCAAGAGGTCATGAAAAAATTATGACTGTTGTTGGTGCAAACTTTTACATTATAATTGAAAAAACAAACATAACATGAAATGATTATAAAACTTATGATGTGACCCCTTAAAAGTAATGCTCCATTCAATACAAGCTAAGCTCAATTGACAGCATTTGTGGCATAAATGCGATAACAGTAAGGCACTTACAATGGAAGTGAATGTGGCCAGTCCATAAACATTCAAAGCCATAAGATGTAAACATTATATGAGTTTACATGATTTTGGGGTGATAAAATCACTTACAAACCTTATCAGTGTAGTTACATCCAATATTACAATCAGGGGCAGAGAAAGGGAAGAGAAATCGGCCATGTATTTTACATAGAAATTGGCCCAAAACTTGTTGCATGTTTAAACTTATTGCTGCCCTTTCGGCCCTGTTTTGTGACCAGTCCACCAGGAAAAGTCCCGGTTCTCCATATGGCCAGTCCGACCCTGATTACAACCTTGTTGCCATGATGACATAATGCTTGTTAACCCTATTTGCGATTTATCACACTAAAATCAGGTAGTATAGAGATTTTAAAACTCTAAAATTATGTTAAGGTGTATAATGTTTACGATTCGTGGCAACACTTTTGAAACAGGGAATATTTTAATGTTTATTAACTGGCCCAATTCACTTTTTCATTGTAAGTGCCATACTGTAATTGAGATTTTTGCTTTGTTTTTAAATAAAGGAGGGACGAGTCAGATTATTTTCTGTGGTAATCAACAATATGTCAAAAATGCTGTCGAGCTTAACGTGTATATTTCTTTTATTGTACACAAGAGAGGGGGAGTCAATGTACAGTAAGTTACAGTAAATACAGTCAAGCAGTTTTACAATGCACAGAGAAAGGGAGACTACTTTTCAAGAAATACAATCATCAGTTTAATTTACAAATATCTCAGATTAATTTTACCCACTAAATGTCCATTATCCTCTCTATTATTGTCCAGCCTGGGTGGACATCTGAATTTTTAAAAGTAATTTAGCTTGATCTGGCTTTATGACCATGACTTATAAAATCTTTAACATGCGCCTTTAATGATTTAACCAAAAAACTTGTAAAATTATTTTTCAATTATGAAAAGATTCAAAACCGAATAGACATCAATTGTATTGACCATCTTAATCACTGACTTGAATGGGTAAATCTGGGTAATGGTGCATGAAAACAATCAGAAATGTCTTATTTGTAGGAGAGTCTATGAAGAAAGTTCATTCATTTGAATTATAAGCAAGAACAGCATGTATGAGAACAATGTTATTTATGTCAACATCTAAAACCATCAGAATATAAAAAAAAAAAAAAAAAAAAAAAAAAGATTTTCTAAAGAAAGAGTGTGCTGATAATAAGAAGAATGAGAGTCCATATCTCACTGACCCTACATCACACAGCACGTTAACAGGTTTGTTCACGAGATTTTCACTAGATGGCGACAAAACACTATTTTTCAACGTTACTCATGGACGCTCGAAAGTGCACGAGAACAAGACTGTCGAGGACTTTTGGAGTTACAGGACAAAGGGAGACCGGCAAGGCCTAATGAATGAAATAAAATAGCAGATTTCTCTCTCTCTCTCTCTCTCTCTCTCTCTCTCTCTCTCTCTCTCTCTCTCTCTCTCTCTCTCTCTCTCTCTCTCTCTCTCTCTCTCTTTTTAGCTACAGAGACTTAAAGTAAAACAGTGGGGTTATTTGTAACGCTGTCTGACTCGCATGTGAAGTTTGAGTTCCCGCTGAGCTTTCCTATAGTAACGAGGTTGGAGACACATCAACATCAATTATTGACGCTTAACGCGCTTCAATAAACTTACAACCATTTCAGAAACTACTACTTTTGTACAAAACAGACAAACAATTCTGAGCATTTAAAGAAGTTTATAATTTTATGTTTTTGTTTTATCAATTATTGAATGAGTTTTCTTCTGCTCTTTTTTAAGTAATGCTGGTCTTTGCTTCCTTTTCTCAAAATACATTTTAACATTAGATATTAATGTCGCTGCATCATTTACTGAAGGTAAACTGCAGATTATAGATATTTACAGTATATAGATAATGCACGTTTTCTATGTTAGTGTTTATATAACACTTCATTTTAAAATGCCATTTTAATTTTATATGCATTAATTGTTGTCTGAACAATGAAAGCTATGAGGGTGCAGTTTCCTGCAGAATTCAATTGACCCTCTCTCGCGCTCTCTTTTACACATGGACACATACCGGATGCGTGGAGAAAAAAAACATGCCTGGAGTTTGCGTGGAAATTCCTTCCCTCAACCTGTCAGTTCGAGCCAGTACCACCCACTGTGGAGAGTGAAATGTCAACGCATAATAGGAAACTTAACACTGCAAAATATTCATTACCTGCTCCCCTCCTTAATGATGCTATGTATAGACTGTTGTGCTGTTATGTTGTCTGGATAGGTGTTAACATGACTTCATTGAGCACACACTATTTGAGGCCATCTTCTTGCAATTTGAGCCTTCCTAGTAAAGCACATAATTCAACATTGACTAAAGTATAATGTACATCAAACCAGAAGTACACATATTGTGAAACAGTAATACATTTGGAAGGCTCTTAACAAAAAAATATGAGGTTCTTTGTACTTCAATTGTTTTTGCATTAAATCAACAGGTTTAGTGTTCAAATGCAATGAAATAATAATAATAAAATAACAGAATAAAAAAGAAAACAAAACACTATTACTGCTCCCAATGGTCTGGTTGGGCATTATACAGTAGTTGTTGTGAATATAGCACCATAAATTGAGTTACTGATAAGAATATGATCATGCAGATAAATTAAATACAACCTTATGCTTTTAATATTAGATTGTATAATATAAAACACACAACTCTGAGCAATCCTATTATCAGGCCATGTGCAACTTATAGACAGACAGACAGGCAGACAGCTAGCCAGCCAGCCAGAGAGACAGACAGACAGACATTTTTGAAAATGTTCTGGTTTCCTTCACTCTGCAGCTGGTCTGTTTTGTTTAGCAAGTTCAAAAGTCACAAGAGACTTTTCCCTTCATCAGAGGCAAGTCTAACCTGAACTACCAACAAGCATGTGTGTGTGTGTGTGTGTGTGTGTGCCCTGTACAGTGACCCAGTAGTGATGGTATGAGAGCTAGCTCCTTTAATGACCTATGAGAGCTGTGGACCCAGGCCATACACAGGGAACCTGAGAACCTGCTGAGCAACATCTGTTGATCTAAGCCAGGTGAGGGGCCCACACTCCAGCCGGCAAGAGTGAAAGAAAGGGCCAGGGACAAGGCTTTGAGTGTGTGTGTGTGTGTGTAAGGGGAGTTTTTTTTGACACGATTGTTGTTTGAATTATTAATAGCTTTGTATGCTCTGATCAGTTCTTGTACAATTTATAATTTGTTGTGTATGGGTTTGCATGCCAAAGAGGCCATGATTAATATCTGCTTTTGTAAAAAAATGTTTTCAAGACTCGCCGTTGGTGTGTTCCAATTTGATTCAACTGTAAAATCAATGTACTGTCTAATAAAACCACACAGAGGAACAAAGTTCCTATTTCACAACACCTTGTTTGACACAAGTGCATACTTCACATGAAGTGGAGAGAAAGTTTGAGGTAACATATTCTGTCTGGCTCATTTTTAAGCAAGCTGTACCACTTAAATAAATCACAAAAATACTCATACAGCAGGTGAGCAATATCATTTCACAGGAGTCTCACACAGACACTGCCAGAGCTTGAGAAATGTAACCTTACAATGAAAACCGCCAAGCCCTTAAACCAGAGATGTGATCAACAGCAAACACAACACAGGACAGGGGCAGAGCCAGACTAACCCCAACTGTTTTTCATTTTGTTCTAAACTTTTTGGAGTGGAACTGAAGCGAGACTTATTAAAGGAATGTTCCGGGTTCAATACAAATTAAGCTCAGTCATTAAGGTCATTTGAGGGTTTTAGGGTTAATGGCATTAAATCATCATGGCAACAAAGAAAATGTTTTTATCACACTAAAATCATGTAAACACAAATACTGTTTATGTCTAGATCGGCCCATTCACTTCCATTGTAAGTAACACAGATTTTTGCTTCTATTTATTTATTTTTTGAATCAATTTTTGATTATTATTTTAGTTTTAAATAAGAGAAGGGACAAGTATAAGTTATTATTTTTATTATTATTATTTTGTGCTAATCAACATTATGCCACAAATGCTGTTGATTGATCTTAACTTGTATTGAACCCGGAATATTCTAAGAAAATATTGGTTATTGTTACTCAGTAAGTCGTTATTTAATAATGACAAATTGATGGCCTTTTAAAATTTTTGTTGCTTGTTTAGAATCAGAACTAGTGATTCCTGATTCCCAAAGAATCACTCGTTTGAGTCGGAAGGCAAAACAGTGTGAATAGGCTTCCGGACTGCTTCCGCATGGACAGAATAGTTTGGAGTGATTTCTCTCATGGTAAAGAGTACAGGGAAAGTTAAGAACATTAAACACCCATACACATACCCTCAGCTCCTTATGTCTTCAAATCCTGGCAACACCCCTAACACAGGACATGAAAAAAGACAATTAGTAGTGCAATCAGATGTTTCTAGTTTCATCTGGTACAAGTGAAATAATGTTAAAATGCTATGATCATATACTGTATATATATATATATTAGTTTTGCACTGTGTGTCATCTCATTAGAACCGTGAACTATCTCTATGCTACAGGACTTCAGATTGATAAATATTCATTCTTTGCCCCACATGAAAATCTCACAGCATGCTGAACTTCACTGCCCAAATATTGATTTCTGTCAGACAATGTATCGAAACTATGGCTTGTTCAGAAGATTTTGTAGAACGTGTGGAAAGTAAATGCGATGTAGTTTAATTGAAATGTATGTATTGATTATGTCTATAGCTAAACACTCTAACGGCGAAATCTTAGAATTCATACGACTTTTCTAAATTTGGCTAATTCGTATGATATCGTATGACCGCACTCGGATGAATTCGTATGACTTTCACTACAACCAATGACGTCGTTGGACATGGTTTCCATCTAATACACGATAATTACTTGCTTCTGTCACACACAACAGCATCCTATCATGATTAGACACTCTACTGATTGGTTATGTTTAGATAACGGGTTTGGGCAAGGGCATAATATAAATAAGCATGTCCAACTCATAAAATATGTACAATTTCAAAGGGTTGCTGTGGGTTACTGACCTAATGGTCAGGGGTTCAAGCCCCAACACTGCCATGATGCCACTGTTGGGACCTTGAGCAAGGCCCTTTACCCCATCTGCTCCAGGGGCGCCGTACCATGGCTGACCCTGCGCTCTGACCCCAGCTTAGTTGGGATGTGCACATTAACATTAGTTAACGCACTATATGAACTAGCATGAACTATCAATTACAAAATGTATTTTATTAACTAAAATGAACAAAGATTAATAAATGCTGTAAATAATATATTGTTAATAGTTTGTTCCTGATAATGCATTATCTAAAACACTTCAAAATAATGTCTATATTTCCTCCTTGTTCATTGTCGAATGCAAGTCATACATTTCTTACTTTCAATGAGAGGTTTACTCCCTTTAACTGTCACAAAAAGGAGATAAAGTCAGCATGAAGGTAATCCATATGACACCAGTGGTTTAATCCAGGTCTTCTGAAGGGATGCAATTGGTTTTGAGTGAGAACAGACCAAAATATTATCTCGTTTTTCACTGTACATCTTACCATTGCAGTCTCGATGCTCAATCATGATTTCAAGTTCTATTACACTTCCTAGTGCTCGACACATGCGCAGAACACAATATGATGCTATAGGAAGTGTTATCGAGCTTGAAATCATGATCGGCAAGGATACGGCTGTCAAGATTTATATTGAAAAAGTAATTACATACTGTAATCATTTCAGAGGACATTGATTTAACCACTGGAGTCAAATTATTGTTTGTGTTCAGCAGAAGTAAGTCATACACGTCTGGGATTATATAATGTTTTGGTGAACTATCACTTTAATTGAAATTCAGTCACTGTAATCTGATTGGAAGAATTTACATCACTTTTTGGCTAAAAGTAATCAGATTACATCCAACACTGTAAAATGTATTATATTGTCCTTTACCTGGTGTATTGTACTGTGGATTTAGGATAATTTGGTATTTGTATTATGTATAACTCCTGTGTAATCCATTTAAAATAATAACTTGCAACATTTTACATTGCATCATTTTCTCAGAGATTAATAAGTCAATGCATGTGGTGTATTTTAGTGAAATTTAGGGAAACTGTGATCAGCAGTAGGCAAAAGCTTCCAAATCCCTTGACATCACTTTATTGTATCAACATACTGTAGTATAGAGGTAGTGAAGTAAAACGTTGTAATCTTGAATTTAGCAGAGCTTTTCTGCTACAGCATCTGTTAAATGTCAGATTTACCAGTAGCGTGTAACATCCACCAGAAAAAGTTGAATCCTATCATAAAACTTTCCTCTTGCAACTTCCACTGATTCATCTGAAAAGAATACCCCAGGACATTCCCCTTCCATGAACAATACATGTGGAAGTGTCATGTAATATTGATGGGCTCAGCTGATGATCTCCCGACGACCCCAGTTTGGTCCCTCTCATGTTCTATAAAATATTCATTATTCTCGTCCCCATCCCGCCCCTACCCCTCAGCATCCCATAATGCATTTGTGATGTTCTGCTGGGCCTACTGCACAAAAACACACACCTGGCAAGAGCAGAGGATGATGGGAATATCAGCATGATCTCCCTTGGTGAAGAAAAGCTTTGAGTTTCAATGTTAAATTTCAGGTTAGTTTTGAAAAAGAAAGCTGTCATAAATAAGAAAGAAAACCAAACACAGATACAGGTTTTCACCTAATGAACGTAATAATTCAGGGTCTGGAAATCCATCCTCTCACACCTTTTTCCTTATTATTCATCTGTAGTTCCTCCACATCAGGACTTAAAAGCTGTATTCACAGTGGTTACGCAGTTGAATATGGTTGTTAGTCATGTAATGCTAAATAGAGCATTATTTAAGTTCAACACTTAATTCCTTAAATGCGATTGGCCAATCAGCTGTCCAAGAGTGCAGATATTTAGTACCAACAGCATTTGGTGGGATACTTCACCAGCTAGCATTCCAACCAGGTTTTTTACTGCAATTTTTTAAATATTGCATGCAAATACTGGATGGACACAACTAGATGTGAATAAAATCTACAAAATGTGCATAAAAACTAATGTGCTTGCTTGGGGTGAATATATCTTATAAGAAGACATGCGTATAAAGGGATAAAGATGCGCATCAAAAAGGTCCTAAAAAAGCCATGTGAATACATAATTTTCTCAAAGAATATAAACAATATCATTAAAAATTTTAGCCAACAGAGCCAAAGCCTGTAATCAAAATGATTGGCTACAATTACCTCCCAGAACTGTCTGACACGTTTTGGCTCCCAGATTTCTTACCTAATTTCGCTTGCCGCTAAACGCTAGAAAATATTAGGTTCATGATAGAGGCTTTTGACTGAATGCTGTAAACCCCAAGAAATGTATTACATTAAACAAAAGAGCTACAGTGGCTACAACTTATATTTTGTGTCAACTTCCCGAAAGTGATGACTTTGCTCTTTTGAATTCATGAGATGGAAATGCTGCTTTATTCACATTTTTATTTTGTTGCAATATTCATACATATTTGTATCACTATCCTAAAGATAGTTTGTGTTCGCTCAGGAATTGCTGTGCAAATAGTGGTGGGTTTTTGATACTTGTTTCACTTTGATTTTGGTCACTGAATCGTTCAGACACCTTTTCTGGAGATACACCTTCACGCCAGCTGGTTAAAACAAATGAGCACCTTTATGATGTCAGTGAGAATCATGAGTCGTTTACAATCAAAACTGTGGAGGTGACTGAGAATAGTTTGTTGACTCAAACGATTCATTCAAAAACACTGATTTGTTTACGAACGAATCCCCACCAGCTCAAAATCAGCCACCGTATGAGTACAGTGCAGAGAGTGGAGTTGTGCTTGATTCTTTGGCTTCTTTTGGAACCTGTTCTTATTACACCTGTCAGTAAATATGGTTGTGAGTCCCAGAAAATGTGTGAACAAAGCCAAAGTGTATGCTTGATTATCTCACAGCTATTATTAGTGATGTCCAACCTTTCATGTTCCTTTCTTCCCTCTTTCTCTAGTCTCTCTCAACCTGTTCACCTACATCTGTTCTTTTGTCTTTTTTATCAATGCATATTCCCTTCTTCTGCTGTTCTCTTCTGTTGTCTTCCTCCCCTGATTCTCTCTTTGCATCTTTCTCATTAACACCCAGCCCTGATCCATATAGTGAGGTGGCCTACTGCTCTTTAAGAGGTTCTCCTGTGCCACCCGTGCAGCCCTGGCACCCTGGGTTCCTCTCCTTAGACCTGAGACTGTGCCATCTGCCTCTGTCAGTGCCAATGCTGGGCACAGGGAGTCAGTGTCCAGGAGGCAACCCTTCTTATCTTAAAGATTTCTGCATGCACGATGACTGCTGCAGCTGTTCAGGCAGAAAATACTAGTGCACACTAGAGGTTGAACTAGAGGTTGAACTTTTTCAGAATATCCATATGATTTTTTTTCACTGGGCTCAAATAAGGGAGTCATCAATACATTTGCAATCAATTTGTCATGAATGGAGAGGTCATGTAAACACAGTTGGTTGTCTTTTAATCCATTCAACTGGTGTTTATTGTCTGTATTTAGAGTCCCACATACACCCTACACCCACCCCATACCCCTAAACCAAATCACTGTGAGGAAAACAAACATAATTTCTATTTATTTTTATAAGCAGTATTAAAAGAAATATTAAGAGTGGAGACAGGAAGCAGTAGAGGAAAAACTGTGGCAAAAGAGTCGAACCCAGTCTTCTGTACGAGAAAAGCACACCCACAGCGTCTTTACACACTGCACCATTGAAGTGACATTTGGGGGTGCAGATAGCGAGACATGCCCTCATCCCTGAAAACTATGAACAAAAGTATACAAAGTAGAAGAAAATATGACAAAATAAGAAAAGAAAATATGGTTTACTTGCAACAAGGATAGTTTGTTCCGCCACAGTGTGTTTCGTATGGTGACATTTCATTTCGCATGAAACTTTCAAATTTAAAAAGACATTTAGAAACCAAATGTTCAATCTATAAAACACAAGTCTTTGAGCTTTTCAAAAGATAGATCTCATCACAACAAATCATCAAAATATAGTTCATGGTAATAAAGTAACATTTCAATGTTTGATCTTTAACGACTTATCCATTTACTTTTGCACAATGAGCAATTCTGGCACTGTTTTGGATCACCACTTGATGTCCAATGTAAAATCTGTGTCCCGAAGCAAATCCAGTTGAGAACTGCGGATTTACAGTGAACCTTTTTGTGGAGTTTAGCTCTATTCTTGTTGCAACAAACATAAACAAGAACGACTTAAATTATTAAGACTCTTTAAAATTGCTGTTGTAGAAACAAGAATATTTGTTTTTGCTCACAAAATGTACAAAAAAGTGAGCCTTACTTTAAATGTTTGTCTGGCATGGAAAATGTAATTAACAAACCATGTTTGTGCCAACTTGAACAGGCAATATGCTGTTTACCTAAACCACTATCTGAGCAGAGAAAACAAATATTTTTAGTTGAGAGAGGCGCTGAGAGTCCCGTGGGGCAGACTGAAGCCACATTCTCTCCAGCACAATACTTCTGCACCTCTGTTTGAGAGTATTGGCAAATGCAATCACCCAAAAAGGCGGGATACTTTTCCATGTGGACAACTGGAGAATACTACTGAGACTGGGAAGTGAAATCGGCCCTAAATTGTAAATAAAAAGCAGCAAAAAAGTTGTTGGGGGTGGGGGAGGGGTTGGTAGTTGCCCAAAAGTTGTTGAGTGGGGCGGTGGGGGGGTTGGACCGGTTTCGTGGGGGCTAGTTGTCAAACTTTGTACTCTAGGTAGGTTTAGTTCAGAAAGACAATTTAGGTATAAGAACATACCTTAAAGTCTTGGCTACAAAAAAAGCTTTTGAACACTTACATTCTTATTTGGCTGGAAAAAAGATACAGTTCATTGAAGACATGTTGACCTTTCATGACAACATGCCCCAATAGCAGGGCATGCTGTCACGCTATATGGGGTAAGATATCACATTGAAACCTGCCATTAAAGGGTTAGGTCACCTAAAAAAGGGACTTTCTTTCTTCACCAGAACACATTTGAAGAAAAGAGAAAAATATCTTAGCTCAGTAGGTCCTTAAAAGTTTATGGTGATCAGACATTTGAAGCTACATAAATCACAGACAGTCAGCATAAACGTCATCCAAAGGACTCCAATGCTTAAATTAATTAAGTCTTCTAAAGCAACATAAGTGCTTTTGGTGTGAAAAAGATATTTAAGGACTTTTTAACTACCGCATTTTTCGGGCTATAAAGCGCACTGGGTTATAAGGCGCAATATCAATGATCGACTGCTAACGGGTCTATTTTCATACATAAAGCGCACCGGGTTATAAGGCGCATTAAATGAAACAAAACTCAGATAAGTCAAACTTTATTCGACTCTTTCACAATAACTCTCAACATTGTTCAGTTGTAACACATAAAATACAAAACAATACACTCACTTTTTCAGTTTATTCCTCTACCACAAATCCAATGTTGAAGTAGCCTACAGATCGTTTTACTCCACGAGGCGGCCTTAATGCTCAATCCATCAAGCAGTGCAGCTTCGTAGCTTACCAAGGCCATGCTAAAACATTTTGACAGATTTTTGAGCGCTGTGTACCACATAAAATCGGTTCTAGGTCAGAAAGCACAACCAGAATTAATTCATACATTAGGCGCACCACATTTTAAGGCGCACTGTCGATTTTTAAGAAAATTAAAGGATTTTAAGTGCGCCTTATTGTCCGAAAAATACGGTATATGTAATCGCTTCCGGTCAGCAGCGGTATACACATTCACAAGAGTGCTGATCTCTCGTGTAACATATGTAATGTTACGGACGTAATCTCATGTTTTTCTCTCAGTTGAGACATCCAGGATAAGCACACAAACACACCATTGTGAGTAAATATACAGATACAAATACAAATACAGATCTAAACCAAACTCAACCGCACGTGCATCAGTTCTTGCTTGAAAATGCCAACGCAATTATGTTACAAGCGCATACTGCTGCTGACCGGAAGCGATGGATCACAGTTAAAAGTACTTAAACATTTATCTTTTTCACATATTCCTTTAGAAGACATTCATTTAACAGCTGGAGTCTGTGATTTTTGGAGCTTCAAATGGTCTGATCAACATCCACTTGCATTATAAGGACCTACTGAGCTAAAATATTTGTCAATTTTTCTTCAAATTTGTTCTGCTGAATAAAGAAAGTCATACACACCTGGGATGGCATGAGGGTGAGTATATAATGAGATAACTAAAATTTTGGGGTGAACAAACCCTTTAAACCTGAGCAATTTGGTGATTTAACAATCAACAAAACAAAATCCACGCCTCTTAAAATCTACACCTGCATTAGACAGCTATTAAAGGCTTGTCAAAAAGTACAACAATTAAAAGCACAAAACAATTCATGAAACAGCATAAATTGAAAATAATTTAAAGGAATATTCCACGCTGAATTCAAGTAAAGCTCAGTCGACAGCATTTATGGCACAATGTTTATCACTATAAAAATATTTTTTACTCATCCCTCCTTTTCTTTAAAAAGCAAAATGGGTAACCACGAGGCACTTACGATGAAAGTGAATGGGACCAATCCGTAAATGTTAAAATACTCACTGTTTCAATAGTATTGCCACAAGACGTAAACAATATGGGTGTTGACATGATTTAAGTGTGATAAAATTGCATATTAACAAGTTGAACATTTACAACTTCTTTGACATGATGACGTAAAGCCATCAACCCTGTAATGAGCCCAGAACAGCCATCCACCACAATAGATGATTTAAACAACTTTACAGCTCAAATATTAAACAAGATTTAATATAAGAATATTAATAATAATGTAAGAGCTTTTATAAAATTATAAGCTTCATATTTCTGCCTTTAAAGCCCACCAAAACTGCCCTATTCACTTCTATTGTAAGTGCCTCACTCTAACCACGAAATTTGCTTCTTTTTTTCTTTAATAAAAGAGAAAATCAGATGAAATTATTTTACTGTGGTAATCAAAATTATACCACAAATGCTGTGGAATGACCTTAATTTGTACTGAACACAGAATAACCTTATTTTTACTAAGAAATAACCCTTGTGACAACTAGCCCCAATTTCCCCCTTCACCACTGTCCACCGAGTTCCCAGTTTTCCCTTCTTGCTGGCTGAGCCTAATTCAGTGTCATGTTCAGGGCTGCGAGGAAGCCCAGATTGTGAACTAGCTCCTTCCTTGTGTGTTATTTATTGGGTGGGCAGTGAGTTGCAGTCTCCTTATTTACACCAGATTGCTTCTCCAGATGTTTTTTTGGGAAGAAATCCCCCAACCCTCTGATTACCTCCCTCCCACCGCCACCCACCTCTCTTTGTCCAGATGGAAATTATTTTTTTGTATGGCTCTCTAATCCCTTTCTTTCCAGGGCTATTTTCCACTGCATTGTGATAGGAAAGTTACAATGAGTCAAAGAGAAAAGCACAGGGTTAAGGCCAAGTCTTGTCAACGGGAAACAATCTCTTCTACTGGTTGTTAAATAAAACCTACATGCATCTTCTTTTTTTCTTTTTTTGCTTGGTGTGCGACCCAGCAAAAGCTGCTGTGCCTGGTGTAGATGCATAATGAGCTTTTGTGCTCAATGGTTCTCCCTTACTTTCACATTAGTTCCTCTCAGCCAGCGTTGTGGAGAGCACAGCTCAGTGAAATGGACTGTGAGAACGCTAACCAGATGGCTTAGATCCTAAAACCCCAGGGGAGAGAGGCATAGTTCCGGACTAAGCTAAATCAGTGTACCTAGACTTCAACTGCAGATACACATAATAAGGAAACTGTTGGAGCAAAATATTAAGGGCTTTTAGAGGTTTAAGGGAATGTGTTTGGATTAGTTGAGTTTCCAGGCCTTCTCCTGGCTTCTGGGCTGATTTCCTGCTTTGCTTTTCTTTCCATGTGCCACCTGAGATAATTGCAGAACCAGCCTACATTGACTTCGGTACTACTAAAATGAAAACAGTTTTTTTTTTTTTTTTTGACAGAAACATCAATAAAACTTATTCCTAAAGCCTAAACCCTTAAAGCCTTTTGAGTCTGTGAATATCCCTCTTTATTTTTCTAAGGATAGTCAATTGATGCTAAAACTTTACAATTTTATCCTGTACATAAAGGATCGTTTTCTTCCCTGAAATCAAATAGGACATTTCTCTGGTGAGCAGTAAAGAGCATTGTTCTAAAACGATAAGGCACAGATTTGTCTGTAGTTCTCCGGCGAGGTTCGTTGGGGTGGGAGGAAGACCGGGGGAACGGCAGATTGATGAAGAGCTGAAGTGGGTCCCAGGGTGACACACGCTCCACTCCACAATATTAAAAACTCCTACACGTTTTTGGGGAAGCAAAATTGCCCTTGCTGGAATGGTGGTGTATTTTTTCTCAGTAATGAGCAGCATTTGTTTTATCTTGATAGATGGAACGTTTAGGAGAATTCATATCATCACATAACTATGAAACTGGCTTCCATTTATGTCTGGGTGCCCCACTGATCATTGCTGAAGGACATCTTGATAATTGCACAATTGTCAAGATGCCACTCAGAGGACTAAAATATTTTAGACAATGTTGATAATCAAACAAAACATAACCAAGATCTACATTAGAGGGTTTGTTAACCCAAAATTGAAAATTCTCATAATTTACTCACCATCATGCCATCCCAGATGTGTATGACTTTCTTTTTTTCAGTAGAACACAAAAAAGATTTTTAGAAGAATATCTCAAATCTGTAGGTCCATATAGTTCAAGTGGATGGTGATCAGCACTTCAAAGCCCAAAATTCACAGACAATCGTAGTAAAAGTAATCCATTCGACTTCAGCTTCCGATTGTATTGCGTCAGTTCTAGCGTGAACATGCCAATGTGCCAGGGTCGGACTAGCCATCAGGAGAACTGGGACTTTTCCAATTATGCAGAATGGGCCACAAAATGGCCCCACAATATGCCGAAGGGTTTCACCAAGTAAATCCCCATGAAACACCCGCCCCCCAGCACATTCGTTTGCTTCCTTCCGGGTCTGACGCAAGACCGGCTCGCCCTCCTGATTGCGTTCGCATCCATCAAGAGGGTTGGGGACCTGCGAGCATTCTTTTTCAGCGACACTTGCCTGGACTGTGGTCCGGCAGATACTCATGTTATCCTAAGACCTCGACCGGGCTACGTGCCCAAGATTCCTACGACTACCTCAGAGGTAATGAACCTGCCCCAGGAGGAGGCAGACCCAGCCTTTTCTTTGCTGTGCCCAGTACGTCCTTTGCATACCTTTGTGGACTGCACGCAGAGCTGAGCAGCTCTTTGTTTGCTATGGCAGACAGCGGAAAGGGGTGCTGTCTCCAACAGAGGTTGCCCACAGGGTCGTCAACGCCATGGCTGGCCTATTAGACTCAGGCCGTGTCCGCCCCCTTTGAGCAAACTCTACGAGCAGTGTGGCGTTCTCGTGGGCACTGGCCAACGGCACCTCGCTAGCAGACATCTGCAGAGCGGCGGGCTGGGTAACACCCAATACCTTTATGAGATTCTACAATCACAGGGTTGAGTCGGTCTCGTCCCATATTTTCTCAGGTCCGAGCACGTAGAACTCGGTAATGCGGAACGGCTGACCGGGTGTTCTGCTTGCACATAGCGCCCATCACAGATTACTCTGCTTGTGTGTGTTTTCCGCGGTATGGTCCCCCTGCCGGCAGGACCCTCATATCCCTTGGGCAGCCCCCTCTGCCCCCCAGTCGCTGTGTTTGTTGTAATGCCACTTCCACATGTGGCCTGAAAACCCATGTGACGTATTTGCCACATTTAACCTTCCTCCAGCCTGGGCAGGATGTGGTCTCCGTGGGGTCTTTTCCCCCTGAAAGAACAGGAGTTGGAAAAGAACGCCTCCCCTGATGCATGTTAAATGGCCCCAGCCACTTTAACTCTATTCGAGAAACATAGAGAGAGAAAAGGCGTGGCTGGCACAGCCTGCTCTCATGCTTGGCACGTTGCTTGCGCCCCCCCATTCGGGGATGCTGGGAACCTAAAAAGTGTATGACGTTTTTATGGGGCGTTGGGGAAGGGTACGTGCAGTCTGATGCAGCCTGCTGCTTTGGCACGCAACTGCATCAGCAGTTCACATCCATGATTCAGCGCATTGGCGTGATTGAATAGGGACCCCTAGTGTCGCTTCATTCAACATAACATCGAGTGAGCAACATACGAGGAACGTCTAGGTTACTATTGTAACCTCCGTTCCCTGATGGAGGGAACGAGACATTGTGTCCCCCCGGCCACGACGCTGTACCAAGCCATTGTAACGGCCGAACCTTATTCTCTGCTACTCAGTGAAAAACCTGACTAGACAGATGCATGATTCCCTCCTTTTATACCCGTATTTCCGGGGGAGGGTCATGCAAATTCTGTCAACCAATTTCTCATTGGCCTTTTCTCAAGTTCAGAGGTAACCGAGGTCATCAAGAGGGACCCCTAGTGTCGCTTCATTCGTCATAACGTCCCGTTACCTCCATCAGGGAACGAGGGTTACAATAGTAACCTAGACATGTTTTTTTTCATGAACTTTAACAAAAATATATATTTAATCACTGGAACACTTAAGAAGTATTACATTATGTCAGTAAAGATACCATTTTACATTTATTATTATTTATGATTTGTATTTTATTGAAAAATATTTGACATGATGTGTGCGTTGCAGATGTCATGACTTTACAATCAACGTGATGCATCTATAAAATGCCTGTGTAATACTTGATGAAAGAAAGATGTCAAGTGAGAAAAAAAATGCAAGATTGCTTTTAAGTTTGAGAAAGTTCAGATTATGTTAAATGAAATTGAGAAACACAACATGGTTTTGTTCAGTATACTGTATTTAAAGGTCTAACACCAACAAAGAGAAGTTGCAGGTTTGGGAGACAATAGCTTCAAATTTACAGCAGCTAAAGCTGTGAAAAGATGTGACCAATGTATAAGAAATAAATGGCAAGACTTGAAGGGGGCTGCTCAAAAATCATCTTTAAATATAACTGGTAGTGGCACTAGCTCTGCCAATTCTCTAGCCACTGAGGAGGAGAGGGCCCTGAGCATAATGGATGCCACTTCCCCAGATGGTATTACTAGGGGCATGGATGTCCATGGAGGTGTCTTGCCCACTGAATCAACAGCTTCTGAGTAGGGAAGATCAGGCACCCCATCTCTCACCCTGCCCGAGTCTATTGTCCCTCCTGGTACCCCAACTGTGTTCCACATTTCCTCAATGACTCCCCAAGGACCTCAAAAGTTTGAGGCCACCTGTGCCTGTAGCCGGGATCTAGTAGAGCTGGAGAAGGAGAAAGTGGACCTTCTAAAAGAAATCTAAAGACACTGAAGGATGCATCTGAGAGAGATGAAAAATTCAAGGAAGAGGAACTTGTGATCAAAAGGGCTTGTCTTCAAATCGAAGAAAAACTTGCTTTAGAGGAATTCAAGATTTCTAGGCCCTCCATTTCTATGCCTATTTTTCTGCCTGACCAACAAGGTAGTGTAATATCAATGTTTCCTTATAGCCTAAGCATGCAATGCTTTTTTTTGATGAAGGAATGGCTGAATATATGTGTTTTGTTTCATATACAGTATGCAGTGTGTTGAGTACAATAATTATTCACGTGAAGTTGCCTGACCAATCCATTTGAGGAAACACAGGAAGTACAAGCCAAAAATAAAACAAAGATTTCCTAAAATGTATTAGTCTTTAGTGTTTCTGAAACTCTGTTGGTACTTGACTGTCCATAGCCCAATATATTTTGAATTGTTTGAGTCCTATATTTTGAACTTGCGTTGAATTACAACCAGGTGGAAAATCTTGCATTTAAATGGTATCACAAAGATGCCATATCCCAGATAGCAGCCTAGAATTTATTAAATACAAGCATCTCAATGTAAACAACTTTACTGCCTTATTTTTCGGTGTTGTTGACTTTATCTGTGACCTTAAATTTGAAATAAGAGGCCAACAGCTTTCCAAAACCTTGTTTGCAACATCATGATAATCACAAATTGTCCATGATATTTACAGCAAATCAAAAGTAATCAACACAACATGTCTTCAACATAGAACCATTTATTTTAGAATGGCTTATGAACTCTTCTCATATTAATGGTTTATCAACCATTATACTGTACACAATATGAGTGTCAGATGTTTTAAATTAATAATTTAACAAGTTTAAATCACATACAGGCCCATCCATTACATTGTCACAGTATATAAAGGGGAGGCATTCAGTGCTTGTTTAAACTAGATATGGCTGCAATACAGTGTATGATTCTGTAAAGCAATTAATGGGCAAAGAGGAGGCGAGAACCGGCTTGACAATATAAACAATAGTTTTAATAATAAACTGAATGAAAAACACACAAACATAAACACAGAGCAGCTGCATGTCATTCTCTCTCTCTCTCGAACCATCATCACCGGCCGCCCTTATCCCTTGTGCGCCCCCATCAGGCTGATTGTGGACATGGCGTGCATGGTTCCATCCCGCCCCCCACCCTCCTCCGCTCTACACTCCTCCCGGCATTGTGCCCCGTCTGCCGGCGGGTCATCCCCGCCTTGCTAGACCTGAGTGGAGGCAGGAGGGAAAAACAACAACAAAACAATATAGACGAGGGATAAAGGCCGACACGGAGAGACAGAGAGACAGAGAAAGAGAGAGAGTGAGAGAGAGAGAGAGAGGAGAGAGAGAGGAAAAAAAACTCACTCACCGGTTCTCTGATGCGGCATCACGTGGTCCCTGATCACTCCTCCACCCTCTCAGGCAGACGGCAGTCGCACCTCCCCGGGCGGACCGGAGTCAGACCAACCCCCCAGTGGACAGAACGTCCCTCTGCGTTCTTGGCGACCCGTGGGGACTCTCCTCCGCCCCTGGCAGCGGCCCTACCGCTTCAGGCAGTTGGGGAGTCCAGTACCCACTTGCCTCGCGGACGCCGGCCGTTCACCACGTCCAGGCAGTCAGGCTACTCCATCCCACGGCGGATGGCAGCAGCGCTCTCCTGGGTGGACGGCAGTGTCGAGGACTCTGTGATGGGCATCCATCCTCCTTCCCGGGTTTTGGCACCAATGTAAAGTGGTTAATGGGCAAGGAGGAAGAGAGAACCGGCTTGACAATATAAATAAGAATTTTAATAATAAAATTAACGAAAAACACATAAACTCAGAGCAGCTGCATGTCATTCTCTCTCTCTCTCTCTCTCTCTCTCTCTCTCGAACCATCATCACTGGCCGCCCTTATACCTTGCATGCCCCCATCAGGCTGATTGGGGACCATGCATTAATGGTTCCAGCCCGGGCCTGCCCTCCTCTGCTCTACAGATTCGTTTGAGGGAAAGCGAGCGAGAGACATAGAGAGTGCTACAGCAAGGACCACGTCATCCCAGAAGTAATTTGGTGCAAGTCAATGCCTTCTTGAAGCATACCATCATTCCGCTGGAGATCCTTAATGATGTGGCAATCCTCGAGAAGTATCGGCTGCGAAGGCAAGAGATTTTGATGCTTCTCATTTTGATTGAAACAGACCTGATGAGAGTAACCATAAGGAACATTGCACTGACCCCTGCAACCCAGCTCTTGGCAGCACATCCCAGAGTACATACAATTCCACACCTCTAGAGAATTTTTTTTTTTTCTTTAAACACAATATCCCCCAAGTCATTGGGTTCATTGATGGAACACTAATTCCTCTTCACACCCCTTCCAATAAGGGCCATATATTCATATGCAGAAAAGGGTATGTTGCCATTAACTGCCAAGCTGTGAGCGATCATCAGGGGCTCATAACAGATATTGTGGCAAAATGGCCTGGTAGCAGTCACGACTCATTCATTTTGTTCAATACTTCTGTTGGCCAGGAGGCACATGCTTCCAGGGGTGAATGGCGACTCCTTAGAGACAGTGGGTATCCCCAGAGAACTTATCTCCAGTGGACAACCCCCAAAATGAGAGGGATGAAAGTTACAACAAAGCTCACAGTGTGGCCAGGAATGCTGTTGAATGCCCATTGGAAATTACGCTTTAGGTGCATCCACAAGTCGTGGTGGTCTGCTGTTTACCCCTCCAAAGTGTTGTGCAGTTATTGTAGTAACTGAAATGCTGCATATTATTGTGATGAGATTAATTTGAAAGAGGATGAATTTGCAGAAGACCACACAATGAACCCCAGCATGCCCAATATTTTGCTGGTTTTGAAGCACGTCAAAATGGGCTGCAAAACTAAGATGAATTGTAAAATAGATTATACATCAATTTAGGCTTACAAAGCTTTTGAGAAATGAGGTCCTCATTTGTACAAAAATCTCACTTACACAGGTTCTTCCATTCTTTCAAAATGCACCCAATTTAGTTTTAGCTCTTCTTTGTTGCTTGTCTATGTCCTTTACACCTCCAATTGCTTAACTTGGTGATTACACAATCTATATGTTCTAGTTTTTCTAGGAGCAATAAATCCACTCCTTACTTTCAGCCTGAAGACTCCACCTTCAATTGAGTGCTATTCAGAGACATTTGTCAGACAAACTGGACCTGGCCCAATGTGTCAAAATTACACAGACAGTGAGACTACATCACTGCCCGGCCCTCTCCTGGGCTGTACTTGCACCCGCCTCCCTCTCCACAGGATGTAAATGGCTGTTTAAACAAATTAATGTAAGGTTTCTTTCATACATGCCCCAGTAATATTGAAGCCATTACAGTCCTCTCCGGAGTTGGCATGGTCAGCGCTTTATGTTTAATGTCTTCCACGTTGAGCTTATTAATCTAAACAGTGTGGCCCAGCTGCTCTGGATCTGACATTTCCCAGGCAGTGGCAGCAGCAGTTTCACAGTTCATGCACCCATCTGAACAGCTGCCATAAGTTGGCTATGGAAAAGCTAACCGGCTTGTGTCATTTTCCACACTTCATTCTGACCACTCCTGGTGAGTAAGTTTTCACCATCATCTTCATCTTCATTTTTTCATATCACTTGGCTACACCTCAGCCTTAGGATGGACTCAACCAAAATGAACCGCCAAGCTTACCTTTATCTTATATTTCGTACAAAATCCTTTAGTTTTAAACATTGCCCACCAACATCTACTCAGTTTACTTGCATAAAACAAGACTTGTACTAACTAATATTTGTTTTGTATTCATGCAATTGGAACTACCAATTACTGACAAGTGGCATCCCCCAGCTGACATTTTGTATCAGTCCAAGTGTGAACAGATTTCCCTATGGTGCTACGATTGCGCATTGTGCAAGACATGGGTTTCCCTAAGACATGGGTTCTGGACCTGTAGGAACCAGGAAGTATTTATGTTCACATAAACAATGGTGAGCATGATTCAGAAGTTGCAATTTCACTGTAAAATGAAATTTACTCCACTGATGTAAGGTTAGGTTTAGGTTTGGGTTAGAGGGTAGAGTTACTGTTTACAGTATTACATAATTTATAACTAAAAACAACTCACTTTTGGCATCACTCTGTGGATACTTCAACTTGAAACTTGTGCTCATACATTCAACAACACTTCCAGCTTTGGCCACTGGGGATAATGCTTTGAATTTTGGTAACAGACAGATTTCAGCAGCAGAACTTTTGATCTACTGTTGCCGAATTCACAGTGTGATCAGTCTGGATATGGACAGGTTTGGTGCAAGTTGCAATGAAGACTTTGTGAATGATACACCATTACACATAATTTAAAAAAAAGTAAAGTAGTAAAGTGTCAGCGAGCCAGTGTTTTTCCCCTTCTACTCAGGTGTGCTAAGGGGCCGTCATGACTTGTTAAAACTGTGTATGTTTACTGTACTGCTCTGTTACAAATATTACACTGTTACAGATAGTGCCTACAATTCTTAAATAAATACAACATATTGCAACAAATTTACTTGGAAAAGAAATTATAAAGTAGATGAGCAATTTCATGTTTGGGCCTGGTTCGGGCTTAAATTTTGAATGTACCTGGTCAGGTTGGGTCACATGACCTTGAGTTCATGCCACATTTGGGTTTAAATTTAAGGCCAATGCAGACCTCGTATGCCTATACACATCAGTTCTGCAATGTATCAGTATTTTTAAATGGAACATTAAAGTTTGCTTTTTGTTTATGGTTATGTGCTTGATTTCTTTTTTGTTAAATTACTTTCTCCTATCCCAACTTCATTTTCTATTAAAGCTATGAGTAAGAGTAAACACTGTGGTTCTATTTCGCTATCAAGGCCTTGCTTTAAGGGTTCTGACTATCCGGACATAGCGACATTGACTGAACCAATAGCATCAGTGTTCATGAAACCTGTTTGAAAACACTCATGATTTTGCCCTAGTAGAAATTGCACCAAATTACACCATAAGGAGTGATGGGTTGGTGTTTGTTAATGACAAAGGAAATTTAAAGGCCTCTCCTTTTTGTGTTCTGTAGAAGAAAGTCATGCAGGTTTGGAAGAATGTGCATTTTGGGTGAAAAATTCCTGTAATGAATCTGTAAATGTGATTTGAATAATTTGAAAACGTGCAGTCATGAACATAAAAGCTATCTGAACCCATTTAGAGACCTGTGAACAGACTGTCAGTACATTCCACACATTCACATCGGTTTCGCACATCAGTCTGAGACAAAAGACCTGAGAGGCATTAACAGAGTCTCTTTCCCTATCACGATAAGGTTGCTAACAGGTCGATGTACTAGTGCAGAAAGGTAATGAAACAGGGCTCACCCAAGCGCACTCACCAGGGAGGGTCCTCTTCACCTGCTGTCTGCACAGATGAGAGCTTTAGGCTAAATCTCTGCTCCGGAGGGTGACACCCTTCAGCTCTTTGCCACCTTAATGGCAGGACTCAAGCCAGATAATGATGCTGACAGGCCGACTGTCTGTCTGCCTCTTCCCACAGCAGCCCCTTAAGAGCTCAGTGTGGGGCACTGGCCATGAATCCATGAGACTGCTGCATTTTCAAAAGTCATTAATCTAAACAAAGACACCCCGGAGTCTTCTGTGACTCCCTTTGCTCATTCTCATCCTCTGCTCAGGACAGACATGATGAAAAGTGAGAGCTAAAGAGGCAGCTCGGCTCAAAGTTCTGCAGTGCTCTGCTGGGCTGACATGGACTGTGGAGCCGTGGGCCTCGCATGTAAGGGGGATGTGGTATTTTCAGCACCTTGGAGAGCACTTAAGACAGCGGCAGTGACGCCTGCTTTGATGAAGAAGGTGAGGGATGGTTATGATGAGGTATGTTGTTGTATTTCACACTAATGGATACCCAGTAACAAAATACAAAAATAACCAAGTCTGTAAAGCCCACTCTGTTTGGATGGCATAATAAAGCAAGAATGCAGACTATGGAAGAACTGGAGACCACTAAAAGGCCTCATTGGGTGAATCTAACAAAAATATGTCCAGGTCACATTTTACCCCAAAATCTAAATGAAAAGAACCTTTTATCTGTGTAACAACACTTTTTATCTCAAGATGCTGTATAAATGTGTCCATTACATATTTGTAATTGTATGTTCATATTATTTGATCAGTTTTCTTGAATTTACCTTTCTTTTCTGTATTTTTAGTATAACAAATACTACCTTGATGTATAAATGTTTTCATAATTTTTTTTTCATATTACAGTAATAAGAATGAGATTTGTGCTATATTACAATAATTGTGGAATAAAACATTTGTTATGAGTGAATCGTAAACTAGGCTGTCCTCCTGTAGTGATGTCATATCTCTTTCTCCATCACTGTCCCAACTAGTCGAGCATTTTTTTGTATAGTGAGGTGTGAAATATCAATCTATTTTAAAAGTGATTCCTCCACTTTTTTTCTAATTATTTCACACTTTGCAGTAGTAAAATAATGTGGCTGATGTATAATGTCTCATACCCCATCTTAAAAAACTTGAAATGATGTTTTTGTTGAAACATCATTTCAACCATGAAAAGGGAATGCAAAATACAGTATAACATGTGGGCTTCCCACAATTCTTGGAGGTCCCTGAGGCCATGTAAATAATCACCACTCACATGATTCATTGTGGTGAAATCGTAAATAACTCTGAAATGCCTGGGCTGGATTTGATTTGACATAATTTTTAAGGCATTCCAAGCAAACCTGCCTCGTGTTTTTGCCTTTGTTGAAATCCTGCCAGATGAAGCTATTTTTGTCACTTACCTCTGTGTTGCGCCCTGACTTCTTTCTTAAGGAGCGGCTGGAGCTCAGTGGGTAGAGCAGGTCGACCACTAATCACAGGGTTGGCGCTTTGATTCCTGGCCCACATGACTCCACATGCCGAGACCTTGGGCAAGACACTGATCCCCAAGTTGCTCCCAATGGCAGGCTAGTGCCTTGCATGGCAGCTCTGCCATCATTGGTGTGTGAGTGTGTGTGTGTGTTTGTGTGTGCGTGTGTGAATAGGCGAATGAGTTAATAGTGTAAAGTGCTTTGAAAACCGCTAAGGTTAAAAAAGCACTATATAAGTGCAGACCATTTGCCATTTAAGCAGAAGATGGATCAGAAGATCAGCTTTCTTTCACTAATTGTAGAGGAAAAGAAAAGGGAGGTGGAAAGGAAAAGATGTGCATATCGTATACTGTTTCACTTGCTTTCTCTCTCCTTACCTGCACTCAACTTTGTCATTAGCAGGCAAAGGCAACTTTCAGCAGTCGACTCAATTTATATTAATCTCTCCTGCTTGGCTTTCATTGACATGTCAGATCTTTATGTAAGTAAGAGTAATTTGCCCTCTGAAATGCATTTACAGATATAAAAATAGCATTATGGTCTGTTTTTCTAACTCTTCAGACCAGGATGTGGCTAAGATGTGAGGTCTATACACTACACATATACAGGGACTAACCCCCCTTTTTTGTTTCGGTTCCAGTGTTACACAGCCTCCTTTTCAAATGGTAACTGGTTAGAATGGAATAAACAACGATTAATAACATATTTTTTTTAAATGATAGGATGCTGTACTAAAGGCGGGTGATATACAAGTTGCAGTGTTGCCTGATCTCTCAAGAGAAACATAACTCAGAAAAGAAATTTGCTTCACCCAAAATAAGTGACTATATGTTTTTCTATGTGGGGAATTGATCACCATAAAAATAACAAGAATAGGATACATTAGCCTATTATAACGCATTTTCAATAAATATTAGGGATGGGATGATATATTGAATTTCGATATTTCACAAACCAAAAAATTAACCATAGAGGCAAAACTCGATATTACGAAATATTGTTTTTCTGTCAATGTGATCAAAAATTAAATGACCAATCAAACATCATAATCTCTCAATCGCTTGATTTTACCCCTACTGCACTTTTTTCTACACTTTTTACGGAGTTCACAGAAGGTCCTTAATGCTTAAAGTGCTTGAATTTAGCTCCTAAAATTTTAAGTACTGGAATATATTGAAAATCGCCTTTTGTTGAAAAGTGCTTGAGATTTTTTTCTGTGTAATGTGTGTCCTTCAAATATGAGATACCCACTTTCATTGAATAACTTACTTTTAACATCCTTTCTGTTCTTTATAATCAGGTCAAATTAAATGATAAAAAATAGACCTCTCTCATTAATGAATGAACAGAAACACCTATGCATACTGGGAAATGAAGTTCATGAACAAGGGGAAACTAAACATTCACTATAAGAGCACTGAAGGTGAGGGAAAAACACAAGGCAGTTCGTGACAATTACATGTAAACACAATATTTCAAACATTGACAGCTTAAGTCATTACTATACAGTATATACAATTTCAAGAAATAATATTAATTGATAAAAAGTGGTATTTCTAAATTTTTTTTAATTAAAATATAATTATAATAATCAAGACAAACAAATTATTACAAAAATAAACATACACTGCCACACACTTTATCAGGACAGCTTCTGATCAGTTCTGTTGCTTGTCCTGTGTCTGATCAAAAATGTTGCCCACTATTTTTGAAAGCATACTTGTTTGTATCTTTTCTTATAGTAAAAGGTATATGAGAAACTCTTATTATTTAAACTTTGAAGATTTCTATTGTATATTAAAAACTTTATTTTGATGAGAAATTATAATGTACATTTTGCGCAAACAAAATAAAAAATAAAACAAATTTGAAAATGTAATCATATCGAATTGAGATAATATTGAATCGTGAACTTCATATTTTGTATCAAACCAAATTGACATAGATGTCAAACCCCCGCTTATCAAAAACAACCACCACTACAACAACAAACAATTGCAGTCATGGCATCATCTCACATTATCGCTACTTGCACCACATATCACATGTTTACTATAGCTTCTTCCATCAGCCGTGAGGGATTTACATGTGATAAATGTAAAGAATTAGTCAAGCTGACAGAAGATAAATGAGTTATAGACACACATCTGAATGCTAGTGGAGGTCGGTGAGAAAGAGAAGCCGGTAGATACTGTTTCGGATGCGGGTAGTACAGCAAGCAACACACACACACACACACACACACACACTTTGGTTCCGGCTTTAGAGCCCCCCCCCCCCAGCAGGATATTTGGGTGATGTCTCGGCAGCATACTCGTAGGGCAAAGCGACACCACTCTCCTGTTCCTGTTAGGATTTCCAATCGATATTCCCCACTCAGTGATGCACCCTCTGAGAATCATGTTGAAGGCACCATTGTTATTGGTGACTATATTGTAAGGAACGTGGAAATAGAGACTCAAGCCACTATTGTTAAATGCATTTCAGGTACCAGAGCGTCTGACATCAGATCAAATTTAGAAGTGCTGGTTAATGCTAAACATAGATTTGTGTCGCTGAATGGCTGGATGTCTGAGTCCTGAGAATTGCATAGGATTCATAGAAATTAGAAGAGTTTTTGGGGAAGACCTGACCTGCAAAAGAGAGATGGACTCCATCCCTCAGGGAAGGTGCCGCTCTCCTCTCTAGTAATATGTCTTATAGTCTTAATAGTGATAGTGTTTAACTAACTGGGACACTGGTCAGGAAGCAGACAAACTGGCTAATCTGAATGTCTACTAGCTGCCTTGAGACACCACACAGATCACATAAACTGCAACACATAGATAATTAATCACCTATATATCATAGAGAGACTGTGTCTGTTCACCAAACTACCAAACACAAAACCCTCATTAAGTAATTAATTTTTTTTTGTTATTGATGTCAAATAAAAAAATAAACAAACAAACAAAAAATTAAGATAAACAACATATAAATGTAGGGCTACTAAACATTAGATCGATTTCATCCAAATCATTAATTGTAAATGAAATTATTACAGATCATAGTTTGAATTTGCTCTATTTGACTGAAACCTGGATTAAAACAGGTGAATATATAAATTTAAAGGAGTACTCCCTCAGGTTATTGTTATAAACATGAACCTTGTCTGAAAGGTCGAGGAGGTGTTGCTACAATTTACAGTGCTATTATTATGTTATTCAAAGGTTAGGATATAAGTTTAATTATTTTGAACTGATAATGCTTAATGTGACATTGTCAGTTATAAATAAAAAATCTTTTTAATCTTTTATTCTTGCAACAGTATATACTCCACCAGGGACATATTCAGAAATCCTTTTTTTGCTGATTTTCTGTCAGATCTAGTAGTTGCTGTGGATAGAGCTTTAAATGCCGATTACTTCAACATCCACATAGAAATGCAAATGATACACTCGTATTAGCATTTATTGATATTCTCTATTCTGTTGGGGTTAGACAAAATGTGACAGGTCCAACCCATCACCAAAATCAAATTTTGTCATATGGAATTGATGTTGATAATATAGAAATTCTGCCACAGAGCAATGATATCTATGCTAAGCAAAGGTAACTCAGTCTATGCAACGTTATCAATCAGGTAGAACTGTTAACTACTAACAATAGCTTCACTAATAATATTCCAGATTTGTCTCAAATACTCAGTATGCCAAAAACTTGATGTTGTAACAAAAAATATGGATACAGTCTTCTCTAGTTCTCTAGACACTGTTGCCCCCCCTCATTGATTAAAGAAAGTTAAAGAGAAAAATCCTGCACCATGGTACAGTGATCACACTCATGATAAATAATTACCTATGAGCATCTTCAAACCTTCACTGTTATAGGTCAGGAAGAGCTAACAAAAATGATCAAAACATCAAAATCTACAACATGTATGTTAGAACCAATACCGACTAAACTCCTAAAAGAGGTATTTCCTGTAATATCAGAACCTCTTCTTAATATTATTGACACCTCATTATCCTTAGGGCATGTCCCAAGAAACTTTAAACTGGCAGTTATCAAACTGCTTATCAAGAAACCACAGCTTGATCCAGGAGAATTGGCTAGTTATAGACCAAATTCAAATATCCCATTTATGTCGAAAATACTAGAAAATGTAGTGTCCTCCCAACTATGTTCATTTTTACAGAGAAATGGTATATATAAAGAATTTCAGTCAGGATCTAGGCCCCATCAGAGTACAAAGACTGCACTTATCAGAGTTACAAATGACTTGCTTTTATCATCTGATAAAACTGCTATGTGCATAGAACACTATTTCATAGTATGTTATGTTTACATTTGGCATTTTTAGAAAATGTCATCTTTTTGCACGACTCACTTTTGTCTCTTACTGTGCCTACTGTCCTGTTCCTTTAGTAATTATTGTACTGTCCCATACTTTTTGCACACGTTTGCACGTGCACATTATGTAGAAATGTTATTTAGTCTGTGTAGTCTCATGTGGTTCTATGTTTGTCCTATGTTGTTTTATGTAGCACCATGGTCCTGGAGGAATGTTGTCTCGTTTCGCTGTGTACTGTACTAACTGTTGAACGACAATAAAAACCACTTTGACTTTGATCGTGGCTGCATTTCTCTTCTAGTGCTCATAGATTTAGTGCTGCCTTTGACAACATTGGTCTTGCCATTCTCTTGGATAGGCTTGAGAATTTTGTTGGCATTTGTGGATAGGCATTAGCTTGGTTTAGGTCCTATCTCTCTGACCGCTACCTCTTTGTCTGTGTAAATGAGGAACTATCAGATCAAATTAGTTAAGTATGAAGTATTAAGTATGAGTACTTCCTATTACTTCCAGTACCAGGACTGTAGGTGGGAAAGGGCCTATGAAGTGCCACAGGGATACATTTTAGGGCCTCTGCTTTTCTCCCTATATATGCTCCCCCTGTGAAACATTATCAGGAACCATGGAATATGTTTGCACATGATACCCAACTTTATATTTCTTCGAAACCTGACAAAATGTCAACATTTTCCAAATTAACAGTGTATAAATGATATCAAAGAGTGGATGGCTAGAAATATCCTTCTACTCAATTCCGATAAAACAGAAGAAATAATTATTGGAACAAAAACCTCAAAGATGCATTTGGATGTACCGTAACGTGTTATATTTGATATCAATCTAACTTTGAAAAACAAATTTCCAATATTTGTAGAACTGCATTGTTCAACCTCAGAAATATTGCTAAGTTACGATACATGCCATCTGTTTCTGAGGCCAAAAAACGAATTCATGCAATCATGACTTCAGGACTAGATTATTGTAATGCATTACTAGGTGGATGTCCTACAGGTTTAATTAATAAACTTCAGTTGGTTCAAAATGCAGTAGCTAGAGTATACCAAGAAACCAAGAAATATGATCATAGACCTATTTTTATCAGTGTTACATTGGCTACCTGTTAAGTTTTGTATTCATTTTAAAATTCTGTTAATTACTTAAATCAATTTGAATGGTCTAGGTCCAAAGTACTTAAGTGACCTTCTATCACGCTATAATTTATCATGCTCTCTATGATCACAATAAAGAGAATATCAAAATCCACAAAAGGAGGGGGATCATTTTCATATTTGGCTCCCAAACTATGGAATAGTCTTCCTACCAGAGTTTTAGACACACATTCTCAGTTTAAGTCTAGACTAATCAGCCAGGCATACATCTAATTAGTCCCTAAATTCATGGCTTTGCTGCTTTAGTTAGGTGTGCCAGAATCAAAAACACTTCTGTTATTCTTGAACCCTTCTTTAAAGTTAATGGCATCTATGCTAATTTTATTCTATCTCTATCCCTGTCTAAACCTCGGATTATATCCAGAGCCTGCCAAATACATCTCCGGTCCTGCCTGATGTCCGACTTCCACTCCACACTATACCTGTGTGAAGATGACCAACTGCAACATATGCCAGCCAGACTTCACTTCAGTCCACCAAGACAGACTTCTCAGAGGATGAATTGATACAAACTCAAATACATCGGCTTTTCATGAGCCACTGTCAGAAGCATGGGCTCAGGATGGTGTTCACCAAAATGATATGCCATAGGCTTCCAACAGGACTGCGATGCTCCTCACTGAATGATACCTATATTAACTTGGTCAAAGGAGGGACAACACTCTCTTAAAAAATTAACTACATAGAAAATGAATTATCCACTAACAAAATCCTTCATCTGCAAGGACAATGCATCAACTTATATGGGATGACTTCAAGGACTTTAACACTAAAACTTATAGTTCATACAAAATTGTTTTGTTTAACCATTGACCCACAACATTCATTTGGCTTACTCATTTTTACTACTAATAGTTGTAAACAAAAATAACTAATTTTGGCATTATATTCATTCATTTTCTGTTCTAGCATGATTTCATGTACAGCTGCTTTGAAAAAATGCCTGTTGTGAAAAATGCTATACAAATAAATTTGACTTGACATGGCTTCTCCTTTGCATAGTAAAGTCTTAACTTGCATCTGTGGATGCAGTGGCAAGTGGTGTTGTCTGACAAAGGTTTACCAAAGTATTCCCAAGCACATGTCATGACATCCGTCACAGACAAATGAGGGTTTTTAAAACAGTAAAGTCTGAGAGATCAGAGATCACGCACATTCAGAAGTGGTTTTCCAGCAGGACAACACCAAACCACATGCTGCCCATTTTACAAGTGCATGGCTGCGTACAAGTGCAGCTGAAGACCTGCATAATGGATGAATGGGGGAAAATTCAGCTTGCTAAACTTAATAAACTTGTGTCTTCAATGCCCAAATGCTTATTAAGTGTTATTAGAAGAAATGGTGACGTTACACAGTGGTAAACACTTGACTGCCCCAACTTTTTGGAGCGTGTTGCAATAGTCTGACTTCTCAAAATGTTGTTGTTGTACTTTCAATATAGCACAGAGCCAATAGAATTTACAGATCACTACTTTTTTAATTACATTTTTCATTCTGTTCCCATTTTTTTTGTTTCCAAGGATCATTCAACAGGAAGTAAAACTCCAATGTGAGATCAACACTTTTTCTATCAGTTTTCTTCTTGCATGTGGCCAAAGATAGTACTTCTAAAATGACCACTTACTGTTCTCCTTGATCTTTATCTCAAGCTGCAGATATGTATTTGATGATCCATGTAGAAAGCTTTATGTTTGTGCGTGGTTGCTTCACCCGATTCTCCTCCACTGCACACCAGATGTAACCAAAGCAGAGGACAAAACAAGTGCATTATTTTTTCAGAGCTTTGTCTAGTATGAGACAGTGATGCACGCTGACAGGGCCTGCTAATTGGAGTAAATTAATTTACCTCGGGCCCCATGTTCTCACAAAGTGCCGCGCTTCGTGTGAATAAGTGATGATCGGCAGGGCTCGTATAAGCCCTAAGTTTTTAAATCATTTAGCATTGCGTTCTGCTAATTAGCACAGAGAAAGCCAGCTTTCAGCTACAATTAAGATGGGCCTCTGTCAGTCAGGGGACCACAGCCGGGAAGAGGCACTGATTTATTCATCCTGCAAGCAGATGCTGAGTGCATTGGGGGTTTGGATGGAGGGACTTGGAGATGAAGAAAGCATGGGGATCTAAGAGATGAAGGCAGAGAGGGGTATGTGTGTGGGTTGCAGTGTGTATATACTGTATGTGTGTGTCGTGGGTTGTTATTAGTGCACCGTCGCAGAAGCTTTTTTTTCCCACAAGAAGAGGTCCAAACAAAGCAATGAGACGAAAGCTGGTGCAGAAAGTCTGCCCATAGTTACACACCTCTACACTGACTCCCCAAGCTCAGACGATAAGATTCTCCTATGTACTGGATTATTGTGGTGAAAGTGAGACCTATCTCATATCCAAGGGTAGTTTTCCAAAACCTGAAACACCCTAAACACACACACACACACACACACACACACACACACACACACACACACACACACACACACACACACACACACACAGGTACTTCACACTAACTCATCTCTTTTTGAAAGGAGGAAATGGCTCAAGGAAAATATCTCTCTGGACCTCCAAGCCAAATTTCTATTATTTTCAGCGATCACTCAACAGTCTACACAGCCCGGTTTAAGTTTGCTTTGGCACACTAAAATCACTGGAACAGTCTGGCAGACCTTTTTAAGCAAATTTACAAGGTGCTTGACATGTAATGAGAAAATTATTTTAATTCGCAAGTCAAATATTTGAATGCAACACAACATAAGGTATGGCGTTGACTAGCATTTTTTTCTCGCCGAAAAGAAGGAAAAAAATCTACGTAACTACATTTTATCAGGCAGTTGAGCTCAACAAGGTAGAGTTGGTCTTGAATCATCCTGACATTTTTTTTCAGGTGCTCATCATATCTCTGTTTGGCTGTGCCCTCTTCTTTTACAAACTCCCTCCAGACCCCCACTCCATTTTGCATATTGCAGCACGTCCCGTCGAGCTAATCTTGAACAGATACAAGCCATACATTTTGGATCAGAGGATTAAGCCCATGGTAAAACACAATGAATCAGTAAAAAGCTACAGTTCTTCCTGCTTGGCCTTGCACATGTGATCTGACGGATGACTCCACGGGCTCATCCCTAACCCAAACAGCTTCAGTCTATAAACAAATCCTCATTTCAATTCCGACACAGAGGTGTGACACTTGTGCTATGAACGCTCACCCAGAGCTCCTCCAGCCCTGCCGATTTATTCAAGGTCAGGCCCCTGTGTTGCAAGGCGTTCGTTTGTCTTATCACATAATGGCTTGCAGGCTTTTGCAACTTGGATCGTTGTGAATAATAAATGTTGTTCAGATGAAGCCCCTGTAGATTTAAGACCATGAAATTGTTTACAGGGGGCTGATTTTTTTTCCCTTGGCAAAACTCTGTTGACCACTATTTATTTATTATCAGGTATTCCTGATATAGGTTTGGTTATAATTACTTGTTTTTGTGTATCCTCATTCACTCTCTCAGTTTCTTTCTCACCAGTGCTAAAGTATTTTACTTTGATCTGAAAGTCTTTGCAGGCTCATTGACTGTAATGAGATCTGGAGAATCCATAAAGATGGCTGGGATTTGACTGCGAGCCGAAAACGCAGAGCTGGGAATCAGCCACATTTCACGGACAGAGCAAACAAAATAATAATAATAATTAAAAAAAAGCAGCAGCAGATCCCAAATAACTTGGCAGCGCTTTGCCATACCCTCCTCTTCACCAGATCCAAACATTAATTTCCCCACAGTCTGGAATTCCTGTGTGGAGTGGGGGAAATCACAGGAGAAAGAGGATTGGCATGGAGCTTCTAGATTTTTCTGTTTGTGGCCCAAAAGGTGGGTCCCTCAATGAGAGCCAGGATTTCTATAATCCAAAGCATTGACAAGCATCCAGTCCATCAATCAAGGGCTCCAGGGTTTCATTCCTTTGCTCAATCCAGGCCAAATTTCACATGGTCACTGGTGATGTCTGATAAGACTGCTTTATTGGGTCAAGGAGAGGACTGGTCTACCAATAACCGAAGGTTTTCTCTGAATGCAACCCATACCGCCTTGCCAGTTTCACTCTGCTGTCACTGTGCAATTGCAATTCATACTAGCTGTGTTTCTCCGTAAAATCCTGGATAAATGTCAGGGCAGCCTTTTCTCTCTTAATCTGTCAAAGGGATTCAGAGAGGTTCTAAAAATACTCTTTTGCTGTTCGCCCATGATGTTCAACTAAATTAAGGAGGAGTAGGGCTAAATCAAATCTCCATCAGTCACCTTCAAAAAGTCCAGGGTATTTCATTTGATGATACTTCCATAATTAAATGAGGTTTTATAGTGATAAATAGGATAACTCTGACATGTGGCTGAGTAACTAATTCTTAATAGCTAGGGGATTTTTATTAAGCGTATATGTATTAATTAAAACTTTGGAACTTAAAATCAGCTAAACAAATGCTTGAGCAACAAATGTAATTATTTCAAATGGATATGAGCTATATATAAGCAACATCAGGATATGTGTCTGATTATCTGCTAAAGTAAATTTAAATGCTTGGAAGTAAAGAAAAATGTTGAATGTTAGACACAGACAAATGTATTTCTTACACCTTTAACTTTATGCAGAACACACACCTGTCCTTCAGCTGTTAACACACACACACACACACACACACACACACACACACAAACAAGGCTAAACCCGGGGCTCAAAGTTCAGCCCAGAACACAGGATGTGCATGCTTTCAAACACAATACACACTCTCATACAGCTCCGTATTTCATGCCAGTCTATCCCATTTATTATTAATGAGCATGTAAATAATCTTCTGCCGACCTGAGGCCTCAAGCTCAATTATTTTGATCGTGTTTGTTTCCTTTGACGTCCCAGCTGGGCAGTGTGGCCTGGCCAAAGATACAACTGAGTACTATCAGCATAACTTACCATTTCACACTCTGTTATAACATTCTAGAGTCTCTCTGACCTTGAAACTTTCCATTTATTTTCCTATGTTCATCTTCATCACTTCGTTGGGTGCTTTTTTGTCATTGTCTCTTACTTTGTAGCGATGTCTGATACACAAATGATTTGTTTGTTTATGTAGCCGGTGGGTTGAAAATAATCAGCACAGATACAAAAATATCTATGGGGTTTTATTCTGACTGCTGTATATAAATATATATTTCTTACATATATATATATATATGTAAGAAAATACATAATGAAATGAAATATGAAAATGAAATACGGTAGAGGCTAATGTTAAATAAAAATTCAAACAGGGCATTAGCCTACCCATATGCTTCAACACATACTTAATGCATGCTTACAAATGTTTTACCTTGTGAATTTCATAATTTATGATTCAGATGATTGCAACACTCTCCAAAAAAGTTGAGACAGGGGCAATTTAAGACAGCAATTTAAGACTAATAACAACTAGATGATGAGTTAAAATAACAAGGTGATATGAAACATGAGATGTTAAAGATGTTCAATATAGTTAAAAGATTCAAGGAATATTGTCAAATCTCAGTGAGTAAGGGGCAAGACGAAAACCACTTCTGAATGCTCATGATCTCTGATCCCTCAGACTTCACTGTCTTAAAAAACATCATTCATCTGTAATGGATATCATGAACATGGGCTTGGTATTACTTTAGTAAACCTTTGTTATTCAACATCACTCACCGCTGCATCCACAGATGCAAGTTAAGACTTTACTATGTAAAGGAGAAGCCATACATCAACACTGTCCAGAAGCACTGCTGCCTTCTCTGGGCTCGGTTTCATCTTAAATGGAAAGTAGAACAGTGGAACTGTGTTTCCCCGTCTGTCTCTCACTTCGACATCGTGTCGAAGAAGCGACACTAGGGGTCTCTCTTGAGTGCCGAATATGCCTCTGATCTATGAAAAAAGACCAATGAGAGTTGGCAAACAGTATTTGCATACCCACACCCCCGTCTCCCAGCTCCATCCATTCGGCACTCTGACGGCACTCTGCCGCCAGATCTCAACAGTCCCAACATCCTGGACATGGACCACCTGCCTCCAGCCCCCACGACTGTTTCCCGGCCGGCCGGTTCCGACGAGTCTTGAGGACGCCTACCCTGGACCTCCTCCTCAGTTTCTAACCCGCCCCCTGCCGGGTGTGCGGAGCAAGGTAAGTGCTTTGAGTCTTTTCTCAGCACCAGAGCCTCGGGACGCGTCTCCGCCTCCCGATGACGCTTTACCTGCTCCGCCCCGCTGCGAAGCCCCACCGGGTATGTCAAAAATAATCGTCCCCTTGGTGCCCCCTGTTTTCTTTGCCCTGCAGAAGTTTCTCCCGTTAGTTCGAGACAAACATATCCTGATCAGGTCAGACAGCACCACTGCGGTGGTGTACATAAATCGGCAAGGCGGCGTACGCTCCTGCCACATGTCACGACTCACCCGTCGTCTCATCCTTTGGAGCCAGCAGTGACTCACATCCCCGGCAACCTCAATGTGATAGCGGATGCGCTGTCACGACAACGCTTTCCCTGCAGAGAGTGGAGGCTTCATCCTCAGCCAGTCCTGCTGATTTGGGAACGGTTCGAAAAGGCCCAGGTAGACCTGTTTGCCTCCCAAGAGACCTCCTACTGCCTGCTCTGGTATGCCCAAACAGAGGCTCCCCTCGGGGCAGACGCACTGGCACACAGCTGACCTGTGGGGCTGCGACATTTCCCCCAGTGAGCCTTCTTGCACAGGTGCTGTGCAAGGTCAGGGAAGACGAGGAACAAGTCACCCTTGTGGCGCCTTATTGGCCCACCCGGGCCTGGTCCTTGGACCTCGTATTCCTCGCCACAGCCCCTCCCTGGCGAATTGCCCTGGAAGGAAGGACCTTCTTCCACATGGGTAACTTGCACATCTGTGAGGGCACCATTAATGCAGACAGATATGTACAAATTTTGGAGCAGCATATACTGTCATCCAGCATTGTCTTTTCCAGTGACATCCCAGAATTTTCAGCAGGACAATTTCAAACAACAATAAGTGGCCGAATAAGCAGAGAGTGTGGGTGCAAGATTGGCCTGCTTGCCATCCTGACCATTTCCAACTGGGAATGTGTGGTGCATTATGAAGTGCACAATATGGTAACGAAGACCTAGTATAATTGTTCAGCTGAAGACCTGCATAATGGATGAATGGAGGAAAATTCTACTTTTTATACTTAAGAAACTTAAGTGCCCAAATGCTTAATAAGTGTTATTAGAAGAAATGATGATGTTTCACAGTGGTAAACACTCAAGTGTCCCAACATTTTTGGAGCATGTTGCAATCATCTGATTTGAAATGACTGTACATATAAATAAAACAATGGAAATTCACAAAGAAAAACATCATATAATGTTTAGTTGTAGTGCTTTCAATATAGCAAGGGAATATAATTTCAGAATTGTATATCATTCACAGCATTTTATGCATTTAAAAACTTGCTTACTTGCCACACATGCAATCCATATGCATCCTTTAAAAATAACCCAAAATATACATACCACTCTTCAGAACACAAATTTCCCAAGAATTCTCAACTGATGAACAAAACTGGGAGCTCTCTTGCACAATACATGTCCTCATGTTTCTAACCAGCACACATGCGCAACAGAGAGAGTACCGGAAAGCAGGTGTCGCAAACTCTGGTTCTTAAAGGGGCCACATCCAATTTATGATAAGATTTACATTTCATGAAATTTCATACATATATACATATAATACATTATAACTTCTGCAGATAAAACTGGATGTTGCTTATGTTATAATGAATTATACTCTAAGGTATAACTTTGAATAGGTAATTATTATAATGTATTATAAATGTGGTTTCAATTATATATGAGAAGTTATAACATATTATAGGACATTATTAATGAATTATAATGCCTTTACAATGCATTAGTTAATTGGAAAAGTGATGGATGGTTTCATTATGTCCCTAGTGTTAAGAAAAGGCCTTTAAATAATGCTCATAGATTAAAAACACATACATTTGAACACATACATGTGTTTCTTCAGCTTTAAACTCTGTGGGTTACTAGAAAGTAAAATATTACTACTTTACATTTTCATGCTCATAATATAATTTTTTTTTAATTCAAACTCACAATGTCCAACATGTGAATGCATCACAGGAGATTTTTGTAATTTTTTTAATATTTCTTTTCAAGTTATGAAAATTCACACCCCACTGTCATTTCCAGGCAGCATATCTCAAATTCCGTATTGTGTTAAATTGAATTCTGTGCTGGAAATGACGCTGATGGAAATGACATTATTATATTTTTAAATCAAATGGCTGACTCCTTTGTATTGCTGTGACTAAATTCATAGCTAACATTTTATGTATCCTAAATACATAATACAATAGAAATATACACTCTTCGCATAATCTGGCAAAATTTGACCTTGATTGGAAATGACGCTCAATAAAAATACACTGCTCAAAAGTGATATTTATCTTGCATTTTTTTATCTTATAATTTTTCATCTCAAACATGCTATTCACTGACACTTTTGATGACTTAAACATGTAAGCAACAGTAACTTTTGAAAAAACTTTATTAGAGGTAAAATTGTTTGCCGCGGAAACTTTCAACTGTGGGACTGGCAAATTTAATAAAAGTAATTGATAGAAATCAGAACCACACAATAAAAATTTAAATGGTTTAAGTTTATTTCACTCTTTGTTTAGATGATCATAGTTCTAAACATGTAATAATTTGTATTTTTATTACAATCCCTATGGAGAAGTTTTGTCACACACACACCCACACCCACACCCACACACACACACACACACACACACATTTTTGAAATATTTGAAAAACCCTGCTGGCATTATTGTGTTCTGCTTGTTATGAAACTCTCTGGCATTAAAATTAAAATAATGTTGTACAGTTCTGCCGAATTTAATTCAATGAACTGGAGCAATTATGGTGGAAATGTTCCCTATCTTTCTTAGTCACAACTTTAAGGTATGCGTCTTTACAAAATTCACTACAATAATAAACACACCCCTGAGAGACGCTCTCTGGACTAGCCCTGGTCTCCCATATATGCAACATCTAGGTGCTTAATAAGACATATACTGTATTCAGATTGTTCTTCTAGCACTCCAAATTAAAACAGGGGGGGTAGCGTGATATGAGCGCAAAGCGATCATCTGTGTTCTGCACCTGCTTTCAGGACCTTGAATAACATAATGTGCGAGTAAGGGCAGCTGGTAGACTTTCTGGTGCCCTCCTAGGGTAAGATGGTGCCCCCCTAGGGAGTTGATGCCCTATGCAGACTGCATAGTCTGCTTATAGGGAGTTTTTTATTCATTTGTTGCTTTCATTTGAACATACCAGCATGCTTACGTCACACGAGAGGCCATGTGAACTGATTTATCCAAGGGCTGTTACAAAAACATAATGACATTTTAGTTTAGAATATACATACAAATATTCTAATTTAAAAGTAATTTACATGCATATATACAAGATATACTGTATATTATAATTGTAACGCAGTTCAATGGAAAGGAGGAGGCGAGAATCGGCTTGGCAATATAAATATTATTTTAACGATAAACTAAAACAAAAGACACAAACACACACATGACGGACATGCCCATAAATGATCTCTTTCTCCCGCACCACTGTCCGCAATCGGCCTTTATCTCTCTCCGAAGCACAATTAGGCCAATATGGGACAGTATATCCAGTTGCATTTGGATACATGTATGTAAAGGAAAGCAATCACAATTTATAGTAAAGAGAGTATCTGTGCTGCAATTACAGGTTGTTAATATTCTTAAAGTATATTCATATATTCATTGTTCCTTATGGGCTAGACCCTTGCACAGGTTTTGACCTCTTGCTATGACAGCTGTATTGCTTATATTTGCCTTCTAATACAGACTGCTAAAGGGGCTGTTTGTTCAGTCAAGGCTGAGCATGTTTATTTCTGCTAGACTGGTGCCTGGAGGCCGTGTCCCGTATCACCAAGGCGAGTCACACATTATACACACTCCCTCTGTTTGTTCTCCAGTCCATCATTAATGTACAAATCAAGCCACAAACAATTACTCTTACCCCCCTTGCCTGGCACATGTTCACTAATAATTAGCCCAGGGTCGTCGTTTTTGATGTCATGGAGGAAGGGGTATATAGAAGAAGAAAGAGAGTGTGAAAGAGCGAGATGGTTTAATTTGCATAGCTGTGCTACATTAAGATGTAGCCACTTATTACAAGTGCAGGTCAGCCAGTCACCAGCATTGTTCAGAAATAATAAGCTTGATCCCACCTTACACACACTGATATTATGTACACAAAGATGTCTGCTGAGGTGTGTGAGCATTTTAATTTGAACTCCCTGAAGCCTTTGAAAGTCTGGACCAAGTGTCAAGCTTGTTTGTTACATGTACTTGTTTAGCGTGAGATTATGGTTCTGTTACCACATTGGACAAAACAAGCTGTTATTGAGCTCAGCAACTGACATGAATGGGTATTAGTCAGGTGGAACCCAAAGCTGCCTGTACAAATGATCAGTATTAAGAAATAGTCCCAGACACACTATTGAAAAAATATTAAATGTTTAAACTGCTCTTAATGTAGCAAAGTGGAGAGATTTCATGTAGTTTGGCTCTGGTCATGAACTGAACGTAGCCCCTTTAAGACCAGAGTTTTGTGACACCCGTTTTCTGGCACTCTCTCGTGTTAGAGACGTGAAAACAAACATTGTGCAAGAGAGCTCCCGGTTTGTTCATTGTTTGAGAATTCTTTGGGTTAACCTAAAATTTCATACACAATGCTGATAAATTGCATTAAAAACAGTATGTGTTTAGAAGAGTTTTATGTTAAAATTGAGTGTTTGTTATGGATCATTTTTGAAGGATGCATATGGATTGCATGTGTGGAGTTTCACCACATTCTGCATACATTTACATTTATGCATTTGGCAGACGTTTTATCCAAAGCGACTTACAGAGCCCTTGTTACAGGGACAATCCCCCCGGAGCAACCTGGAGTTAAGTGCCTTGCTCAAGGGCACAATGGTGGTGTCTGTGGGGTTCGAACCAGAGACCTTCTGATTAACAGCCCTGTGCTCAGGACTGGGTATGTAAATCTATATTAATTATATGTAATTTAATGATTTATAGCCCGGAATGTTTTCCAATATAGTGAATAAGGTGTAATATGTGTTATATGAGAAAACATGAGTGTTATTGATTTAAACTGCAAAATATACCCTTGAAGTCTGGTTAAAAATAAGCAAGGTGCTTTGGGTGATTTAAGTATGTGTTGAATGCATAAAATACTGTGTGTTGAAGCATGTTTCAGCATGCATTAAGTATGTGTTGAGGCATGTGGGTGGGCTGGTGAACTGTTTGTGTTTACATTTAACATTAGCCTCTACCGTATTTCAATACTGTATTTCATTTTCCATATTTCACTGAACCACATTTGTATTTCATTTCTGATTTTTCCCCCAGTTCTTTTATATATGGCCCCACTGACTGCAGTTTTATCTTTCTTTTTTTTTTCTTCCCAACAGCCGTCAGATTAAAACCCCAAAAATATATTTTTGTAACCTGCGTTGTTTCTTTACAACCACTAGCTACAGTAAAATTCTCAACACTTGCTATCTCTGATGATCATTGCATTCTGGAAATATCTTGTAGCATTATGAATTATTATAAAGAAATTAGTGACATCTTGCATTATTTTGCCATGATTAAAAGCAAAGATTAGCTGTCATTTACCTAGAGGTGAGCAATATCATATTAAACTAATTCTCCTGTTGAAGAAATCATGTTGTCTGTTCAAGGTGATGGACAACTAAATTAGGAGAACAAGTATGCAAGCATTTTATATCTGAAAGTGCTCTGTTTATCTTCTAATGATAGCTCATCAAAACCGATTCTTTACAAGCAAAACGCACAGTTCCAGACTGAATGATAAAAGCCTCTTTATGTCCATGGTGAGGGCAAGAAAAACCTACAATACTTGATAAACATGTCAGAAACCAATGAGTGCATTATAATGGGTAGAAAATGTACATATGCTCTCAATTTTCCTTAAAGTAATATTCCGGTTCAATACAATTTAAGCTCAATCGATAGCATATTTGTAGCATAATAAATAATTTAGACTTGTCCCTCCTTTTTTTATATATATATATATAAAAAGAGGTTAATTCAAGTAATTTCATTAATTTTGTTAATTTGAGCAGAATTAAATTAAAATGTAACATTTTCAATAGCCAAATCCCCCCATCACGTCTATTTATGCAAACTTTGATTATAGTCCCAATAAGGAAAAAATTATAATGCTGCCACACTCTCTGAGACTACTCGTTCTTCTCAGTCACATAAAAGATTTGTTCAAAATGAATGAATCGTTTATGAACAACCCATCACTAAATGATAGTCCAGAGCCCAACCATTGGTTGAGTAAATGTCATTGTGCTTGGTATAGACGTGCTGCTTAAAACAGTTTTCAAGAAAATTAACCCATGAATGGCTTAATTATAGTTGTCTCTGCATAGTAAGCTGGAAAAGGAGGAAGTATTTTAACCTTTACACCAGGTTACACCAGGTTTAAATTATATATATTTTTTTTTAAACGTGTGTAATGTTTGAGCTGCAAAGCTTTTTAAATCCTCATTTTTACAGTAGTTTTAGGGTTTACAGCATTACTCAAAAACTTGGGGGAACTGGACCATTAAAGGGATAATTCACCCAAAAATGAAAATTCTCTAATGATTTACTCACCCTCCTGGCATCCCAGATATGTATGACTTTCTTTATTCTGAAGAGCAGAAATTAAGAGTTTTAGAAGAATATTTCAGCTCTATATGTCCATACAATGCAAGTGAATGGGTGCCAAAATTTTGAAGTTCAAAATCCACATAAAGGCAGCTTAGTTTGGAGAAATGCCATCTGTATGTAGATGATGCGGCTTGAACACATCATCAGTGATGAACCCAGGGTCGTCGGGTGTTTCGGGTCTAATCATCAGACACCCTCGCCTGGGTGACCCAACCGGGGTTGATCAGTCCCCAGCTTGTGTCCAAGCGGCACACTACACCATGGATCCCCCCTCTTGATCCACAACCACCTTGAAGCTTTTTCCACAGCTTCAATGATGTTCCTTGTGGCTTTTCTTTCCTGCAACCCTCTGATGCCAAGGAGCTTGAGTGCCCAGTGCAGAGACTGCCCTGGAAATCCCCTGCAGCCCACCTCGATAGACTCACCTATGACTTCCATCCATTTCCTCTACAGGCCTCTAGCAGCTCAAGATATTTGTCCCTCTTCAGCTCATGGACTTCCTCTATGCAGTCTTCCCAGGGGACTGTATGTTCCAAGATCAATACTTACTTTGAGGAGTCAGATGATAAGACCACGAGTCTTGTTTTTGCAATGTGCTCTGGGAACTTCAGCTGTCTCCCAAGGTCCACTTTCAGCTGCCAGTCACAAGCTGAGGCGAACAGCCCTGCTGAGGTTTTCTCCCCTACCCTGATGAAGGCGATGTTATGCCTTGCTGGGAGCTGCTATTTGCTCTGTCATATTCCTGTGCAAATGGTATCTGCTACTGCCTTCAACACCTGGTCATGGCGCCATGTGTACCTCCCCTCTCCCAGGGCTTTTGGGCAGCAGCTCAGGATGTGCTCTAGAGAAACTCTTGCCAGGCACAGTGTGCATGCTTGAGTTTCCACATGACCCCAAGTATGCAGATTGTATCTACTGTCCTACTGTGGCACTCCTTCTCTAACTCAGCACGGATCTCCTCTTGGACCAGCCGCTGTCTCTCACTCCCCTGCGTTTTGTCGTAGCGGGGTCTTGTATGACTACCAAGCACTGCTCGTCCGACTGCCACAGAACCTACCAAGACACCATGTCTCAGCCTTGCTTCTGTCTGCTCAACTGCCTCCTGAGCCCGCCACATCCTTCCAGTTCTCACTGTGATGCCTGCAGAGGAGACTCTGGAGTCAGATGAGTCCCTGTAAAGTAGGACCTCCCTGGCTCTGGTGACTTTAAACTCCTCTGTCAGGCCGGTGAAGGGAAGCTGCAGCTTGTTAGTGTGCCCATATAGAGCAATACTGCTTTGCAGCCACCTGCGAAGGAACTGGCTGATGTTTCGCTCACAGCTCTCCATGGTGGTTATCGGGACTTCGTATATCAGCAGTGGCCAAAGGAGTCTTGGCAGGATTCCGTGTTGATAGATCCATGCTTTGAACTTCCCTGGGAGTCCTGACTTGTCCATTGCTGACAGCCATGATTTCAGTTCCCTCTGTGTTGACTGGACCGCCGTGGTGTCTCTCAGGGTTCTGTCGAAGATCTTCCCCAGGCTCTTCACAGGCTTCTCGGACACTGATGGAACTAGGACTCCCTCCAGGTGCTTATCTACCACTATCCCCTTCCTCAGGACCAAGGACCTGGATTTGGCTGGCTTGAAGGCCATCCTTGCCCACGTGATGAAACGCTCCAGCCTGCGAAGGAGCCAGCGGCATCCTGTCACTGAAGTTGATGTGACCATCAGATCATACATGAAAGCTTGTATCGGAGGTTGGCGAATACCAGATATGGACAAGGGGCCCCTGCATTCCACTTCTGCTGACTTGACGAGCATAATCATTGCCAGGGCGAACAACACCACTGTAATGGTGCAACCAGTAATGATGCCCTTCTCTAGTCGATGCCATGCTGATGTTATTGTCCCGGAGGTGAATCTCAAACTGAAGCTGCCGTAGTAGTCCTGACTGAGTTCTTGGATCTTCTCTGCGACATGGTATGCTGCCAAGGTTTTTGTCACCAGCTTATGCGGAATGGATCCGTAAGCATTCGCAAGATCAAGCCAGAGGACTGACATGTCGCCTCGGTTTTCCTTTGCTTCACGGATCAACTGGGTGACCACCCCTGTGTGCTCTATACAGCCTGGCACACCTGGAACGCCTCTCTTCTGCACTGCGGTGTCTTTATAGGAATTCCTCAGGAGGTACTCAGTAAGCCAGTTTGCAAGGATCTTGAAAAAGACTTTGCCTTCCACACTTAGCATCGAGATGGTGCGGAACTGCGTGATGTCACTTGCCTTCTCCTCCTTTGGTATCCAAACACCTTCTGCATGCCTCCACTGCTTGGCTACCTTCCCCCTCCGCCTTACTACCCTGATGAGTCTCCGTAGCCTCTGCAGGAGTCTCGGGCAATGCTTGTATACTTTGTATGGCACTCCACTCAGCCCTGGAGCTGCACTTGAATGCGCCGCTCTGACAATATCCCGGACTTCTGCCTAAACTTGATGGATGGTCTTAGCTCTCCAAGGGAGGGCAGGTCTTCCTCTCTCCTACTGTCACTGTAGGTATCTCTGAGGTGTCAGTTGATTTCCTCTTCTGGGTATGTGAGTGTCCCGCTCTGCTTCTGCCCAAGCAACTGTTTAGTGAATACAAAGGGATTTGATATGAAGGCCATCTGCTAGTGAGCCCTCTCCCGGCCGCTTTTCCTATGCCACTCTGCGCTTCGGAGGGAGATAAGCTTTTGTCGTACGATGTTCCAGAGCTCTGTGAGGGTTGGTCTGTCCTTTTCTCTTGCCTTCCTGTACTGCTGCTTTAGAGACCTTAGTTCTTTCCTGAGCTGGGTGATCTTAATCTCGTGCCGGTTTGGCCTAGCTGTGCTGCTGGCTTTTGGATGTTTAATGCCAAATCTTTCAGCACCGATGCTGATGATCAAAGTGTACATCATCTGGAGTCGCTGACCCACTTCCCCACTTGATGATGCTTCAAGGGTAGCATCAACTTCCTCGTCAAACTGGCGCCACTCAGTCCCCTTGTTTGCGGCAGGCCATGCAACCCGGCGATGTTCCGACGGTCTGCTAGGTGAAGAATGCAAAGCTTGGAGGTTCTGGACACTGTGGGGTAGCTACGGGTCCTGCTCCTCCTCCATCTCACCAGGGACAGTGGTATGCATTGCCTCTGAGCACTGCTCAACTTGCTTCCTTCTTGTGCATCCCATCTTGGTCTGGTGGATCCTCAGACCTCTCAGGTTCTTACAGATCTTGCCGCATAAACAGGTCACGCTCATCATCGATAATCCACACTCATGATCTTTGCCATAAAAAAAAAAATAGTAATCCATACGACTCCAGTGGTTAAATCCATGTGTTCAGACTCAATATTGAAGGTGTGGTGTAGAAACAGCTACATATTTAAGTCATTTTTCTAATAGATTCTCCTCCCTGCCCAGTAGGGGGTGACATGCATGAAAAATGTGAATCACCAAAAACAGAAGAAGGAGAATGTGAAAGTGAAAGTTAAAGTGGAGAATGCAGGGAGGAGAATTTATAGTGAAAAAACATTTAAATATTGATCTGTTTCTCACCCATACATATCATATCGCTTCTGAATACATATATTTAACCACCAGAGTCATGTTGAGTACTTTTATGTTGCCCTAGTGTGGATTTTTGAACTTAAACATTTTGGCACGTATTCACCTGCATTGTATGGACCTACAGAGCTGAGAAATTCTTCTAAACATCTTTGTTTGTGTTCAGCAGATGAAAGAAAGTCATACACACATTGGAAAGCATGAGGGTAAGTAAATGATGAGATGTAACTTGTGTATAATTTGAGCTGTAAAGTTGTTTAAATTGTCATTTTTAACGTTGTTATAGGGTTTGTTGACATTACTTTGTCATGGTTGTAAAATTGGCTATAACTTTACACATGAAAGGTTAGTAAGTGTAGTAAAAAAAAAATAACATATTAAAAAATTAACACAATTAATCATGCAACCTCACCTTATGTACTGTAAATTCTGGAATAACTTTTTTTATCTACTATTGGAGCATTTCAAGCTTGAGTACCACCTTCATGTTTTTGCGAATCACAGTCAGCAGGGCAAAGTCAGCACAGCTGTACAGGTAGCATACTACACAAAAGGAGCCTCACACAGCAGAATACATCCTTGTGTATAAAGGCAGTTGGATGGAGCACAACTCCCGAATGCAGGGGTCTTGAGGTGCATTTTAACAAAAATAAAGCAGATGGATGCAAGGACCTGTCAAACTCGTTTACAAAATGGAATGCTGTGGACTGTAGGCGACTTATTGACGTTTTAAGGTACTTTTTTTTTTTTTTTTGTCTAATCAATGCTTTACGTGTCTGCCACAATAATGTAGGCTTATGTCTGAAACATCTGAATGATATATTATATAGTATACATAAATTACATTTATATTTATTTTGATTATTATACATTGAATTAAGTATCTTTATTAGGGGTCCTATTTTCTTCTATCCCATCTCAATATGCAGAAACAACTGTAAGTAAGCCATTTATCTCTGTGGTGCTATGAGGAGCAACTGTTGTTTTGAGCAACATGTCAAGGCAGTGCAACAACATTGACTCAACCAATGTTGGGGGCGGGACTATCTGTTTGTTCAATCGAGAGTAGACGGTAAGCGTATTCAAAAAGCTGTTTGAATTTTTCTAATGGTGCTGAAATGACACACTTCAGCTTTAATTTGATTAGAAATTTGAATTGATTGACAGCCCATAGCAACTTCCAGGCAACCACCCGCAATTCGCTAGATTTGTGGTTTTGAGTATTGATGGATATAATACACCTATATAATTTCCCCTAATACACTTATACACAAAGGGGGTATTTACACTTGGTCACGTCATGCGTTTTTGCTGATCGGATTGCTATCAGATGCACTCCAAGACTGAATGCTAAATGCTTCTGGCTGTTCAAGCCACATATGTAAACTTTACTCCACCCAAACAGTGCCATGTTAGCATATGAAAAAAGCGAAACACAACAGCTGTTACAAAGTATTTGCATAGGGCTCACGCCACGCAATAAACAATAACAAATGAAGACATGGACACACGTTGTAGGAGAGACAGAACTTTTTTCTTAATTTATTTGATGCAGATCGCTAAAGAAACTGAAACAAAACGTTTACAATGAGCAAATCTGATGTGCATGAAAACCCACACCTCAAATGTTCAAACCTGTAATGTCCTAAACCAAGGATTTATCTCCTTTCGGTCAGAAGAGTGTAGGAGTGGGTTAGGCGAGCAAGTAGTGGGTGGGAGAGAGAGATACAGAGAAAATGGAGTGAGAAGGAGAAAAGAATTTCAGCCCTGCATCTGGGTTTAACAAGTATCTGACTCTTTCTTCAACCCCTGACCTAATCCCACAGGATGCAGTGCATCCATAGCAACCATTCACTCATTTTGTGGCTTCTCAAATGCATACCATATGAATGACGATTAATTCTTGCATTTAAAACAAGAATGGAAAGTAGCAAGTATGATAATAGGAAACAGATGGCGAAAACAACAGTTAAGCTGGGCCATCCTCTGCACACCTAGAGGTCACAGCATATCTTAACCATACCTTTACAGTTCTAACTCTCAGCCTTCAAATGAAAGCCCTGTTCTACAAAGGTAATGCATGTCCACACTCTCTCACCCACACTAGGTCATACTATAACAATACCTGGAGACTCCCTAATGTCAAATTTCTTTGGAAACTCTGAGACACCCGAGTTCTTGCTGAATGGGTTTCAATGATGAAATGAGTTGCTCCATTTTTCCGGTTCACAAAAGGAAAAAAAATGGTGCATCTAGCTCCATATGGTGATATTTAGGAACATTTGTATTTAGTGCTTTTGACGTGCACTATTAAAAACTAACATATTACCCACCGCTGACACTGTACCAGTACTCTCTCATGTAATTAGTTTTGATTGCACAATCAACTGGGACCAAATGAACCGTCATATGTTTTGAGGCATAACTCTGGCAGCACAATAGTGAGCTGTCAGAAGACGGCGAGCCCTTGTCCAAGAACATGTAGTAGAGTTTAAAAGCGAGTCGCAGCCATTCTCCAGCAGAGAGCCATTCATTACAGGGGAAACTTAAATTACTCTGCACAGAGTTTCTGGCAGGCTAGAGAGAGAGGGGTTCTGCCTGTTCCTTGCCAAAGCCTGTATAGAAATGTTTGCTTGGCCTCCTGTCAAATAATCATATTTTCATTGTACTCAGGCTGTTATGAAATGGATTAAAAGCACTCTTCATTCTGAAATGTTATGTATCTGTTGGAGTAATTTGGAAAATCTGGTCAGTTGTTTGGAATCACAGCAAACTTGTGAGGGAATATTTTAGGTTCAATACAAGTTAAGATCAATCAACAGCATTATAACTTAAAAAAACCTTTTAAATAATAGAAGCTAGCTTTTTATAATTTAATAATATTTAATAATAATATTTAATAATATTTTAATATTATAATATTTAATATATATTTTATATTATTCTATTTTTTTTTAAATGTACAAAATAATTGAAGCCTATAATTTTATTAAAGCTGGTACAATAATTCTTCTGTTTAAACTTGTGTATTATTTGAGCTGCAAAGTTGTTTAAATCATAATTTTTATGACCATTTAAAGGATTTAGTGTTTACAGCATTTAATGGTAATTGCAACAAAGGATTGGATTTAACTTTACACAGAAAAGGTTAGTAATGCAATTTTATCACACTAAAATCATGTTAACACACATAGATTTTGTCTTGTGGCTATATTTTTGAAACAGTGAGTATTTTAATGTTCACTGATTGATGTTCCATTGTAAGTGCCTCACTGCCTCACTCAATTTTTTATTTTATTTCAAAATTTCAGTAATCAACATTATGCCATAAAATTATGACGACTGAGCTTAACTTGTATCTAACCTATAATATTCCTTTAAGCTCTGTTGACAGCATATATGGCGCATCATTTAATTTTTAAAAGCTTTGCCTAAAGAGGATTGTAGGGGAATGTTCTCTTTAAAGATGCAATATTTTTTATAGACTATAAATATATATTTGATATATTTGAATATGTTTCTTTTCAGATTAAAATATTTAACTACTCTAATAGTGGTTAGAAAAAAGATCTACAATGTTACTATAAATTTACATTAATAAGATAATCAGATTTTTAAACTAATAATTACTGTAATTCTTTGCTTTGATTTTAGTTTAGAGACAATACTTATATTATACTTACTATTTATATTACTAAGTAAAAAATAAGTTTTTAATGCATGAATAAAATATACTGTAGCTGCCTTTATATTTTAGGAAGGGGGTTCCTTGCAAGGTATCATTATATTTTGGGGTCCTTGGCATGAAAAAACCCTAAACTACAATAATACACATGAAATGGAAGTAAACCGAGCCAATGCTCTTAAGAGTTTAAAAGCAGAAATGTGAAGCTTGTATTTTTGTTAAAGCACTTTCATTATTCATTACCCTGTTATTATTTGAGCTGGTAAGCTGTCTAAAACATAGGCCTATATATTTTTTTGTTTTATTTTTGCAGTGGGACTACTGTTCTAGGGGGATGAACTTGTGATTATTCATTACAAAAATAATTCTTATACGTGAGGTTTAACTCATACAAAAATTCCCTTTATGGTTTCTTTGCCAAGTTTAGTGCAAAAGTGTCACGGATGTAATTTTACACTATAAAAATCAATGAGCAAATCTATCACAATAGACTTGTATAGACTAAAATAACCTTGATTGATCTCATGATTTCTGACAGCAAAATACAACAGTAATAAGGTAAAATTTGGCAAATGTTAACTTTTTAAAAATTAATAAATATATGCCCCTTTTTTTCTGAAATTTGAAACTGGAACATTCATTTAACAATGCCAAAACTGTTAGAACAAGTTAGGATATTCCTTTTTTTTCTGGCCCAAGCTATAGGTTAAAAGCTTGTTAATTTCTAAAGTAGGCCTATTATATATTATGCATATTTAATTGCATAAAACATTGAAGATTTCTTTTGCTTTCTTTTGGCTGAGCAGCATGTGCTGCTGTGGTCACAGTGAGGTTGATTGCTGTTTGTTTTGCCGTCACGTCCATCGGGGTGTTTTTATCCGGTGACCACAGTTTCTCACACATCAACCTGATGACAAAACAAACAGAGGCTGATCCTTCCTCCCTTCATGTAATGGCCAAAACACAGAGGGCTCGGGGCTGCATGTGTGTGTGTGTGTGTTTCTCTCATGGCACCACTGGTATCAGAGAGTGTGAGTGATGTATATTGTGTGAGCGGTGTTGTGTTGTGTTTGTGCTCTCGTCCCCTGTGTCTGAGTCTGTGAAGATGGACTCCCCCTCGCAGATGGGGCTTTAATTAACACATGGGCTCTCTCATCACAACACCACGACCAGGTGTCGCCCAGGAAACCATCTCAGGACCAGGCGCCTGGGACCTGTGCTCAGGGAGAGGAGGACCAGCCAATAACATGCAGACGACAAATTTAGTCTTTAAACATGATATTACAACATGACTCCTTACCTGATGAGATTTGGAAATTAAAGTTACATTCAATAAAACAAAATTAGAACAAGTAAATTTAGAAAACATTCAAAAGGCTTTGTACAAAACATGATGATAAATTGAAAATAATCTTTAAATATAACTACTACTACTACTAATAAAACAGGCATATTTTAACTTGAGCATAATCTAAAGCAGAATTATGATTTTAAGTAAATCTGTTCAATGAAATGAGCACATTAAACTGTTATACGCAACATTTGACCACCAGGGGCACAGTCCCAAACACAATCACGCAGGCAATTGGCATGTGGCTACCAAATGTTCCGGTACCATGACATTGACCCTATTCTAATTTCTAACAAATGCCATATCCATTCAAACATTTTTGCATCATTTAATATGTTTACCTTTTCCTGTGGTGCTTCTGATAGCATGTTGCACAAGCAATCTCAGAGACATGGTTTCTAGTCCCATGAAAACCAGGAAATAATCACATTAATGTAATCAATGAACACAGTTTGGTGGTTGCATTTTCCCTCTAAGATTACATTTTTACTCCACAAATGGTTGTTTAGGGTTGGGTTTTGTGTTAGTGCATATGGCTCATATCTGTTCCAGTTGACTGTGTTTTTTTTTTTTTTTTACAGCTAAAACAATTAGCTTAAAGAAATGTTCTGGGTTCAGTACAAGTTAAGCTCAATTGACTGAATTGATTGTCGGCCAGGAGCCCCTCCCCGCTCGCGGTCGACGGTCTTTTACCCCGCCGCGTTTCTGCGTCTAGAAGGGGTCTCCTCCACCCCTGGCAGCGGCATTTCCTCGCTCCAGGCGGTCGGCCAGGAGCCCCTTCTCCCCTCGCGGTCAGCGGTCGTTGATCCGCTTTCAGGCGGCTGGGCTCCTCGTCCCCGAGCAAATGGCTGCGGCTGCTTCATTGGGGTGGACGGTAGTGGTGAGAACTCTGCTACGGCGTATCCCTCTTCCTTCCCGGGCTTCAGCGCCAATGTAAAGATTAGCCTAATACGGGACCGGGCGTGTTGCGTCACGACCCGGCCCCGCCCTCCGCCGTGCCACACAAAGAAATAATTTGAGACGGTAAATTCATCACCTTAAAACAAGGGGTCAATTTGTCTTTCTTACAAGATATTAGCAATGAATAAGTAACAGTTTTGTAAAGCCAGTACTAGTTCGCATTAATCACTGGGTTAAAAATAGTTAGTTAACTTGATATTTGATAAGTCACTGAAATAGAGCATTAAAAACAAGACTTTCCATTCAGAAACAGTTTATTTAATAAGTTGTAAATGATGTCTTAGGTCATCTTACTAAGCAATCAATTAATTATGAATTACTGTCTTATTCATGCTTAACTAGTGCATTATTATGGACCCTTAAAATAAAGTGTTACCGTCGACATTACATCGTCATGTAATCAAGTTGCAGAATTGGCTATAAATTTACACAGAAAAGGTTAGTTATAGAAACAGTGAGAATTTTAAAGTTAAAAAATTGGCCCCTATCCACTTCCACTGTAAGTGCCTCACTGGAAGATTTTTGCTTTATTAAATAAAAAGATGGCTGAGACAAAATAAATTATTGTGGTAATCAATTTTATGCCACAAACGCTGTCAATTGAGCTTAACGTAGTGAACCCGGAATATTCCTTTAAGGCATCAGTCTGTGGACATGTCACCTGCAAACTAAAGCTCACATGTGCACATATGTTCAACAACAATTTCAGCTTTGGCCACTGGGGGCAATGATTCCAATTTTGGTGAACACATACCGATTTCATCTGAAAAACCTACTCAACCCACTCTCGCCGAATTCACAGTGACATAAGTCTTAATTTTTACAGGGACCCTCAGTTTGAATAAATTAATTGGCAAGTTACAGTCTCATTTCTTGTTTGGTTGTCCTTCCTGGCATTGATTTCGATGGCGTTTCTCATAAACAATTTGGTTTATCAAAATTTGTCAGTAACATTTGGTCACCACTCTCTCATTATTATCTGACACAAATTTGGGGACGATCCAAGGAAAAGTACTATGATGAGTTTAAAAAAGTTTTTAAAAAAAACAACAAAGTTGTGACAATCTAGTTGTCCAGGATCTTGAAATGATAACATTTAGAAAATAATTGTTATATAAAATTGCAAGGGTCATATTTTATAAACAGAAATGCAAGAGCAACTCTGAACTATTGGTGGGGCTAGGGGGTTTCAGCCCCTTAAAATGTCATGATAGAAGATGAGACTCTCCAATTACGAGTATGCCAAACTTAATATCATATGGTTCTATGGGCTGCCATAGATTCCTATCCAAAAGAAACAGAATAAGTTTCACTAGGAAAGGAAAATCTGTCAAGAAGTTTTAAATCGTTTTAGAAGCCTACAGTTTGAAGGCTGTAGCAGGACATAAAGTCAGTCAGACTGGTTGCTTGGGTGTTATGTAGTGGTTGCTGGGGTGTTCTGGCTGATTACAGAGTGGTTGCTATGGTGTTCTGTGCATTTAATAGAATACAGTCAGTACAAGTTGATGTTCAGTGCAGAGTTTGGTGGGTGTAGATTGAAAGCTCTTGTAGGATATATTGTTTGAAAAAATTGCCTAAAAATCCTGAAGGGATTTTGGAAAAACCCTACACCGTTTGTAGAATAACAGTACATTGGATTGACAAATTACCCTCGGTACTTGGCTCCTAATTATGGATGAAAGGGGTTTCCATTGTAGAACAAAGGGCTTGTCAAACAAAATAATAAGTGATAAATAATAATAATAAGTTTTTTTTTTCTTCCTCAAAGTCCAAAATTTCAAAAATTACTTTTGAGCCTTTGCAGCTAAATGCACTTTGAGAGATGTAATTTAATATAATTTTTTTATTGACTTTATTGACATTGACTCTTTAAGATCCCATCTCATGCACCTTGCACAGTGCAGTTGCACATGTGGTTCCCAGAGACCTCTGAAGTGAAGCCGTCACTGACATGCTCTCAATTCCAACAGCATCTGGGCACAAACAAGTACATCAAATCCCGCCCAACGCCTCACCAATTTGTGCCAACTGACACTCTCCATTACTTGTTGCGCCCACAAAGAGCCTTGGCCTGTGGAATGGCAAGACAGAGCACTTCCCATTAGAACCCTAAAGAGGAGGACATCAAACAATCTGGGGAGCAGTCAGAACCTCGGGAGGGCCACACATCATCATATTTTAATAGAACATGTGGCTTCTTTGCCGTTGTCTTGTGTCCAAATTGCAATAGTGAATTCTGTCCAGCTGTCGAGCTACAAATGGGGCTCAATTACCCAGGCAGTAGCAGTACCATGCATGCAAGAGAGCTCTCTCTCTCTCTCTCTCTCTCTCTGCCAGACTTCTGGCTCTAATTGTTGAACAAAGTGAGACAGAGTAGTTTGAGTCACCTTTGGTCAAGCTTCCATGTGGATGACAGGTGACATCATCCAGGCTGACATTGTTTTCTTGCCCCTCCACTACAGTTACCCCCTGAGCTTCCGTGTTGCTATTCTAAACGCTGTGAAGTGTTGGATCCTAACACACTGAAATTACAAAATTGACTTTATAATGGAGCTGTTGGCATGTGATGCTTCTGCCACACAACACGCCGATCCGCTCCTTTATGAGCCAGTTTGAACATGTTTTTTTAATGTTTGGGGTTACTGCATCTCCGTTGGGCTTCCTGTGCAGTGGTAGGGAGATTCATGTTTGCATGGAATCACTTGTGACTGTAGCTGTTGGGCTTTACAGGCCCAATAAACAGTATATTTATAAAAAATGCATAATTATTCTGCTACTAAATAGCATGATAATTGTGATGCACCCAGTCAGAACACATGATGATACAATCTGAAAGCAAACATTTCTGAAGAGGCTTCTTGATGCACTCTGAATGTTAAAACTGATGTAACTGTGTGTAATGTTTAAAATGCATTTTCATATCCCAGCTTAATATGCAGAGACAACTAGAAGTAAGACATTAGTGGAGTGATTCCATCAAAAAGTATAAAGACTGTGATGCTATCAAAACTTTTCTCTGTTTGTTATCCACACACAGCAACGTTGGCACAATCAATAGTATGTATATGGGGCGGAACTATCTGTTAGTTCGACCAGTGGAAGACGAAGGGTGTTTTTGGAAAGCTATTTGAAAACATATATTTTTTTCAATTCTGTTTGAAGATGTAGAAATTGAAGAAAGAAAGTGAGGAAAACACTTCAGGCATGTCAATGTTTTTTTAAGTGTTAAAAAAGTTTTGTATTTTATATTTATATTATTAAAATGATTCCATATTAATAATAGACAACTATAAGTATGCCATTTGTAGATTGATTCCCCAAAAAGATTCCACATTATGGCATAAACAATGATGTGAGTTTGGACTATCTGTTTGAAAGCAGTCATTATTATTGGTGACGCTAGTGGTGCCAAAAAATACACTTCATGTTTATCTTAGCTCATGTTTACAATAATCTGTTTTCATTTGAAAAGTCTGTTCTTTTAAAGTTTCCTAATGTCATCGTATGCGGTAATGGAAAGTTTTTTCAAAACGCTCCATTTTTAGTAGAGGAAAACAGCATTTTAATGTCGATAAGGGATGTAAACTGCAAAATCACTGCATTTTCAAATGAAAACTTTTTCTTATTAGTGTGGATGTTGCCTTTGGCCTACTGTTGATAGCTGTGAATTTACTAAACTGGTTTTCTTTTAAATCTCTCTTTCAAAATTACTGGTGTGCTCCTTATATGTTTTATCATTTAATTGATTAAATAAGTTCTTATGTGGGTTCTCCAGTTAGAGGCATAGTTACAATAGATCATTCTACAGAACCTTGCTGAACACTTTTTTGAGTCACTTTGGGAACGTTGTAGATTTGCAGTCCAGAATTGGTCAAATTATGATCATCGCCAGAGTAAATAAAATGTTATTATGGGCTTGAGCAGACACTGGAAGCACTTTTTTGCAGATTTATTTCATCAGAACGTATGGCATTTTTTTATGACATGTAAGCTTATTTAGCCTATATGTATTTGTATTTGGGGGCGTTTTGTAGCTATATGCTAGAACTCCACTTACAGTAAATATTTATCCCTTGCTAAGCAAAGAGCTGGTGCAGTTCAGCTATTGGTGTTTGTATGCCTTATTATCATCTCCTGAGACTTCACACACTTCATAGAAGGACCCCGCAAACAGTTAGCATTTCCCAGGCCCTCCGAGTGTAGTCCCAAATAACATTACCTCAACTCCCAACATAACTTACCACAGTAGCCATGGCTCCCCACGGAGTGTGTATTACCCAGGCAATGAAGCAGCGCCCCGCATTTTGCACTTCACTAGAGAACAATGTCTGCTTTTTCTATCACTGTGCCTGTATCGCTTCACTTAGTTTAGGTAAACAACCCTGCTATATGACATCCTAAATACCTTCGAGCCCTCTGTGGCTTCCCCCCGATGCAGAATGCCATAATAATCTTCATCATCAGCACCATATATTACAAAGGCTGCCTCTAATGCCTGCGAGGCAGCACGGCCTCTCCCATCCCCTGCAACCCTCGCCTCTCGCCTCATTTTCATTTCATTTTGCTCTCTCTCACTTTTTATTTCCCTTTGGCTGCTGCTACGGCTCCCTTTTCAAAGCCCGGGAGCATTATCAAAACATTACAGTGCGCAGCATGTGTTTGATTAAAAAAGTGTAAAGTTACAAATTAGTTAATAAAATCATTTAGGCTTATCGCTGCAAATGGTGATAAATGTGTTCCATATGTTCCCAATAAAAAAAAGAAAGGAAAAATCTGAGTGCCATGTGCCCATCCCCTCTGTCTTCGCCATAAACAAATAAATTAAAACAATTACCGTGGCGCACACCCTCCCTGTCTTAAATGAGAGTGCCGCCACATAAAAGATGTGACAGCTTTCATATCCTCAAAATGGTGTCTGTCGCTATCTGGAGAGGCTGGAAAGTTCCAGATGTTCCCGGTGAAAGGGCTTCTCTCACCCTCTGTCTGTCCCTGTATCTGCCCTGCAAAACTTTAAATCACACCGATTTATGTGGCTTTGGGTTCTTTAACTCCTGCTGGGGATTGAGAGGTGGTGACTGTAACCCAATGCCTCTTGATCAGTGTTTTGTGGTATAATATTGGCAATTCTATCCTGTCCATCTGTTCAGTATGTACATTTAATTGGTTACTTTGAGCTACCCTGTTGGAGGTATTTTTTTTATTTTTTATTACCAAGTTTTAGTACTCTGATTAGTATACGTCTTTATATAATGTTCAACATCTTGGCCACCAAGCTTTCAATTTCATTTAGCAATATGATTTACTCATTTGCATTGTTTCACTTTCAGCTCAGAATGTACAGCTGCATGTCTCAATTAGATATAAACATATACAGTATTAACAGTGCACGTGGGCTATGTTCGGAATTGAATACTACCTTATGAGATACGACAAAAAAAAAAAAAAAAGACTTTCATCATTGTCAGTTTGACTGAATCCTTGCATGGCAATCGCTAGTGAGAGATAATGGTTAAAATGAAGTGTTATATAAAGTTTCTTTGTGCAAGATGAATGTAAAGGGGAAACGTGTAATGTTTAATGTTTTGTTGTGTTGAGATTTAGAAGAGTGTCTGTTATGTTGGAATTTTGGGATACAACCATGGTTAAGAGTGGAGCTTGGGCTTAGCTTGAGGACAGGAACATATCAAGAATGCTCAATATAGCTTTAGTCACTAAGCAATTGTTATCCTAATCATAGCGTAGTGTTTCCCATTAGCATGCATTTAGCATGCTTGCATTCACTGTACTTGCTAGTTAATCACAAAAATTACATTTAACGTATCTAATTTAGAGGGGCTTTCTCAATTGAATTAGGTTCTCTCTAATTGAAGTATTCAAGTCGAGATTACATTGTGGTTTTAATGTAAGAAAACTAATTATAAACACATGGAAGCACCGTTCATGATTGAACCAAGTTCAGTCAAAGAGTTTTTGTTTTTTTTATTAACACCATGTTGTCTACATTGTCAACTGCCTTCGGTTTTAAAAAAATAAATAGTTAGTGAAACAGTAGGCATTATGCCACATTCAACTTTAAACAGAACACTGTAAAACACGTCAACCAAAAAATGTGCTTCCTGTGGTAACATCTTAATTAACTGGTTTGATTCAAGCCAAATATATTTAACATTTTTAAATCAGCTTGAATACTCTAGGTTACACCAACAGGGAGGCTGCCCACCCTGCACTGTCTGTAGTAACGCCACTCATACTGTTCTACAAAGCCAAAATGCAATAACTATGCCAACACTGAAAATGACAAAAATTATACATTTATATTGTCCAGCCAAATGATTATATAAAAGATTATGAAATAGTCTCTCTCTATTTTCTCTGAATCTGAGCATTGTTAAGCAAAACCGTCTCAAGATAGATCATAGTCTAACAGACGATATCGGTCAAAACTCAATTTTGGCCAAATGTTTAATTACTACGCATACAGAACATATAATCATTTATCTCTTGTGAGCTGTTATTGCTGAATGTTTTACCAGGATAAAGCTACAAGCAGTGCCAATGTCTCCACCTTGGTTTGGCCCCTGTCTGGAGGGCTTGGCCACCACATTCCTCCATTATTCTTCATCTAAAGAGGATGAAAGTGGCTGGGAGGCTGCTGCCATGCCTGAGGACTCTATTGGCCTTGGGAAATGACACATTGAGCATTTGAGTTAAACAAAATTGTTTTTGGGGTCCTCACCAATCAGATCACCGCACACCTGCTGTATATCCCCTCTGCAGACACGCCACCCAAACCAACCTGCTCCGATTATTAGCCCTGATGTCTGTTTTTATTTGCTCTGTTATTAACTTTTTTGTTCAGCCATCACCATAAATTAGGTGCCTCCTTTTTTAATTATGTCTCCTGGGGATGTTGCCATGATTGATGTTGGACTGAATAGCTGAAAAGGACTGACCACTATTGTAAATTGAAAATGAGTTTTGCAGACACTGCTTTGAAGCCTTTTTGTGAAACAATGGTATTCAAGCACAGAAGTCGAAGAAGTTAAATGGTAAAGATTCATAGCCCTGTAAAATATTTTTATTAGGTGGCCAGGTGAGATTTTGTGTACTGGACCCCTTTGCCCCTTCAGCTGTTTTTAGGATGGCGTGTAGCTTTAATAGATTTCCAGGTAATAGATTTTGGCTTTGTCACTAAGCCTTGGCCGGTATTGTATATATAAAAAAAGGCATGATTCTCAGAGTCATGGAATCCTGGAAATAAATGAAATTTAAAAACTGTGCTTTCCAGGGCTAAAATATTAATTCGGCTATCCATTGCTCTTGTGTTGGGTATATATTAATGTTTCATTGGTTAAGGGTTTTAAAAGGGGTTCATTAATGACTAATAATTCATTTTCAATAACATTATAAAATATTAATATGCAGTTATAACAATAAGAATAATTTCATGCAATACTTGCCAAATAGTGATCATTTTAACTATTAAAATGTAATAAAAGCTTGGCAAAACATGCTATAAATAAATAAAATGCCCTTATTCGTCATTTGTGACACAATGCAACAAACATTAATTAAAAGGATTATGTCATTCTGCTACAGTCCGCTTTGTTTATATTCATAATGTCTTGGCTCACTTGTGTTGTCACTTTCCTTGTCACATTGATGACAAAAGTGTGGTGCTACTCCGAGTGCTGTCACAACTTACCTAGTCCTAGTTACAGTACCTAAAGTCCTCTGCAAAAACACTTTTCAGCTCCTCACACTCATTCACAGCATATATCAAATTATAATGCCTGATGATCATTAAACCATACTGAACTTTATGTACGTACAGTATGTTTCTAATGTTGTCAACTCCTTAAATGCTTCACAGGTGTCCGCTTAACATTAAGGTATATTATCATCGGTTACTAATGTTGAATAAGAGTTATTAAGCATTTATAAAATATGCAGTACAATGGCTCACTGTTTGAACGGTATTGCATTAAAATCATCCTTTTTATGTGTGTTATTATAACTGCATATCAATGATTTATAAGGCATTTTTAAGTGAGATATTAGTCATTAATTAATCCCTTTATAAACCCTTAAATGAATAAAAATTATTTTTAGGATCCGGTAATCATAAACCAGAGGAAAAGTCATGAAAATTAATTGGTCAGAAAGTGTGGGAACCTTGAAAAGGGAGGGAGGGAGAGAGAGAGAGAGAGAGAGAGAGAGAGAGAGAGAGAGAGAGAGAGAGAGCGAGAGAGAGAGCAAACACATAGTGTGTGAAGGTTTGCTGTTGTCATCTGTCATTGCCCTTCACAGCCACTCAAACTTCAGCCAGTAACCCTCAGTTGAGGCCGGGCGCTTGAACATGTCCATTTGGACTCAGCATATAAAACACACAGGAAGCAGATGAGGGGAAATGAGCCTTTTAATTGAATGCCTTATAAAACGAAAAAAGGCATAGAAACTCGATCACTCAAAGTCTTATTTAGATGAGTTTAGTAGGATTTTGAAACTTGGCTGTGGCTTAAATGAGGAGATTGTATAACAGTTAAATTGTTAATTTGTGATATATAAGAGCTGTTTGTTACAAATACAATGGTAAATATGTTGTTGAAGATTATAGAATGAATACTGTATTTCCAGTCAATATTGCTTTGCAGCATGTTAAAATACACAACAGCTATGACGCAAAACACCTGTTCAACTACTGTGTATATCACTGAACAGCACCCAAAGTGTAATGGGCTGTTACTGTATACATTACTGGGACTGTATCGGAAGGATGACACTTTATGAATTTGCTTACTAAAATTGGTGTCCTTAATATTTTAAGTACGACACAACTGCTTTATAAAAGCAATAAGGCTAGGGAAAAAAATGCATAATGTGTCATATCCTAGCATTTTCTCTTAGTCTGTAAATTTATTCTTCAAAAATGTAAATATCAGAACTTGAAAACATTTATGTTACCTATAATTTAATGCAGTCGAGCCCCCCCCCCCCTTTCATCTTCCATACAATGTGCTAAATCAGATTGTTGACAGACAGCAGATGAAATATTATCATGTGTCATATTCATATGATAGAGGTGATTTGATATTTGAGAGGTGTTTTCATAGTATTATGTAAATGATGTAACAGGGACAGATGTGTTATCTTAAAAGCTGAAGGTACTGTTGAAAAGAATTTAACTGCTTTTTAAACTGTGCTTTTTATGCTTAACATAAGATTCCTACAACATAAACTTACTCAAATTATATTCAGCCATCCTGTATTCAAAGCATACACAGATTTAATGTCAGTTGCGATGTTTTGAAGTTCACCCATGTTAATCTGGGTGTGAGAATGCTCCTGTGCATTAGCCAAACAATGACCTTTATACTAGAAAACAGATTACAATCTAAACTCAGTTCCCCAACTTCAACAAAAGACATAGACATACCTCTAAAGACCTCGCAATTAAAAGACAGAGTGCCAGGGAAGAGAGTGAGCAAGCGAGTTAGTGAGAGTAAAAAAGAGAGCCACACGCTCTTGTCTTTTCCAGTTTAGGGACTCCAGATGGGAAGTCATTTTTTATTCGTCTTGAGGCAGCACTTCACATCTGCTGGCCCAGATGCCTAATGAATACGGAAGCAGGGCCGTGCTGTCGCCTCATTAATACTGCACTCGCACAGGGAACGGGGCCGGCCTGCACCCGCCATCCACCGCTGCCCCCCTCCCGCTCTCCTCCCGGCCCCGCAGCCCGCTGGTGCAGAACCGCCGGCTCCCTGCTGGCTCCTCCGGGCCCGCTGCCGGCAGCTGGCACCCCGCTGTAACAAAGCTGGTGTGCTTTGTCGGGTCTAATGTGACTCTGTGTTGTCACTTAAGGTCTTTATTGGTATTAATTGATAGGATTGACCCAAGTTTGTCTCTTATAGTTCTTCTCTTTGCTGCTGTCCTTTTTATGCATTAAGGTTGGCGCTGATGTAGGAGTTTATTTAAATAGGTGTTGCCATGAACAGCCAAATTTAAGAAGCTCAAAGCACATATCTGTCAGTTTTGACAAATTTTGCATGTTCCTCTGTGAATTAGAGATGTGTGTGAGACAGACGCCAAGGCTGTTTCCGTGACCTTTGCGTAATATGGCTGTTCAGTACTCTGGCTGTCGTTCAACCCTGGGTGGGCAGAACACAAGAGATCAGAGTTAGTTACATATTCACTGGAAGTCAAATGAGATGCCTTGACACCTACAGTTCAATTGGCACTAAAGTTTTGGAGGCTGAAGTTTTTCTGTCTTCTCCAAGTACTATAAATCAAGACAATGTTTAGAAAATAGAATGGCATAGAATTTGAGCATTGTTGATGCATGCTAAAATATGTCAGTTTGAATGTTGAAATCTAAAGCAGATTTAACAGATTTAAAGTAGTAATAAGAATTTTTACGTTCACCATGTCATTATTACAAAATAAAATCTGGCAGTGTGATTAGTTCAGACTTATGTCCACCTGAAGGGGATTATTTTTAATTTGTGGTGAATTTCTAGGGAACACACACACACACACACACACACACACACACACACACACACACACACACACACACGATTATGAGGACTTTCCATTGGCATAAAGATTTTTATACTGTACAAACTATAGATTCCATCCCCTTAACCTAACACAACCCCTAAAACTAACCCTCACAAAAAACTTTCTGTATTTGTTTAATTTTGATACCAGTTTGTGACCTAAGAAATTGTCCTCGTATACCACATAAACATGCCCCACCCACCCCCACCCTGATGCATAAAAATTTGTAAGTTGTATTTCATGGCATATTACATGCTTTAAAATGCTATTACAATAAAAGGTGATTGTAATTATATGGTTATTTACTAAATAAAAAATTTAATATTGATTTGAGGCTGTGTGTTCATTTCTAAGGGAACACATACTGATATGTATACCCTGATACATACAAATGTAAACGTTATTACATGACCTATTACATGTTATTTATATGTTATTACAAATATAATGTAAATGTTATTACATGGATACTTACAAAATAAATAAAAAGACATGTAATATTGATGAGGATGTGTTGAGGATGTGTGTTTGATTCTGAGGGAAAACATATACTGATATGTATATCTTGATGCATAATTTTTTTCAATGTAAATGTTATTACATGGCTTATTACATGTTATTACTATCAAATGTAAATGTTATTATATAGCTACTTACAAAATAAATAAATAGACATGAGATTTTGATTTGAGGTTGCGTGTTCAATTCTCAGGGAACACACATACTGGTATGTACACCTTGATGCATTAAAATGTAAATATTATTACATAGCTTATAACATGTTATTACCTATATAATGTAAAGGTTATTATATGATACTTATTAATTAAATAAATGGATGTATACCTTGATGCATAAAATATTTTCATGTGTTTATATTGTTTATTACATGTTCTTAACTGTTATTACAATACAATATAAACTATATTACACAGCAACTTACAAAATAAATAAATGAGCATGAAATATTGATTTTGAGTTTAAATTAATGATCGACTGATATGTTTTTTTTTTAATGGCTGATGCCAATATCCAGACAGGCCAATACAATGCCAATCTATCACACAATTTAATATAGTAAATAACAAATATTAAATTGCTAAAATGCTAAAATTATAATAAACTCTTATTTAGCACTATATTTACTCAATTTCACACAAAACTAAAAAATAATATTGTATTATAAATGGTAGATAGCTGTTTCTTCTGATTTCTGTTTGTCATCAAATTTGAGTAATTTATTTGCAAATGAAGAAATTGTTAAAATATTGGGGAGAAGGACATAACAGTATGCACAGTTGTCCAGCAACCATGTATGGCATGTCCACGCACCACGTTACTTAAAAAATATTGAATCAAACCAATTGTATATACAGGGATAGTGAATAAGACATTTACTTATAGCACAAGTGAAACTATTTCACCTTGGACTGCATACAAAAGCATAGGCAGCTGACTTGCTACCTTGCTGCCTAATCAGTTAATGGCTTAACTGACAGCTGTTCTGAATTAATTGAACTCTTAAGGAAACTGGTCTTCGAACAATTTGGAAAGCACCTTATTTTCATCGTACCTCTGTATACAGCTTCCGGAGGCAGCGTTTTCCTGGTTTTGGATGCAGCCTTGAAGTTACACTCATGTGCTCGTGTTTTGCGGTCGACTGATATATTGCAGAGAAAAATTACCCAGGTCTTTAAAGAATTGTACCAAGCTTGTTTCACAAACAAAATGAACAAATCAAAGAATGAGCTAAATAAAAGGAAAGTTTATGTGGCTGTGTTAGCATCTAATAAAGAGACAAAGGCCCCGGGGAGAGGCTGAGCCATGCCAAATGTACCACAGCGGCCTATCCAACCCCGCCTCTTGCTGTCCTTTGTTCTGATGGAATGTCTGGCATGTTCTGCATTATGGCTGCGGAGTGGAGGAGAGATGAGCGGGAGAGACGCAGCCGCTCAGCCCTGGAGACGCACAGCCAAGCTTACTGCTGGATGCATATGGGGCCATTCAGAAGCAACCAACCACCTGCCAACCTCTGAGTGCCAGGCTACCAAACCTTGAGAATGTGGCAGAGAGCTAATCCATGGCTCTTCATTAGCGGGAATGCTTTCGTATTAAAACAACATTGTCAAAGAGAGAGAAAGACATTTGTAAGACCTGAGACTTTATAAGCGTGTTGAGAGGAATTTGTGATTTTTACTGGCAATGTGATTCAAGAGAGTCAATTCTCTCACACTGTGTGAAAAAGGTGTCAACCTGGTCTCATGACAAGTCATAATAATAGCATGAGATGGTAAAACTGGAGAAATCGTGTTTCCCGTTAAAAAAAAATGAACAAACTAACAAATGATGTCATTATGATTCTCATAAAAGTTTAATCCCAAACCTAAACCTAACCATGATTTTAATAGGAAAATCACTGTTGTGAACCACGGAAGAATGAGAAACATCTGTGTTTGGAACAAGACAAAGAAGCTTATTACAGGTTTTAACAAACATCAGTCATTTGTATTGTGCAAATAAATATGGAATTAGTTACTGAATAAAACAAGAACAAAATGATGGCCGGGTTGTTTATTTGTTGGTCTCTGTGGGAATAAAAGCCATACCTTTGCGTTCGAGCCAAGTGGTACAATTTCTTTCAATTTCATATGAATTATTAGAGTTGTCATGAGAAGAATGGAAGGTGTTGGAAGGTGTTTTTAGTTTGGTTTCAAGGTGAATTGTGTCTTTTCTGCACCAAAAGCGGGACCATGCAAAAATAATTGACTGTTTTCAAACAGGTTTCCTGAACACTCCTCCCCCTGTGTGCAATTGGTCAGACAGAGCAACGTTTAGATTGTGCTACAGAGCCAAAGTGTTTTTCAGGAACATCAACCTACGAATGACTTAATTGTGTATCCACATTACTGTAGGCTAGGATAGTAGGAAGACTCAATTGTTTCTCCTGCTGAGCATATGAGATCAGTGCTTAAATGACTTATAACAGCCTGTTTTAATGAACAGATCATATTAGAACTGCTTGTACTGTACACACTAATATAAGTCTGTGCTCCTTTCTTCTGAGCAGTTGTAAAATAAACAGCCCCTGTGAATTAAAAATAGAAAACATCAAGCTTTTATTGCTCTTTTATTACCCAGATCTCTTTCTATTAGAATGTTTTAATTTGTAACTGTGATGATTCATGGTGTTTAGGGCAAGTAATTGGACTAAATGAAACTGTATCAGAGGTTATTACTGTCTAATTTTGTTCCTGTAATTCGGAAACAGCAAAGCATTTTGCATGAGCACAGCATTTGGGGTAAGTTCACCATGACATATAAATAAAGGACTGGTTAGTTGATATAGTGGAATCATTTTGCTAAATCTGTTTCTTTGGGGTACAGCCTCAATTAGAAAAACAATTCCTAAAAGAAATCAAGTTTTATTTAGTACTTTTTAACACACACACACACACAAACACACACACACACGCACACACACACACGCACACACACACGCGTGTCCAACTTGGGGCAATTTAGCAGCCTCTGCTGGCTAAACTCTAAAACTGATGTGTGTGAATGTGTATGCAGGTGTGTTTTTGTCTTTGTTGTATTGTCTGTGTATTTGCAAATGTGTGTTCAATTGCAGTCTCTGTGTAAGGTACAAAACAAGCCAACTGGAAAGAGAACAAGTACATCTTTCATTAATAATGAAGAGTGAAGCCCTAATCTCAAATTCATATAATTCTCATTTTAAATGAAGTGGTTTAACATGTCACAATGATGCCAAATACTTTTTAGATCTTTGTTGCATGTTTAGATACTATTGAAAGATGAATCTTTTACATTTGCTGATTACATTTGATTTATAAGCACAGAAATAGAATGTACCATATAGTTTGTGTTTAACTCTAAATACTGTATTTTCTTTCTCTCAATTTTATTCATTTTGAAATGCTTAAACAAACATTGACTGGGCACAGTTTTGCATTTGAAACCTTGCCCATAACCTTGCTGAAGCCAAAGTCAAATTGTGGATATTTCTTCATGCTTCCCATTATAAAACCATATTCAGATCATTCAGTAATTACACTTTAAGTGGAAAGCAGATGAACTTTCGATAGAAGAACACAATATTCCAATTCTGGTATTATGACTCAAAAGCTCATTTGAGTTGGATTAGATCTCTTCTATGACTGTAGCCTATATGGTGTAATGTTAATGACTAAAGTTACTCCACTGGTTTCAAAACACAATATCTTCCACTCTGAGCTAAGGGAGCGAATGAGTGCTCAGGGTCTGTGAGAGGTTTATTAAAGGTGAAGTGCATTTTAAATATGTCTCTTTGTCATTTTGAATTGGCCCACTTGAGTTTGAGTGTGTTAATGGAATAATCTATAAAGATAGCATGTCACTGAAGTCATCACAGTGTAGTAAACCTGCAAGCCATAAATTGAACTAATACGAGCCATTACAATGGCCATATTAATACTGCAAGCACTACTAACAAAAGCGTCTCATCAAGTCACGTCAGGTCACTGTAACACTGGGAATGTGTTTAAATGGAATGACTGTGGTATCATTACATGTTGTTGTGAATTCTGTTTGATTTGTTCACTTGGCAACACTTTTGAATCACATCCCAAAATAGAACCGGATGTCGCTATACTGTAATCTCACACACTGTGAAAAGTTAAACTGTGCATTTGTCTTAAAAGAGCTATTTATACATTATCTGACCCTTAAAATTACTTTAGTTGGTGTAACCCAGTGATTCTTTTTTGATGAAAGATAACACTTCACATGAATATTACTTTGTTTGGGTTTTCAAAAGGGTCATTAATGGCTAATAAGTCAAATGCCTTATAAATAAATACATAAAAAGTGATATGTGGTAAAAAAAAAAAAAAAAAACATGCATAAAAAGGGATACTATCACGCAATACTTGCCAAATAGTGAACATTTTAACTTGCATGTTATAAATGCTTTATAAATACACTTCACCAAAATTCACCAAGAATATACAATTCCCAAATTCAAAATGATTTATGTCACAACGTGGCAAAAATTGACTATGATAGTGAGATTAAAAGGAGGGATTATGTAATTTGCCTGAGTCTGCTTTGTGTTTATATTCATTACTGTAATGTGCGCTGGTAAGAAAGCCTGATGACAATTAAACCATACTGAACTTTATGTACATAAAGTAGGTTCCTAATTTTGTCAACTCTGGAATATATGCTTTACATTAAGGCACATTGCTAATGTTAAATAAATGTTATTAAGCATTTACAGCATATTAGGTCAAATAGCTCAGCATTCGGCAGGCAAGAATCCATCTCTTTTCCATCTCTTTTTTGTTATAAATGCATATCAGTGATTTATAATGCATTTGTAAAGGAGTTATTAATTATTAATGAACCATTTATAAACAATTAACAACGTGAACATTCATTTAAAGTGTTACCACTAAACCTATAATTTAGAAACTTAAAATATAGATAGTAGAGCTGTCAAAGGGTTAAAATGATTAATCACAATTAATCTCATGTTCTATTTCTTTTGATGCTGAAAACTAACACATTTAGTTCCTTTTTAAGAAAATCTGGTAAAACTATACAATAAAGTTCAGTTTGTTAACATTAGTTAATGCATTATGTATCATGAGCAACCATTAACTAATTTAATTTTAGTTAATTTTAGTTAATGTTTAATTTAATTAATCTTTATTAATGTTAGTTAATATAAATGCAATTGTTCATTGTTAGTGCATAATGCATTAACTAATGTTAACAAGAATAACTTTTGATTTAAAATTCAATTAGAATTATTTGAAATGAACTAAGATTAACAAATGCTTACAAAGTATTGTTCATTGTTAGTTTATGTTTACTAATGTTAACAAATGGAACCTTATTGTAAGTCTAATATAGTATGGGTTAAAAGTAACACATTTCAGGTTCAGAGTCAAAAGGGGTCTTAGAGAAGTGCTTCTTTATCCTTGCTGATGGTACCGTGGAGATACACTGATGTGGTCTAATTTAGTCAGTTTGATTCAGTCAAATGAAATAATTTACATAAATAACTTAAAGCTCAAGTTTATGTTCATATTATTCTTTCTGTAAATACGCTTACTTTGATTCAGTAATAGTGTTTTATTGATTTCTTATTTACTAATTTATTAGTTATTTATTTGTTGTAAAAAATCGTGTAAAAGGTAAATCCCTATTTTGAGTGTGAGAAGGGTTAACTGAGCCCAATTTCCTGCACTGCTCATTGTCAGTCTGTCATTAAACATGATAAACTTCCTGAGTAAGGGGGTCTTTTCCTATAAGCTTTTTACATTTTTCCATGAGTCTATGCCAAAAATCATATTCGTACTGAGAGACAAGGTTCTCTCTGAAATCCCTGATGCCTGTTTAAGGGAATAAAGACAGTGAGCGAGCGAGAGAAAGAGAGAGAGAGAGCGAGAGAGAGAAAGAGAACATGTTTTTGTCATTTGCATGAACCCAGGAAACACCGTGTTGTCCAGGGTTTGGATATAACTCATTGCAGATTTGCAGTGAGGCGAGGCTGGACTCTCTTCGGCCAAATTTGCTTTAGTATGATGTGAATTCTCCCAACATTCCTCACCCAGGACCACAGCACAGTTCAGGACTCCTGGAATACATGGACACACCTGCGCACTGTTGTACACCTGCAATCGCACTTGGACGAAAATAATGTGTGGAGGAAAAAAGAATATATGGGAACCTGTTGTGATTTGTGTTTATTCCCTTTGAGACTGTGGTCATCTTAGCACATTTTCTTTACTAAGGCCACAGAAAAGAATGGGTTGTTCACTCAAAACTGAAAATTCTTTAGAATATCCCGTACAGAACCCTGATGCTTGGCAATTTACGAGTTCGCTGGTACATATAGTCCTGAAGGGCATTAAGGTAAACATTTTTAGCGTGCTGTCCATAGCGGAGGGGCTCAAACTCTAGTCTTAATTTTTTTTCTTCTTGTAAATAATGTAACTTTATACATAGAAACAGTATGTGAACAGTATGCACTACAGTCAATCTTTAACATAATTTTTTTCATAATGAAGTCCATTAATGTTCTTAATAATGAACTTTATTAAATGTAAGTTACATTTCCAATGTCATTAAAGTGTTAATTTCGTTAACAAAAATGTTCGTCGACAACCTTTTTTTCGAGATGAGATGCAATATTTTTTATGAAAAAAGACGAGACTAAAATGTAGTTTTTAAAAATAACATTTTTACCAAAATCTCTGATTTTCTTTATCAAAAAAGACAAGAGACAAAATATTAGAGTCTGTTTTTTTCTAAATTACAATCCAAATATCCTGTTCATTGGATGGCACGAGCAGCAGTTTCCTTTCCTGTGCTGCATGCGGCATATCAGGACTAAGCAAGCACAGTGAGGACTACCTTTCAAGTAGATTACAGAAAGCTAAAGTTCGTTAAATAATGACAGCAACAGTTGGACTTGGGCGAAAGAGAAGATGATATGAAGGCTAACCACAAATAAATTGAGGTAGGTTAACATCTTGGTGATAATGTTAGGTTGTTTTTTTAGCTATACTAAGAAAACTAGTGACAACTATATTGGACTACTTAATAAGCTATAATAAGGCAAGGCGGTGGTGCTACATTATGTAATCTGAGTTTTATGGCTAAACTGAACTCATTAAGCTAACAGGCTAGCAAATTGTTGTGGCAGAGCTGAAAATGAGTGGCAAAGGTAACGTAGGTATGAGTATAGACCAATGAATTATGTAATTGGTGACAATGCTGTGTTATTTGTCCATCACATTACCATTAAAATGAATTTGAATATGTTATAAAAACTAATTTCCTCAAAAAAGATGTCTGCAGTAATATGCCTGTTAAGTACTTACTTTGTGAGTATAATACCACCTAGTTTTGATTGTGTAGAGTTTTCTTTTTCTGGATACTCAGGGTTTGTGTTGAGTTAAAATCATAACAATAATTTACCTATAGTGCAACACTTTGATTGCTCGATGTTGCATCTGTCTAAATGTGACTAAAATATGACTAAAATGTCAACAGTTTTCAGTGACTGAAACTAGACTGAAATACTGAAATACTTTTAGTCAACTAAAACTTGACTAACAAAAACAGGATAAGGTTGACTAAATATGATAAAAACTAACAAGGACATTTGACACAGGACTAAGACTAAGACTAAATAATAAAATAGCTTACAAAATGAACACTATGTCATTACAGTAAGAGTAAAATTGGATGATGTCCATCTTTTTTCTCCCATTTTCTCCTCAATTTGGAATGCCCAATTCCCAATGCTCTCTAAGTCCTCGTGGTGGTGTAGTGACTCACCTCATTCTGGGTGGTGGAGGACTTGCCTCAGTGTCTGAGACGTCAATCCGCGCATCTTAACATGTGGCTTGTTGAATGCATTTCCGTGGATATGTAGCGTGTGTGGAGGCTTCGTGCTATTCTCCGTGGCATCCACACACAACACACCACATGCCACACCGAGAGCCAGAACCACATTATAGCGACCATGAGGAAGTTAACCCAACGTGACTCTACCCTCCATAGCAACTGGGCCAATTTGGTTGCTTAGGAGACCTGGCTGGAGTCACTAAGCACGTCCTGGATTCAAACTCGCAACTCCAGTGGTGGTAGTCAGCGTCAGTACTCGCTGTGCTACCCAGGCCCCATGATGATATCCATCTTTAATGATCTAGTAAGAGTTTATAATAAGCAAATGTATTTTCAAACCAGAATTCAAAGCATTGTTCAGTCTCTTTAGGTTAAGTAAAGCAAATTTAAATTAAGCAAATGCATCTCCTTATGTTCTTTGTAGAATATTACCATCAGTGAAGGTCTTCATTTCAGAGGTATCCAGAGAGACAAGACATACCACAGAAAGTCCTTTTTACTGCTTCCCCAAAGATTCACTGTTCAAAAACATAGGCTTGCAATAATAATATAACGTAAGTACAATGACACTGATTTAGATTCAGCATTGGATTAGATGGCGTCAGTCAGAGCACTAGAGTACATCCTCAGGCCTTTGAGTAGGTAATGATAATTGTTACAGCGTTCAGCCCTGGAAACCCATCTTTCCATTATTTGCCTGTCTGAGCATTGCTTTCCAACCTGACAGCAGGTCCATCAGGTATACATAGAAGATACGTCAGTGTTTATAAGGATGGAGAAGATGGGAGACGAACATGATCATGAGGGATGTAGGAGCACCAACATGTTTTTCTCCTCTGGTTAAAACAATATGAATCCAGGATTCTGCGTTTAAGCCTGTGGCATTTGGACTGTGTTCAGCATCTGCCATCAACTGGTGCAATCCACCTTTGAGTGTAGAAAAGAAACTTTAAATGTGACATGAATATTGTCTTATTAAACTTTTTGTTGTTTAAGGGGGGTGGGGGGCGGTGTTCATGTTGGACTCCTCTTGTATCCACATGGTGATTCTAGCTCCCAGTCAGATGAGATACTGTCACAGGATTGTTTTTGTGTCCTCCACGTCTCAAGGGATTCAGATCACCCAGAGCATTTTCTCATTTCTCTCCCTCACATCTCTACCTCACTCCCACGAGGGCGTACAGAAACAAAGCAGATCTTTTCACGTTAATAACAAAGCTGAGACAAACTGTGTCATCGTTATTGTTTCATCCGAGAACCATGTTATTTCATTTGAAATGCCTTTTGGGTTTCACTGGAGAGGGACAAAGAAAAAGTTAAGAAAACATAGCCTGCATAATTCATCAGTCATACATGTAGAAATCTTTTATTTATTCTGCATTTACCTTTGACATGATTTATTGATGTCAGATACTTGGGAGGCACTGCAGGTGCGGGCCATAGACAAGGAAACAATTTAAACAACTTTCAAAATGACTAAACATTAGAATCTACATTTAGTTAGCAGAAAAAATAACTAGTTGAGTCAACACTACAATGAAAGTCTGATTTATTTCTTGAAAAAATTAAGTTTAAAACAGTCCTGGTGTCACAAGCAGAATTTTGAAAAGTAATACAATTCATTATGCTTAATAAATGAAAACTAGAACTATCTTTCTAGACATAAAATCTAACTGCCTCATAATCGTGACTGCAATTGTAGTCATAATGTTATGTATTTAAAAATTATTCTTTTGATAAATCTCACAAAATCAGTATTATCATGCCCAGTTCATATTTCATAATAATAATAATAATAATAATAATAATAAAAACAATTATCTTTTGAATATAGAAAATGTTTATAATTTGTTTTGCATTGTGACATTTGCCCTATTGTGACATCATAACAAGTGAAGCACAATTACTGTATATACATACAGTATATTTATACATGTGAACATTTTTAATTACAAGGTAAGCCAATAAATTAATTGAATAATCAACTTTAATCGCATATCAAAATATTGGTTAAGAATGCCCTTCAAATAACAATAATTCAATATATAATTATTAAATAATTATAAATGGTTATATTAAAAAAATTATAATTCAGATAATTAAAATGCATTATTTTATTTTGGCAGATGAGTAAAGCATTGATAAGATAATAAAAAATACTTTATAATCCAATATATTGTTTATGCCCATATTATTGAACATAAGCAATAGCCTAGGGCCCCAGAAGCCAAGGGCCCCCTAAAAATACAAATAATATGCTTTTTTAATTATCATTAATGCAAAATAATGTATGCTGAAATTGTAAATATCACTGTTTTACAACGGCAATATGATTGATATTGCTGTAATTTTCAGCACTATCAATGCAAGCTTCCTCAGATTAGGCTGTAATGGAATATTCCAAGGTTTTATGCATCTACACAAGTTCATAAAAAGGTGAAAGTGACCCAAATCGCTCTGACATTTTCATGTGATTTCACCATATACTCTGCTGCAAGTTCCAAGCTAAGCTACATTGTTGCTAGTTCAGTTTGAAATGAATTTGTGGAGAGAAACAAATGTAACCGAAACAAGACTTCCTAAGGTAACTGTCTTTACAAATGAATCAGATTGCTGCACAGCCTGCACTGCCAAACGCCGCTGCTTCCACGAGCACAGCACTCACTATAGTTTACCAATACACAGTTGTTGATGATGATTATGATCTGGGTGTTGACACTCATAAATGAGAACACTTTTTCTTAGACTGTTGACTTGTTTTCACCTTATTAGCAGCATATATCTAACTAACTTTTTATGTTTCCAAATGTAAAAGTTTATCAAAGCCTTCTGGAAACGTGCAAAGTCAACTTTTAGTTTAATAATTTGGATATAGTTTATTCAAGGTCAAGTTGATGGAGGAAAAGTGCAATAAGAATGAGGGAGAGTGAAAAAGAAAAAAGGTATTGTAATGGTATATACAGTATTGTAGTTCATAGTAGCCAGATTGTGTTTTTGATATAATGTGTTGTCGGACATTATTCACTCCTTTTTAGAAATTCGGCACAGAGAAAGACACAACCATCAACACATTTGTGTTTGCACAGTCTAGTGCTGTCACATAGACCGATTTTCTCCATACCATTCCATATATATACATATATACATTTGCGGCCAAAAGTTTGGAATAATGTACAGTTTTTGTTCTTATGGAAAGAAATTGGTGCTTTTATTCATCAAAGTAGCATTCAACTGATCACAATATATAATCAGGACATTAATAACATGAAAAATTACTATTAATATTTGAAGAAAATGTTCAGAGCTTCTTAAACTACTTCAAAGAGTTCTCATCAAAAAAATCCTCCACGTGCAACAATGACAGCTTTACAGATCCTTGACATTCTAGCTGTCAGTTTGTCCAGATACTCAGGTGACATTTCACCCCACACTTCCTGTAGCACTTGCCATAGATGTGTCTGTCTTGTCGGGCACTTCTCACACACCTTACAGTCTAGCTGATCCCACAAAAGCTCAATGGGGTTAAAATAACACTCTTTTCCAATTATCTGTTGTCCAATGTTTGTGTTTCTTTGCCCACTCTAACCTTTTCTTTTTGATTTTCTGTTCCAAAGTGTCTTTTTCTTTGCAATTCCTCCCATAAGGCCTGCACCCCTGAGTCTTCTCTTTACTGTTGTACATGAAACTGGTGTTGAGCGGGTTGAAGTCAATTAAACTGTCGGCTGAGGACATGTGAGGCATCTCTTTCTCAAACTAGAGTCTCTGATGTACTTATCCTCTTGTTTAGTTGTACATCTGGACCTTCCACATCTCTTTCTGTCCCTGTTAGAGCCAGTTGTCGTTTGTCAATGAAGACTGTAGTGTTCACCTTTGTATGAAATCTTCAGTTCCCCGTCTGTCGCTCATTTCGACGTTGTGTCAAAGAAGCGACACTAGGGGTCTCTCTTGAGCACTGAATATGCCTCTGAACTATGAAAAAAGGCCAATGAGAAGTTGGCAGCCAGTATTTGCATACCCCGCCCATGGACATACGGGTATTTAAGTGAGAAAAGCGAGTTCATTCAGAAATTTTCTTCGGAGCCGATGGTAGTGCATGCAGTCTACTGAGAGATACACACCAGTTCCCTATTCTATGATGCTCTACATGCTGTTGGATTGACGGCGCATTACAGTGGCTTTCTCCTTTGCCCATGGGCGCTTCGACAGTGCAGAAAAATAACTCTTCATTGAGTTTATTAAAAGAGTGATTTTCTTGTAAAAGAGTATATTCCTCTAAAAGAGCAAAACACAGCGGCGTTGAACGTCCTTTTCAGGACGCGTCTTTTTAAAGATGTCCTTCTGCCCCTGTGTTGTTCCTGGAAGCGGTAGATTGCTCTCCGCTTCAGACGGCCACAGGCATTGTCTCGTGTGTCTGGGCAGCAATCACACAGAGGTTGCGTTTGTGGATGGCTCATACTCTCGGCTGGATGACTGGTTCCTGGGGTCTCGGTGCCGCTCACAGCCTCGCCCGACCCCCCCACAGCCTCGCCCGGCCCCCCCCCAGTCCGGTTTTTCCCGGAAGTGCACGATGAGCTGACGTCATCGTGGAGAACACCCCTCTCCACTCGTCACAACACCACTTGCTCATCCGTTCTCACTACCCTCGACGGCGGAGCGGCCCATGGGTACACGGCGATTCCCCAGGTGGACAGGGCAGTTGCGCTCCACTTATGCCCCGGAAGCCCTACCACCTGGCAGGGTCGCCCTGTACTCCCCTCCAAGGCCTGTAGGACAACATCCTCGCTCACCGTGAAGGCCTACAGCGCCGCCAGACATGTCTTCCACCCTGCACGCCATGGCCCTCCTGCAAGTCCACCAGGCCAAGGCGCTCAAAGATCTGCACGGGGGTAGCCCTGATCCCGATGTGCTGCAGGAACTGCGCTCAGTGACAAACCTCGCCCTTAGAGCCACGAAGGTCATGGCGCAGTAACTCGGGCAGGCATTGGACTTGAGAGTTTTCAACCGGGCTCTACTCAAACTCCCTTTCAAAATGCTCCCGCAAAAACATATCCTAACTTGCGTCCGGCATCTAGATTGGTTCACAGCGGTAGACCTGAAGGACACGTACTTCCACGTGTAACAGTCACTGCATGTCACATGTTTATTTGTTTTCATTTTCAGTGCTATGTTCATCCCATCCACTAGGGGGCACCAGTAGCACCTCTACCTTATAGATAAAAGAGGAAGTAGGAGAGTAAGAGGTAGATTCAGTTTGAGTAACCACATGGTATCTGCTGTTCTCAATGGTAATCCTGGTCTGAGAAACGTTAAGTTTGCTGCTCAACCGTGAGTTTGTAGTTCTTATTTCATCTTGTGTATGCTTTGGTAAAAGAACTTGTAAAGATGTTAATGAGTTGTTTTCTGTTATAGAGGATTTTTGTATTACCCGTGACTTACATAGCCCTTGAGTGCTGGATTGGGAGTTTGCTTGGGTGCATGAGGACAACTGCCCAAGGACTTTATTCAAAGAATCCCGGGCTGCAACCAGAAGGACAAATACTTCATTTCATCAGTTACTACCATTTCCAGATAAGACTGTTAATTCTAAAGACTGCTCACTTCAGCAACCTCATTATCCGTCAACATCTTTTATGGGACATTTCACATTCATCCATTCACTCCCACCAGGACTTTTCTTCTGTGATATTTTGTTTGTTTGGGTGTATGATGAAGTGTTTTGTGTAAAATTCAATATATTCTAAGAGAGAAGATTTTCATTTAGTTGTCTTTTGTTGATTTATGAATACCCTGAACACAGTATTTGGTGCAAGACTAATTTCCCCCTCATTCTACTGTAGCAGGCCCGGTTTAAAATAGCCGGGACAGTTATACACGTCTCAATTCTGCCTCGACACTGCCCATTTTTAAGGTTCGCATTCGATGGCCAGGCATACCAGTACAAGGTCCTCCCCTTCGGCATGTCTCTGTCCCCTCGCGTCTTCACAGAGACCAGGTGCTCAGGCACCTCAGCCGCCTGGGGCTTCAGGTCAACTGGGAAAAGTGCAAGCTCACCCCGGTTCAGAGCATCTCTTTTCTCGGCATGGAATTAGACTCAGTCTCAATGTCAGCACGACTCACCAACGAACGCGCTCAGTCAGTGTTGAAATGCCTCGCCTCCTTCAGGCCGGGCACAGCAGTCCCTTTAAAACTTTTCCAGAGGCTCCTGGGGCATATGGCATCCTCCACGGCAGTCGCGCCACTGGGGTTGATGCATATGAGACCGCTTCAGCACTGGCTTCAGACTCGAGTCGCGAGACGAGCATGGTGCCGCGGCACGCACCGTGTGTTAATCACCCCCACCTGCCGCCGGACATTCAAACCCTGGACAGACCTGTGCTTTTTACGGGCAGGAGTACCCTTGCAGCAGGTGTCCCGATGCGTCCTGGTCACGACCGACGGCTCCAAATCGGGTTGGGGCGCTGTGTGCAACTGGCACACAGCTGCGGACCGTTGGAAAGGGACCACGCTGCGCTGGCACATCAATCGCCTAGAGTTGTTGACTGTTTTCCTTGCCCTCAGGAAGTTCCTCCCATTAGTTTGGGACAAACATGTCCTCGTCAGGTCAGACAGCACCGCTGTGGTAGCGTACATAAATCGCCAAGGTGGCGTACGCTCCCGCCACATGTCACGACTCGCCTGTTGTCTCCTCCTTTGGAGCCAGCAGCGACTCAGGTCACTGCGTACCACTCACATCCCAGCAACCTCAATGTGATAGCGGACACGCTGTCACGACAATGCTTGCCCAGTGGAGAGTGGAGGCTTCACCCTCAGTCGGCCGAGGTAGACCTGTTTGCCTCCCAAGAAACCTCCCACTGCCCGCTCTGGTATGCCCGAATAGAGGCTCCCCTCAGGGCAGATGCACTGGCACACAGCTGGCCCACGGGGCTGCGCAAGTACGCATTTCCCCCAGTAAGCCTTATTGCACAGGTGCTGTGCAAGGTCAGGGAGGACGAGGAGCAAGTCACCCTAGTGGCTCCTTACTGGCCCACTCGGACTTGGTTCTCGGACCTCATGCTCCTCACGACAGCACCTCCCTGGCGAATTCCCTTGAGGAAGGACCTTCTTTCTCAGGGATAGGACATGCTCTGGCATCCGCACCCAGACCTCTGCAACCTCCACGTCTGGCCCCTGGACAGGACGCGGAAGATCTAGCTGGTCTACTACCTGCTGTCGTAGACATGATCAACCAAGTCAGAGCCCCTTCTACCAGGCATCTTTACGCCCTGAAGTGGTGCTTGTTCGCAGATTGGTGTTCTTCCCGGGCTGAAGACCCGCAGTGGTGCGCAGTCATACAGGACAACAACAGGAGGCATTCATGGTGACCTTAACATGATTAACGTTACTAACGCTAACATGATTGTAATAAAATGTCATTATTAAAATGTGGACCATGTTGTTCAGTGGCTGTTTGCTCCCTGGATTAAAGTGTTTAGATATCTGAAAAAGCCACAGAAAATAGATGCATGAACAGCTTCAGTGAAGCTGGATACATGCAGTATTAAAAACTGTAGCACACATCTTATCTCTGGTAGGTGAACAACATTTATGTAAAATAATTATAATTTTGATAGGTAGAGCTCTAAAAGTGACTATAGATCGCTCTAATTATAACAAATGAAGCTGCGTAAGTTATTTACGATTACATTTAAACATTTAGCATACGTTTTTATCCACAATGACTTACAAATTAGGAACACAAAAACCACACAGGTCACGCAGACAGCTTCATTGATTATAAAAGGATCAATCCAAAGTTCTTGATCTCGCAGATGAGCATATATATATCAGGCAGGATTCGGTAGAAAGAGGCTTCTAATATAAATGTCGTCTAATGTTGATATAGCGATGCCTCAAAAATTGTCAAAATATAAATATTCGATGTATCAATGATTTATGACATTCCCAATATATATAAAAAAGGCTTGAAATATTTCACTTTATGTGTAAAGAATCTAGAATATATGAAAGTTTCAGTTTTTTAATAAAATTACGGAAAAAAAAACGTTTCCACGATATTTTAAATTTTTTTAGTTACTCCTGTATGTATATATATATTGGGAATAATTTAGATATATTGGGACAAATTTGTATAATTTGCATAATTCATCAGTCATACATGCAAATCTCTATAACATATAATATAATATATACAATAATACAATTTGTATTAGTATAAAATAAAAATCATTGTATTACAGCATTTTGTACTCTACAGTAGAAAACACTGTATTGCAATGATTAAAATCTAATGAGAAACACCATTGAGAATTTGGGAATTAAATTCAACACTTGTAAAAAAGTAAATGCATATTATATATTATCCAGATGCATTACAGTAATGAGAATTTGGTTAATTTTCATTAAAATAATGTCTCAATGCAAAGAATCTTAATGGTCCTAAAAATAGGTCATTCTTGTCTTTATGTAAAATATAATTCTCTCTTTTTCCATTTTGATTTTAGTATGAAATATGACTTTAGATTAACTAGATGGGAGAGAGAGGTGTAACATAAACCATTTAAAATTCACACCCAACTGAAGCTGAGAAAGATTCCTTGCTTTCTTTCCTTTGACTTTATTAACCCAAGTTTCCAGTCCCGGGCCTCTCTGTTCAGAGCCAGTGAAGAGAATCAGAGATCCATCGCAGATCTCTCCAGAGCCAGAATGTGCTGGACCTGAACGATTCTGACTTAAAGCTCTATAGATCAGAGCTGCTTTTGGCTCCTCTATGCACCACATGCACCTAAACACACCATCAACACTGTCTCTCGTACCACAGATACTGTCTGCATGAACATACAGAGTGTTTGAAAAGCAACCAAACTGTCTGAGTAATAAGTTTTATTGTGGAAGTACAGTCTTGTATTTTTCTGGCTTTATACAAAATTCTGAGACACAATACATCATCGAAGGCTGTAAAAATGAATACTGACATGCTCTTGGATGGAATGTAGCTCTTGGACATCTTCTGCTAAAACTTTATTTAAGATTAGCCATGAATCAGCATGAAATATTTGGGCTGAAATGGACTGTGACGCTGTGTTTTCCTGGAGTGATATTTACAAAGAGACTGTTTGTGATGGCAACATGCCTCCACAGGGGGGCCAGAGATGACACCATTTCCTGTCGACCAAACATCTTTCTCTGTCATCAGCTACATCTGTGCCTCTTCCACCTCGAAGATTAGTCTTAAAATGCATAGGGAAGGGGTTTAGAAGCCAAAAACATTCCTTTCTGGATAATTGCCTGGCTTAGATGGCGGCACATTCTCACGGAGCATTGTAAATGTTGGGAGTGATGGCACAGATGTGTTTATCCATTCACGGCTGTGCAGTGCGGCTAATTGGGAAGGCTTGCCATTTGGAAGTGGGCAATAGCCTCTGGGCATGTTCAGCAAGCTTGCATTAGTGAGGACTATTTCAAACAATCCACTGCAACACAGTGCATTGTTCAAGCATGGCTCACTTTGCCCTGTGGAATCTTCCTTTGCACTTCGCTTCCACTAACACTCTTGTCAGAAGCATCATACTCATTCTGAGCCAAAATTATGTTGAGTGGTACTTAAAAAAAAATAAAAAATAATAATAATAATAATAAAAATTATATATATATATATATATATATATATATATGTGTGTGTGTGTGTGTGTGTGTACATAAAGTTTAGTATGGCTTAATGGTCATCAAGCTTTATTATATGATATATTATGTAAATGAGCATGAAGACCTGAAAAGTGTTTTTTGGGAACTAGAACTTGATAAGTTTAGTTTTTGGCTAATATAGGTATGAATAAGTGTTTTAATGAAGCATTCATATCATGCAAATTAAAATGCTCACTATCTGGTAAGTATTGAATGTCGCTTTCTTATTAATATTGTTATAACTATATATCAATAATTTAGAATGCATTTGCAAGTGACTTATGAACCCCTTTTTAAACCCTTAAAGGAGAAGTTCACCCAAAAATGACAATTCTCTTATTATTTACTCACCCTCATGCCATCCCAGATGTGTATGACTTTCTTTCTTCTGCAGAACACAAACTAAGATTTTAGAAGAATATTTCAGCTCTGTTGGTCCATAGAATACAAGTGAATGGATGCCAAATTTTTGACACTCCAAAAATCACATAATGGCAACATAATAGTAATCCAAATTACTTAAGTGGTTAAATCAATGTCTCCAGAAGTGATTTGACTGGTTTGGATGAGAAACAGATCAATATTTAAGTACTCAATTTGTAGAAATTCATCTCCCTGCCAAGAAGGGGGTGTATGCATGAAGAATGTAAATCACCAAAAACACAAGAACTGGAATGTGAAAGTTAAAATGCAGCCTTGCTGAGCAGGGAGGAACATAAATTGACATAAATATTGATCTGTTTCTCACTCACACCTATCAAATTGCTTCTGGAGACGTTGCTTTAACCACTGGAGTCATATGGATTACTTTTATACTGACTTGTGTTATTTTTGGAGCTTCAAAATTTTGGCACCCATTCGCTTGCATTGTATGAACCAAAACACCTTTGAAATTCTTCTAAAAATCTTTTTTTTTGTTGAAGAAAGAAAGTCACACACATCTGGGTAGTCAAGTTTTAGTCAACTAAAAGTCTCGTCATTTTAGTCTAGTTTTAGTCAAAAGAAAACTCAATATATCTTAGTCAAGTTTCAAAAAATTTAGTCTTTTTTTAAATAAATTATTTCTGAGATTAATTCTGAGATAACCATTTCAGTCAAATAATGTTTCACACATCTCAAATATTGGTTAAATATCATAATTACCTGACAAAATACACTTGTTGAATGATATGTTGAATTCACTTTGTTAAACGTGTCTGGTTTTCTGATTTAAGAGACACATTCACAAATGATGAACTTGTTCTGAAGAGTATTTTATTAAGCAAATAAGTTACATAATATATATATAACCTGCATAATGTATGTGCCACAACACCATAGCTAACTGGTTAATTTACAGCGTAGATGCCTAAAATCAGCATTAGCTTATGAGACGTATATTTAAGTTAACTTCAGTGAATGTGCGGGTGGTTAGCCTTTAGATGTCGCTTAAGGTTGGTGATGTTTTTCCCCGATATTTTTTGTCCGCAGTGCTTCACGTCAGTTATAATAACACATTCTGACTTTTTGTCAATATCATTGTACCTAAAATGCGACCAAATATCGAGCCTCTTCCTTCCACCTAGCATGTCGTCGGCGCTCGTCGCGTGTTCGCCACTGTCTATGATTGTTGTGTATTTGCTCCATGTAGTTTCGTGTTGCAGCCACAGGAGTATGAGACCTGTAACCGTTACTAGAGCAACAGCGCGAACTCATTCGGAATATTTTGAAGGCGTAACAGCTGAATATTCTATCTCATGATGAAAAAGTAGAGACAATTGTATACGAAAATGAAGAGAGATTTTATCTTAGTTTTTATTTTATGCAAAACATTTTAGTCTCGTCTTTTTTCGTCAACAATAATGCATGTTAATTTAGTCTTAATCAGCGTTTTTGGACATTGGTGCAGTCTCGTTATCGTCTCGTCTTAGTCATGGAAAAAAAGGTCGTTGACGAACATATTTAGTCTCGTCTCGTCTGACGAAATTAACACTACATCTGGAATGGCATAAGCGTGAGTAAATGAAGAGATAATTTTCATTTTTGCGTGAACAAACCCTATAATAAAGGGAACATTGACGTAAGTGTTTCAATGTTTCAGAGTTGGGTTGATTACTTGTGAAATAAAACATGGTACTGATTACAAATTGCACAGCTACATTTTTAATCAGTAAGGTAATCCAACAGATTAAATCAACCTAAATCACTTTTTTGGTAATTTAATGATTTATTTCATGTTTTGATGCAATCAAAATCTAAAGTGTAAAATGTATACTGATTTTCATTACTTTCATTAAACATAGTGAGCATGAAATCAAACAGCAATTGTCAGCCCCCCCCCTTTCAGTCATTACTGTTATTGTAATCGATAAATACTCCATAAAAGTAATTGTAATCTAATTATATAAAAAAATCATATAATATAATCACAAGTATTATATTTTTTGTAATCTGATTATGTAACCCAGATTACATGTACAGTAGTTTATTACTGCCAACACTGAAATGTTTAATATTTTGTGTCTAATGGTGCATTCACATACAACGCAAAGAACATTTTCACTTGGCTTTGCTTGTGCGAGTTTGACCGCTGGATTATAAATTTGTGTTTAATCTTGCATTCATGCGAGTAGCACAAACCCGCGAGTATTCCCCCTTCTCTTCCAGAAAAGGACAGGAGGACTTTGTTCATTGTAAAGTACAACCAATAGCTGGAATCACATAGACGCGCATATTGTCTGAATTTACCAGGTAGTCCAACTCATCACTCAATTTCCTCCAAGCGATGTCTTTTTTCGTCAAGTCTCTGTACATGTATGACATTGTGTCATACAATTCCAGGTGTCCACACACTGCTACAACAATTTTTTTCATCCATTTTTGGAGATTTCTTCTGCTACTACGTCAGTAAGTCAGTAGGTCAGTGACATCCGGACAATCTCAATGGTGATAGGCTTTCGTGACAACGCGTCAAGTGAATTTCTCGATTGAGTTGAAAAATGTCAACTCTCGCGAATACGCGAATGAAATGATTTTGCATGTTCGAGATGCATCATTTGCTTCATTCGCGCTGCCCGGTAGGAATCACATCTTTGCATTGACTTTGTATGTAAATCGCGCACGCGAAATGCTCGCTTCGCGTTGTATGTGAACGCACCATAAGTCACAATTCTTATGTCTAAACTTAGTCGGACCAATCCAGTCACAACTTCCATAAATGTTTTGCTTTGAACTGAAAATTCTGTCATCTTCACACCCTCATTAGACCCAAAAGTCACATGATTTAATCAAAATGGTCAATTTTAGCTCTTTACTATACAAAGAAAATGTAGAGTGATTTCTGGTTGTCAATTTATGTTTCAATTTTGCTTGGCTTACAATATATACTGTAAGTGTTACGTCAGGATTCGTGTCCCCATGAATGCCAAATAAAAATGTAACCACTAGACAACCGCATCTTGCGATAATTTCAAGAACTACGTAATAAAAGTGTTTCGGTTGTCTTTGTTCATGTTTTATTCTGCCCTGAGTGAGCTAGGTCTGTCACTGGTGATGCCCCCTCATAAAAAGTGGTGCTTAGCACCCCCTGATGCTCTCTTACTAAAATCCTGAATGTATTCCATTTTATCTGATATCTTCCAATCATATTCCTTGTCCAACAGTCACATGACGTGCTGTTACACTCCTCTGTGGTTTTCCTGTCTTCTCGGTGGCACGGAATCTGACACCTTGTCTGTTCTCAGTGCCACAGCGGCGCTCACAGCGAATATTTAACCCTGCGTTATCGCCTCTGCTGAGATGCCTAATTGCTAAAGAGTTGAGGCCTGTGTCACCCCACCACACCAGCGGCACCGCTTTGATAACACTCTTGCTTGGTTGCAGACACAGTCAGGCTAATTAACCTCTCTTGATTAGGGCAATTATCTCCCACACTTTACGGATAATCCCAGCACAGAGCCGAATACACACTTTAACCACAGATTCCTTATTAGATCCTCCCACAAAACATGTTAGATGGCAGCACAAGCCAGTGAAGTAGAGAGCGGGGACGGACTATAAATCAATATCAGATGTATTTCAGGCATAGTGTAATGTTCTGACACGTGTATGATTGCAGACCTGGATCTAAAATAATTTTTCAGAAATGAACTCATAACCTGGGTTTTTATAATCATGAATTTAAAATGTTTAATTGACCTTTTATTTCTACTTTCATTTTGATTTGTGCTTTCAGTGTAGTATGCTTTAGTTGAGTTTAATCAGTGTGTTCTAATTCCAGTTTAGTTTTAGTGTATTTAGACCAGTATATTTTAGTATATTAATTTAGGCAGTATATTTTTATTGTATTGTAGTTTTAGTAGTATTTTAGGGCTGCATGCATTATGTTAAATAACTATTTTGAGCTGGCAAAATAAATGCATTAAATAAATCATTAAAATGTTTATGCCATTTATTTCCCATCTAGTATTATCACTACCTAGTGGAATTTTTATGTTATGTAAATGTTATGTAAATGACAAAACCAGGTTGTAAAGATTAACATTTTATAATAGGCTACAGGCCAACTGTGTATCAAAAACTAGAACTAAAATTATTTCATGGTCCTTTTTAATTAATTTAGTTTCATGAACATGCATTTCATTTTGTTTCAGTTTTCCCCAGTTATGTTTACGTTTTTAAATAACTACAACACTGCTTATAGCTCAATAGATGAGAAGAGCTGATCATATAAAGCTGAATCCCCTGATAAATTTCACAGCGTCGAGTTTCATGAGATTTCCTTTCCATTTCCAAGTGGACCCTTTTCCTTCTGAATGAACTAACCAATAAAAAATGACACCTTTGCTAAAGCGGAGGTGAAACATTTCCCAATTAGAGATTCTGCACGGAGGGAAAAGAGAACAGTATCACTTGATCAAACAATAAGACGAGAAGGGCGAGAGAAAGCGAATAAAGAAAAGAGCAGTACAGATGTAAAGAAGAGAAGTGCGAGCTGGTGTAAATGAGTGCCGACAGAAAGCAAGAACCTGCTGTAAACGGGAGGAGACAAAGCACTTTGCATTAATATTCATGGACCAGAAGAGGCAGATGTGTCTGACATCTGTGTGATGTCAGCGTGTTGTCAACACATTGTTAGCACCGCAAATGTGCAAACAGATTAACAGCCTGCTGAGCCACGCTGCAATGCATTCATGGAGTGCGAAAACGCACAGCCCCTTGTTTTAGAGAAAGCGACATCTTGTGCAGTGTTCCTTCCTATATTTCCAGAATTTATCTGCCTCCATGATGAAGGTGCTTAATGCCAAGGTGGCACCCGACAGTAGCTCTACAACCACTGTGTGTCTTTGGCCAGGACTACACACTCCAGAATGGCATTGAAAGCTTTTTTTATGTTTAAATATTTGAAGTTTACTTACTATCTAGGTTTAATGTACAGAGATTAGGTTGATTTCCCGGATAAGTGTAAACACTGTGGCTTTGTGGCATTTTTAACATTGCATTGTTTGAATGAGCCAAGGAGGCCTATAATACTTGATAGAAGCTCATGGTCATGTAAATGTCATGAGATCGGGCTGCATGTTGACCAGCCAAACTTTGCACACTGCACAGAACATATGGGTTCATAAATGATATGAAATGAATGTTCAGTGGACTAAGATTGGGTTTTCCGAGAGACCCAACAGATGTTGACGCAATGTGTTTTTAATGAAAACGCTGGACTGAGGTTAATTCAGTGATATTGAGGTGTGTAGAAGGGTGGAGAGCGCTCTTGAGCAGACAATGCAGGCCTGTGTGTGTTTGTATGTTTGTTTGTGTGTGTCTGTGCACAAATATACTCCATGTAGTATGTGTGGGTTTGGTGGACACTAGCCAGGCAAACCTCTCTTCATTTAACCCACGCTAAAAAAACAAGAACATTCCAGACACTCCTTGCTCTTGGCAGATATGGCTTTGTCTATTTTGGAGGCCCTTTTGTTCAAAACATATTTCCTAAACCATAAACTAATTTTTCACCTCTTAAAACCTCTTCCATGAGGACACAGTTACCCAAGCAGGGAAACTTATCTGTCTCTGATTAGCTGTACTGTGAGAATTGGTCTTTAAATAAAGTGCCCCTAATATGTCCTCAGGGTTTTCAGTAATAACTTGAACTACTGATCAGAATCGGGAATTGGGACCAGAGAAAATCAATGATTTCTGCTGATTTAGAGGCTTGTGATGGAGCACCAGATATAGCAGAGTCGACAGGTAAATGTTGGCAGTTAGCTCTGTTCCACATATACCCTGCTATAATAAAACAAAACACCTAAGCTAGTCTTTCAGCCTGGTCTGACTGCTCTGTGTGCTGGTTGTCAGCTGGTCAGGATGGGAGAGCAGATTGTCGGCCTGCTAAACCAGCTAAGGACCAGGCTAGGAGACCAACTAGATCACTTTAAACCAGTTAGGGCCAGCAAACCAGTTTAAGCTTAAATTAGTTTTTTGCAGGGTAGAGTACCTGCCTGTATAGGTACCTCTGTACCTATACAGGCAGATGCCTACAAAGGCAGCATCATAACTGCCATGGAACCTCATAAATGGCTAATTTGGATGCTCTAAATTGGCAGCAACTCAGCATGGCACTCAAACGTATTCGCAATAAAAAATTATAATATGCGGCAAAAAATTTGAACCCGTCCACACGTATGTGAAAAATTTCATTTCTGTCAACTAGGAGCTTTAAAGCAAAGGATATCTGCTTTGCTATTGCCAAATCTCGAGCACTTGAAATCTCAGGTTGCTGTGGACGTGATGTCAGGGTCACAGTAATGTTCCGTCTATGCCCTGCACTTAAGAGTTGCGGCATTACAGTCTGCGCGCAAAAAAAAGAGAATGACAGAAACTGATGCGATCTTTAATAAAAATGTGAGATATTATTCTGTTTGCCCTCAATGTCTGTGAGCATCTGTTCTCAATTTCCAGATGTCGAGCTGAAAGAGTCAAGGAAATTACAAGAGTGTTACAGCACCATGATTTATCTTGATGAATGTTTATCTTATTTATCTTATATTTTTATTAATATAAATATTCATATCAAAAAGTAATTACAAATATGAGTAGTAGTAGCAGTAGTAGTAGTATTAGGCCCTAGTAGTAGTAGTAAACTGAAGTAATACATAAAAATAGTAAAACATAATTGAATAAATAACAATACAAATATTTTGAATGAACTCTTCTGTGTGCTAATTTAATTGTTCTATTTCATGATGATTTTTCATTAGCTTCCATGCTAACATAAAAAAGAATGCGTATAGCCCTGACGTTGATGTTAATATGATGCTAAGCTAACAACACTGTATTCTAATATGAATAAAAAGAGCACACATAAATATTGGGTAAAATAGTATTTTCTTAAGAAACGTTTCAGTCTTCATTTTAATGTTTATTTAATCCAAATTTCTCTCACCTCCTCCAACATCTTGGATCTAGTTTTTTTTCACTAAGCTCATTACAGTGCATTCTGAGATTACCTTCTCTATGAACATGCGATGTATAATTAAGATGTCCACCTTTTGGAACAGCCTTTACGTTAGAAGCATCCATGAATCCTTAAAATGCTACCTCCATTGGCAGCTCTCTGAGTTTTGGGACAGAGCAGAGTTAAGGTATGTTAAAAGCATCTTCTGAAATGACCACTATTTAAAGTTTAATGATAACATTACAAATCCACTAACTGACATTATTTACTGTTATTCCGTTGAATAGAATCTTTCTCATTGTATTGAAACAGATTCAGTGTTTTCCCTGAGGTCCTGGGCAGTGGAAGGACTTCAGGAGGAAGGCAATGACCTCTGTCGCCCTGAACGTGGGCCATAACAATAAGTCTTTGAGTGCAAGTAGAGCCGGCTGCGTGTAAACGGTCCCTCAAGGCAGCCTTCTCAATATGTCAACACAGAGCACACCAGGATCTTCAAATAAACATGTACCAAACATAATAACAACATTAATGAGCCCCCTCCCTCGCAGCACCTAATCCAGCTCCCCTTTTCCCAAGCCACTCCGATGAGCCGCTGAACTTAATGTGTTTTAAAAGAAATACAATTAAGTTTATGAATCAAGCTTAGCCTCTCTCACATGCTCTTGTTGTCTCTTTCTCTCTCTCAATCTCCAATCCTCACATACGATCACATATTTTAATCAGCCTTAAAGGAATAGTTCACACAAATCCTGTTATATACTATCCCGTATGTTGTTCCTAACTTACTTTAGAAGACATGAGATACAGTATAGAGCATGAGTCGTATGGATTACTTGACAAATGTGGTTCATATGAACTGTTGTTGTAATTAACTGTTGAGTATTAACTAAAATAATTTTTTTGTGTAAGCTTGTAAGGATTTGCTTCTAGTTCTGTCAAAATCCAATGGAGTTGTGGTGGCATAGTGGGCTAAAGCACATAACTGTTAATCAGAAGGTCGCTGGTTCAATCCCCGCAGCCACCACCATTGTGTCCTTGAGCAAGGCTCTTAACTCCAGGTTGCTCCGGGGGGGATTGTCCCTGTAAGGGAGATTGGCTCTGTAAGTCGCTTGTATAATAGCATCTGCCAAATGCATAAATGTAAATGTAAAATCCTCTTGCTGAAGATTCTCGTTTCTGCAGGATGGTCATCTTGTGTACTGTATGCATTTTCTAATCTTGCTCCTCTGGAGGAAAATATTTGCTCTCCTCTGATCCCCATGAGAAAGAGGAGGAAACCTTTAACTGCACTCTGATTGAGGGTTTTGGGGAGCAGGGATGTGAAAGGATGTGACATGAAGGGATTCTGTATCAATATGCCTACATACAAAGAGATGCTAAAACAATCGTACTATTATATTGGTACTACTAGATACAAAAACCAAACCAAACCAAAAAAAAAAATCTAGCAAACGCATGGTCTAGAGTTGATTTTGAAAGTTTGATTTGACTATGAAGTTTAAATATTCATAATGTTTGCAAGAATAGATAATCCAAACATGGAGAAAAGGGAAAAAAATATGTGAACACAAAGTTGTGGTTGAATCAGTTGCTCATCCGCATGAACATGCATTTATAAATTATACAGTACATGTGATTGCATCGAAATGATGGCAATGCTGAGCATAGCATGATTTGTGGCAACCATGTACTCACGGTAATGACACTGATGTCTACATTTCTGCAGCGCTTCCAGCACAATTAAAAGCTTGTCCTGTTCTCAGTCCATCAGTTTCAAATGTATATCTTGGCAGCATGGAGTATTCATGGAGAAGAAATCAGCAATGTAGTGGCAATTGTTCATCTTAATTGTAAAAACAGCACATAAAGATTTTAAGGAATAGTTCAGCCAGATGTGATAGCAGCGGAGAGCCAATTTGCATTTAATTTTGTGCTGTCTTGAAATTCCTGATGCCTTTGCAATATTGAAATGCAGTGAGGAAAAACCTGTGACTTCTTGGGCAGGCGGCTTCATTTGTCAGGGAGAACGAGGCACAGGACCAGCTCCTCTTAAAGCAATTAACTGTGAAGCTTGTAACATGGCAAAATCACTCTTACTAAGTGATTTCATCTCTGTCAAAAAGCCCAGATTAATCTGAGTGATACTTTTCATTTAGTTAGCATCAAAACAGCCTTTTCTTTAGCATTCCATATGGGGACCTGATGCAATGTATGTCATTAAACTTCTGCAACCAGATGTTTCCTACAGCCACACCATTATCTATGCAAATTTATTCATTAAACAATTGAATTGTGCCGATGATTGACAGCCAGTGGCGTTATTACTGGGGAATGTTATGGAGCCGGGCTAATAATGCTTTAGTCTTATTAACTCGCTGTATAAGCAGTGCATGTGGCAGAGCTTGTGTAGATTAACCCCTACTAATGTTGTAGCACTGAGGGCTACACAAAGATGCCCACCCTCATGACAGGTAGGGAGAGGATTGCTTTATTTGGATACGAGGAGCGATTTTAATGCAAAAATGAGGGAGTGTACGGGAGGATGCTAATCATAATGGCAGGCCTGAGAGACCTGACTTCAAAATTAGTAAAACAATACAGAATAAGAGTGTATTGCCGCTCCCTCAATGAGACTGCAGAACTTCTTTGCTAGTGCTTGACATCCAAGCAAAGAAATCTATTTCAATTAAAAGTTATTCTATAAACCCATTTAGGTCATGGTGATGCTGTTGAGTTAAAACTTTGGGGCTCTGATGGTTCACTAACAAGGAAATCTCTTTTGTTGTGGTCTTGTGGCCATTATGAGAATGAAATTACAAATTGTTAGTACAATTTAGACAACACCAAGGTTCACGATAATTTACTTTTTGACATCAATTTAATGACTTCTACCTGGGTGGGCATCATTAACCTTCTTTTGGTTGTTCTTGGAAGTTAAACTATTCGCAGGATTATTTAAATCTCCATGGCAGTCAGGAGGGGCATTTCACCCTCGGTCCTTCAGCCTGTTCTTATTAATGCAGCTTTGACAAGCACTCCCCAGATGCCTTAGCCCACTGGCTTTAGGGCCCTGTAACCTCCTTCTTCAGGATGTTGTTTTAGCTCTGTAAGTGTCCCAGTGCTGCCTGGCTCTGCCACCCTCTGTGTGAGAAATGTGTGTAGGCAGGAAATGGAGAGTGTGTCATACAGGAAGTAAAGGGTTTCTGGCTCACTTTCATAATAGCATTCAGGCCATCAACATGATTCATCAGTGCCTCCCTTGGACTTCACTATATCATTCATACAGATCGGCAAAGTAAACAGGGACTCGTTCTTGCGCCCGCCTATAGGTTTGCCGGTTGAATGCAAATTATAGCATGGCCCTGCACAGGGGTACTTTTTTTCTACACCACTGATTGCAACCAGCAGCACATGAGTATATTTTTCTCAATGTGGATTATGAGTATGTCACTTATGTAATATCTATCTTATGAGATAATCATTATAACTTTATCTTAATTAATTACTGATAATATATCTGTAACAATGATGCAAAAATTTCACATGTTAAGCCCATCAGCTGTAGTGGCGTTGCTGATTGGTGTCCACCTCCACAGTCTAGTGTCCACCGGTCACCGGCACTTTGTCTGACCCCATGCCAGCGGCCGTAGCTCAGCCTGTATGCCCCCCATTGGCCGCCACTCAGGCTCTCCACTCCCCAGTGTCTTGTCTTGTTTTCTTTCTGTGTGGCAGGATACTGACACTTTAGACTTTTTGTTGTGTTTGCTGGTTTTCTATTATGTTTGTCTACACATGGCTTTGTGTTTGTTGGCCATGTGTTTCCCTGTCTCCACCTCCTCATTCCCTCACCCTCCTCCTCATTCAGTCCTATTTCTCTCCATGTTTTGTCACTTGCTCTCACATGTTTCCACTCGTTACCCTCCTCATTTCCATCCCTTTATATTCTCCTTTATGCTGTGCAAAGAATGTTGGTCTAATGATTTTTCCTCTTTCACATGACTTATTTTAGAACTCATGTCCACTGTTAATCACCATCAACAGTAGTGTTCCACATTTTGTGGTAATATACACTCACCTAAAGGATTATTAGGAACACCTGTTCAATTTCTCATTAATGCAATTATCTAATCAACCAATCACATGGCAGTTGCTTCAATGCATTTAGGGGTGTGGTCCTGGTCAAGACAATCTCCTGAACTCCAAACTGAATGTCAGAATGGGAAAGAAAGGTGATTTAAGCAATTTTGAGCGTGGCATGGTTGTTGGTGCCAGACGGGCCGGTCTGAGTATTTCACAATCTGCTCAGTTACTGGGATTTTCACGCGCAACCATTTCTAGGGTTTACAAAGAATGGTGTGAAAAGGGAAAAACATCCAGTATGCGGCAGTCCTGTGGGCGAAAATGCCTTGTTGATGCTAGAGGTCAGAGGAGAATGGGCCGACTGATTCAAGCTGATAGAAGAGCAACTTTGACTGAAATAACCACTCGTTACAACCGAAGTATGCAGCAAAGCATTTGTGAAGCCACAACACGCACAACCTTGAGGCGGATGGGCTACAACAGCAGAAGACCCCACCGGGTGCCACTCATCTCCACTACAAATAGGAAAAAGAGGCTACAATTTGCAAGAGCTCACCAAAATTGGACAGTTGAAGACTGGAAAAATGTTGCCTGGTCTGATGAGACTCGATTTCTGTTGAGACATTCAGATGGTAGAGTCAGAATTTGGCGTAAACAGAATGAGAACATGGATCCATCATGCCTTGTTACCACTGTGCAGGCTGGTGGTGGTGGTGTAATGGTGTGGGGGATGTTTTCTTGGCACACTTTAGGCCCCTTAGTGCCAATTGGGCATCGTTTAAATGCCACGGCCTACCTGAGCATTGTTTCTGACCATGTCCATCCCTTTATGGCCACCATGTACCCATCCTATGATGGCTACTTCCAGCAGGATAATGCACCATGTCACAAAGCTCGAATCATTTCAAATTGGTTTCTTGAACATGACAATGAGTTCACTGTACTAAAATGGCCCCCACAGTCACCAGATATCAACCCAATAGAGCATCTTTGGGATGTGGTGGAACGGGAGCTTCGTGCCCTGGATGTGCATCCCACAAATCTCCATCAACTGCAAGATGCTATCCTATCAATATGGGCCAACATTTCTAAAGAATGCTTTCAGCACCTTGTTGAATCAATGCCACGTAGAATTAAGGCAGTTCTGAAGGCGAAAGGGGGTCAAACACAGTATTAGTATGGTGTTCCTAATAATCCTTTAGGTGAGTGTATGTTGTTTTTTGGTTATCATCTTGACCAATAGAACACTTAATCATGATGTAATTTAATTTTTCTATACTCCTATTTCAGTCTAATATGCAGAGTCTAAGGGTGCTTCCACACTTGGTTTGATTGCTTGATCCAAACCAGAGTTTGGTTCTTCCCCCCTTCCCCTGCCCCCGCAGGGTTCTACTGAAATTATTAATATTATATTATGTATTTGTAACATGGTTTAAATGGGCAAGGAGGAGGCGGGATCCAGACAAACAGTCTAAGTAATATTTAATTTGAACAAAAAGACACAAAACACAAAGGCATACATGGCAGCTGTGTGTGGCTCTCTCTCTCTCCCAAACTGCCACATCCGGCTCTGCCTTATCCCTCTCCTTGGCTGATTAGCCTGATTGGGGTTCAGCCATGTTGACTCAAGTCCTGGCCCTGCCCTCTTCCTCATTACAGTATTATTTGGATCCAAATGACGGTTTCATTACCACTGTAACAAGAGAACAACTCCAAAAGTATTGAAATATTTGTCCCTTTGGATTTACCATCAAAATATTTCATGCACAGAGTCTTAGTGTTTGTCTATTGCAGGCCTGCAGATGAGATTTGAAGAATGTTTGCTGTTCTTTAAAAGCAATTTATTCAAAGACAAGCAGGTATGAGAAATGCATTATACCAGAATAATTGTGACTGTGAGCATTTAAAACACAATTACATTATCATTAGCAGTTCACTTTCACCTTTGATTTAGGACAGATTGCTTTAATAACAGCAGCTAACTGTACTAGAGTTTACGTGAACAATACCTCAGACAACCTTTTCAAGCAGACTCGGGTGTGGTTTGCAGGTGTGCACCTAAGTTTGGAAAACAGCATTCACACCAACCAAATGAACCAACATTTTATGTGAAAAACTTTGTTGTGAGCTTTGGACCTGTTTGTCCCACTAGTGGCAGATGGGTAGAGTGTGTTATTATATTTTGTAAGTCTGTTTCATGCTAAATTAGGTGGAAAAGAAATTACACATTTTCTCCTTGCTATAAAGCTGATGAATACATTGATTTGACCATCAACCCATGGGGAAATTTATGCAATAAATTCCAAAAGCAATGTCTTGTCCCATAGAATCTCCTGAAATATGTTAAGTGTCACCACCACAAACCTGCAATAAAAGTTTAATATCTTATCCAGATGGTAACCATTCTCAGTTACTTTATGCTTGTTGTCATTCCCAAAGATAATCTTGCATGTCACTTCTTGTAATTGGACCCTCTCTGAAAACTTTTGCCTGTGTTGTGCAATTAAAATTAGCTTGAATGCTACATATCATGTTGGTTTGGAAGATTTTTTCCATGTTTGTCTTTGAAATCAAATTATAAACTACATGCAAATATACGTCTCTTGTTTGCACCTACAGTTAATTCCATTTAGTCCAACTCACTTCAGCCTCAAAAGCGCATGTTTTTTGATAGAGGTGGAAGAAGTTGAATTGTTCCTGAGCTGCTGCTATTGCGATGAGCCTGTTTCCTGCACAGGTGATTCGGTGGAGTGTTTCTGGAGAAGGGGGGTGTTCGGAGGGCTATGGGCAGTTTTGTGTTTGCTCTGTTACACATGCTCCTCTCCCTCAGGCTGTAGACTGGTTTGTTCCGGTTCAGTACACCCAACTTCCTTCAGGGTGTTTTGGAGCTAATCCACCTCCCTCTCTCTCTCATTGCATGCAGATTTTATGTCCCATGTTCTTAGGCAGTTGTATTAATGAGGAGACTCTATTCATAAACAACAGACTGGTACATATGCATTGCCTTTCAAAACTCGCCTGTCTGCAGCTTTACCGTTAACATGTGAGATTTCATCAGCTTCTTGCAGTTACATGTTTTCTGTGCAACACTCATGTCGGTTTTACTGCCCAAGGCCTTGTTCTCTCACTGCTAGAATCAGTGAAAATGTAAAGATTTCTGTAAAAAATTCCAATCACTATCCCTGTGGGACTTTATGGAAGAGAGAAGGGCCCCAACTGTTGCTTGCAGGGCTCAGAGGCCCAGGTAACAGTGTTTGCTTTTTCTGCAGCATCCCAGAAAAACCTGTGGCAGAATTAGGTATAAGAAAATATTAATATTAACGTTCCTATCTGAACCAAGAGGCTAGAAAAACAAAGAGCTCAGTGTTGAATATTCAGAATCACTTGTCAAAGACAATAGAACACAATAGTCTTATTTATAAGTGTATGCAAGTGTGGTGTATGTAATGTGTTTGTTTTCTTATAGCTTTTCACTGCTGCCTCACAATCCGTATTCTCAAGGGTGAGTGGGAAAGTGTTTGTGTGATTGAGTGAAAATCCAAACAGAGCTTCAGCAATGTCTTAATTAATTGCATGGCCAGCAAGGTGACTGGCGCTCTCTCTTTTTAATTGTCTAGAGAGGATGTTAAAAATCTATGTGTCCGCGGGAGTACCTACTCAAACCAAAGCTGACCTTGCTAATTCCAAGACCTTCACTATTTTATTTCCCTCTTTGAGAAAACAATTGTTGCAAAGCTGTATCACTTTTTTTTTGCCTTTGTAAAAACACAAAGATATTTAGCAGATTGTTTATAGTGCTATATTTTATAATGAGTACTGCACACTGGTGGAAGTTGAGAAGAGGCATCTGCTCACAATGCAAAGCGCTTTGAGTGTAGTTAAAAAAAAAAAGCGCTATATAAGTTTAACATTCATTAATTCATGAGGACTGAGGCTGTCAAACTTCAAAATAGACATGTTCACAAAGAATATCAACATTCTAATTCCGAATGTTCATGTACGTTAATTTACAAAGAATTACAAATTACAAAGAAGCGGCATGTACCATCAGATATTTTTCTATCAATTCAAACATGATCACATTTCTTTCTAGTGCTTATGATAGCATGTTTTGCAAGCGACCTCCTAGACACAGGTTGTGGTCCCAAGGAAACCAGGAAGTATTTGCATTCACACACTGTAAACAATGGACAGCACAAATTATAGGTTGTTTTTGCTCTAAGTTTAAATTTTTAATCACCTGACAATCAGGTTTAGGGTTTGGGTTTGAAACCGAAGGGGGGTAGAGTTGATAAAATATTACTGTTGAATATTTTACACCATTTACAACTGAATATACACCCTGTGGACGTTTCACCTCATAATCACTTCCAGGTTCGGCCACTGGGGGCAGCGGTTTGAATATCGAATTATCATACACAGTGTGTTTAGTCTGGCAGCATATTGAAAAGTGTTACCAAAAGAGATTTAAGACTCAACTTGGACTTGTAACAATAGACTTCAGCCCTGTTCACACTGTCAGTGACTCACAGGCACATAGTGATGGGAGACCATTCATTTTCAATTAGAGCTGCTGATTTCCAGTGACATGAGTGACAGCAACTGTTAGCAACAGGATGTGAGAGATGTGACAAAGTTGAGAGAGTTTAAAATATTGCACAGCACCAACCAATAGGAGTGAAGACGTTGAAGTTGAATGCAAGCAAGTTGTAGAAGTGAGTGTTGTAATCAATATCACTGTTCTATCTTAATTGACTATAACCACATACATAGAAATAATAATAATAATTAAAAAAAAGATGCATGGAAAGTGTAGTTTGATTAATAAATTGTTAGATTGTTCACCTTGTTCATAGCATTGAGCAATGAAGTTTTTTCTATCACATCCTCTCTGTTGAATGTTTATTTTTAGAGGTAAGGACAATTATTTATTGTGAAATAAGAATGATATCTTAGTTTTACTGGCATTGTACAGTATCTTATCTGTGGTCATATTTTGTAAAACTATGAACAGTTGTGCAGCTGACAAATAATGTTAGAGCTACAGCAGAAATGCCAACTAGCGACAAAGAGTACATAGACTACCATGTGAACAGGGCTTAAGACTTGAGGCGTGACTTAGACTTGGCCTTAAAAGACTTGAGGCTTGACTTGGACTTAACTTGTGAACATCTAATTAATAGACAGAATTTAAACATTTCTGCGGCAACTAAAACTTTATTTAAACAGAACTGTATTAAAAATACTGCTGGCAAAATGTCAAAGATAAGTTGTTAACTGTAGGCTGTACACCCATATGAAAACACCATGTCCATGAGTGTCCCCGTCCATCAATGACAAATCCTTCTGACTGCAGGAATACACATGTTTCTTCAGTGCGTATTCCCATGGACCAATCAGCATATTAATGCACTAGCTCTGCTATATACTACCAGAATAGTGTTTTCAGGGTGTGTGTGGAAAGTTTGACATTTGTGTGTGTGGAAAGCCTCTCTAAGATATGCAAGGCCATAGCAGTAATCCCACAGTCCTCTCTGTGGATTCCTGGAATACTAAATCAAAATTATGGAATAATAACTCCAGGGGCCCCTACATCTTTATTCTGCAGAGCACATGGTTTTACCACAAACGATAACACACTAGACTCAGGTAATAATACTATTGGGGAAATTTTGACTCTTTTTCATCAAATTTAAATTTTTTGAGTCACCTGTTTTGAGCCACCTTTTGAGGCAGTGTACATTGATCAATTGGGTGACACAAATTAGTTAATTGTTCAATCTATTTTATTAAATTTTTCAAAAATAATTCAGACATACAATTGACATGGCAAGGTTAGGTTAGGTTCAGGATGTCATATGTTAATATATATATATATATATATATATATATATATATATATATATATATATATATATATATATATATATATATATATATATAATGGAGTGGCAATGATGGAGATGATGGGGTAATCAAATGCTCTCTACTAAACTGTCCTCACTTTCTTACAGTATGTAGTGCTGGGAAATCCAGATCATTCAAGTGAATCATTTTTGTGACAAGTTCATGTAAATTAACTGGATAGAATAAATTATTCAATTATATTTAGCACTGGAAACTTTTTTAGTGAGTCAGCTCATTAGGACAGTTCATGTAAACTAACTAGTTCACATATTACTCACACATTCACTTACTGCCTAAAAGGGACTTTGCAAGAAATTACTTTCTTCTTTTTTAAGTGAAATATTTATTCCATTGCTGCTGTCTATCACTATATTTTTAGTCAGTTATATCAAATAGGGTGTGTTTCAGTTTTATTAGTTTATATTTAGTATAAATGTATATCTTCAAATTAATATTGTTACCCTAATAAAATTTATAACTATGATGAGAAATGTTTTCATTCGGCAATCGTCATCAGAACAAAATCACCACATTGTTATAGTATATATATTTTTTTTTAAATAGTTCAGTCATGCCAACTATCATGCCAACTATTATTTATATCATGTGAATGTGGGTATGACATATTGATAGGTCATTGATCTTGGCGGAATAGATGTGCTACACTGCTGCTACTGCACAGTGAGACAAAACGCAAAACATAATGCATCCAAAATGTGTTACATGCTGCTGCACAGAGAGACAAAGCAATTGATCCCCCAACAAAACAGGGAAGCCGGGTTCCGGCTTTACGATCTATGGAGTAGGACACAACTTTTGGAGCTCCTGCAATTAGCTTTAAAATTAAGTTCACTGGCACATTTTCGTGATATTTTTCTTAGTGTTAGCTTTATTTAACACTTCTTATTTGATTATTGCTGACCAAAATGCCCGCTAAACCCAAAACTAACAGTGCTACATCCGCGGCGCTCCAGCGGCCTGCTGCGCACGTTACATCCTCGCCTGTTAATAATTCCTCCTCCCCCAGCGACTGCGCTGCAATGCCTGCTATTTCACCCGATTTCAAGGAGGAACTGCTCTCTTCACTTCGCAAGGAGATGGCGGCTATTTTCAAAACCGAGCTCCAGTCTGCCTTTAGCGAAAACCTTACGTCTATTAAGACGGAGCTACAGGCAGTTAAATCCGAATTGACTTGTACTATTACAAACATTCAGGCTAAAGTGAGCGCCCTGGAGAGCACTGTGGTTGAAATGGAAACCTCGCTCTCCACCTGCAGTGATAACATTACTTCGCTACAGTCTAAAGTGGAACACCTGTCTGCTGAGCTGCTAAGAGTGGACAATAAATGTGAAGATCTCGAGGCCAGATCGCGTCGCAACAATATACGGATCATTGGCATGCCTGAAGACGCAACCAACCCTTCCATGATGACGGCTGTTTCTACTTTGCTCAAAGAGGCCTTTCAGCTGGATAAGGACCCCATTTTGGACCGCGCTCACCGTACCCTGCAGGCCAAGCCCAAATCCGGGGAACGTCCTCGCCCCATAATCGCCCATCTGCATTATCATACAGACTGTGCTGACATTTTACGGCGAGCTAGAGCCCAACAAAGAATAAAGGTCGGCGACATGGCTATACATATCTTTCCTGACCATACCGCGAAGATTTCCCATGCTCGTGCCACCTTCAATGATGTCCGCCGCCAGCTCCGTGAGATACCGGGGATACGATATGGCCTTCTCTATCCAGCTCGCCTCCGTGTCACATATGATGGTACCGAGAGGGAGTTCGTATCACCGGATGACGCCAGCGCATACATTAAGACATTAATCAAATAAGAGATCTGACAACTTTTCAGGTGATATTACCACTGTGGAAGTAGTATGGACATTTATGATCGTTTTACTAACACACTAAGTTCTATGTTATAGTTGATATGTTCATAGGTGCCTTTTTCTCTATTGTAGTAAGTTGCAGGAGCCCGCTCTCACTGCTATTATTAGGCTAAAGCCGGTAGCCTTGTCCTTAGGGATTTTACTCCTATTGGAGTTAGCACTGGGTTCTCCATCGTTTGGGGATGGGGTCGATGTAAGTGCTTTGGTGAGGGTGGGAGGGATGGGGTTAACATATGTTCGGCCCTTATGGCCATCCAGTTTATGTGTGTATGGGTGTGCGTACGTGTTTATTATTTATTTATTTATTTATTTATTTATTTCTTCTCGGGGTGGTGTTTTACATTCTTCTACGATACTCCATAAATGGCGGCTAATACTGGCAATTCAGGACCCACTCTTAGAGGTTCACATATTAGACTTGTGAGTTGGAACATCAAGGGTTTGGGAAGTCCCATTAAAAGATCTAGGGTATTTGCTCACTTGAAAAGGCTAAACGCGGACATAGTGTTTTTACAAGAAACCCACATGCGCACCACAGACCAGGTTAGGCTAAAATGCCTGTGGGTCTCTGAGGTGTTTCATTCAAATTTTAACTCTAAAGCCAGAGGGGTTGCTATCCTAATTGGCAAATCAGTTCAATTTTCAACTTCTAAATTGATTTCTGACGAAAATGGCAGATATTTAATCATCTCAGGTACACTGTTACACGTTCCTGTATTACTAGTTAATATTTACGCCCCTAATTTTGATGACTCAGATTTTATGAATAAAGTATTTGAACGTCTTCCCTCTCTGCATGACAGCTTCCTTATTTTTGGAGGGGACATGAACTGCGTGATTGATCCTGGGCTAGACCGCTCCTCTCCCAAAAGCATGACCCCTTCTTTGATGTCCAGAATGCTCTCTGACTTCATGACTAAGAATGGTTGCATTGATCCCTGGAGATTCTACAACCCTACCGTTAAGGAGTATTCCTTTTTTTCACATATGCATAAATCCTTCTCCCGAACTGATTATTTTTTCATTGATGCCAAACTTGTATCCAAGGTGTCAACAACTAAATATCATCCTATAGTTATTTCTGATCATGCCCCGCTCTCTTTGGATATCCAGCTCTCTTCGCAACCCCGTTACTCTTCACCATGGAGGTTAAACACTCTGCTCTTATCAGATGATAAATTTAACTCTTTTATTGCATCTTCAATTGATGATTTTATCATGATCAATCAAAACGATGCTGATCCTATTTCTTGTTCACTATTATGGGAATCACTCAAAGCATATTTACGGGGTCAAATAATATCCTACTCTGCGCATTTAAATAAAACTCGGACAGCCAAACTTCAAGAGCTTTCATCTAATCTCAACAAGTTAGATCAACAATTAGCCGCTTGCCCCTCCCCTAGCTTGCTCAAAGACCGTGTTAATTTACAAACTGAACTAGACCTAATTACGACTACTGAGGCAGAGCGCCTTCTCTTGCGTTCGCGTTCCACATATTTTGAGCATGGCGATAAAGCAAGCCGGCTCCTTGCCCACCAGTTGCGACGCCAGGCTGCCTCACGTATGATTCTTCAAATTAAGGATTCCTCGGGCACACTGCATACTGACCCAAATATCATTAACTCAGTATTCAGCTCATTTTATTCATCGTTGTACAAGTCAGAATCATCATCTGATGTCTCTGGAATGGTTACCAGTGATCTTGATCTGCCGCTAACAATGAATGAAATCAACGTTGCCATAAAAAACATGCAAAATTACAAGGCTCCTGGCCCTGATGGATTCCCAGTGGAATTTTTAAAAAAATTTCAATCCAGACTGGCCCCGATACTGCTTTCTGTATACGAGGAATCTCTACAGGTTGGCTCTCTCCCTCTTACCTTAAGGCAAGCCTCCATAAGTCTGCTGTTAAAGAAAGACAAGGATCCTGACCTTTGTGGTTCTTACAGACCCCTGTCTTTACTAAACGTGGATGCTAAAATCCTTGCTAAGGCTCTGGCTAGCCGTTTGGAAAAACTTCTCCCGGCCATGATTTCAGAAGAGCAAACTGGCTTTATAAAGGGCCGTCAGTTATTTTACAACGTCCGCACCCTTTTAAATATAATATACTCAAAAAATTCCACTACAACCCCTGAGGTGGTTATCTCAGTTGACGCCGAAAAGGCATTCGACAGAGTCGAATGGGATTTCCTACTCGCCGTACTAAATAAATTTGGATTGGGTGATACATTCATTTCATGGATACGCCTTCTCTATACATCCCCTCTAGCTAGTATCTCCACCAATGGTATTCAATCTGCTTTTTTTCCTTTATCTCGAGGCACCAGACAGGGTTGTCCTCTTTCCCCTTTACTCTTTGCGCTGGTCATAGAGCCTCTGTCTATATATCTGAGATCCTCTTCCATTTTTTCTGGTATATCACGTTTTGGAATGGAATTTAAACTTTCCCTTTACGCGGACGATTTGTTGTTATATGTTTCCGACCCCGACCGCTCTATACCAGTAATTTTATCCTTTATTCAGAAATTTGGCTCATATTCAGGTTACAAAGTTAATGTATCCAAAAGCGAATGCTATCCTGTCAATGCTCTAGCGTGTCAACTGAGTCAGTCTGATATCCCCTTCAAATTGAGCCCCTTAGGTTTTAAGTATTTAGGAGTAAATGTAACCAGAAAGCTTACCTCTCTTTTTTCTACCAATATCTCCCCTTTAATGTCTAAAATTAAGTCTGATTTTCAAAGATGGAGGGGCTTGCCCTTGTCGCTTATAGGTAGGATCAACACAGTAAAAATGAACATCTTACCCAAGTTTTTGTTTTTATTTCAATGTCTCCCCCTCTTCTTACCTAAGCGCTTTTTTAAAACACTCGATCAGGATATATCTAGCTTTCTATGGTGTGGGAAGACGTCAAGAATAAGTAAATCAATTCTTCAGAGATGTAAACTAAACGCCGGACTCTCTCTCCCTAATATCCAATTGTACTACTGGGCGACACATGTTCATAAAATATCATTTTGGTCCAAATCTGCGCATCCTCCATGGTGCCAGTTAGAGCTACATTCATGCGGTTCATCCTCTCTGTCTGCTTTGCTCACCTCCTCTATCCCTATCAACATCTCTGGCTTTACAGATAACCCAGTAGTAAATTCCACTCTAAAAATATGGTTCCAACTTAAAAGGTTTCTTAAATGCACTTCACCATCTACTTCAGCCCCTTTGCTAAAAAACCATTTGTTTCAGCCTGCACTGTCCGATCCCGCATTTTCTATATGGTATGTCAAAGGCCTGAAAACTTTTAAAGATTTTTATAAAGATGGTATTTTCCGTAGCTTTGCAGATTTATCAAGTGTGTTTCAACTCCCTCCATCTCACCTCTTCCGTTACTTCCAAATCAGACACTGCGCCAAATCCTTGTTCTCAACCTTTCCTTCATTACCCCCACTTCAATTGTGGGAAGAGTTTCTCTCTCCAGACCCCCCTCAGAAATATTTCATTTCAGATATTTATAACAAACTCCTGAATCATGACACCTCATCCACCACTAAAGTTAGGGCTGCCTGGGAGGGTGAACTTGGGTTGGAATTGCATGACACTTGGTGGGACGTTACCCTCAACAAAATCCACTCCAGCTCAACCTGTGCCCGTTTAACTCTGATACAGTTCAAAGTCTTGTATAGAATCCATTTCTCCAAGGCACGCCTGTCTCAAATTTTTCCCGCTGTCACCGACAGCTGTGACAAATGCCATACCTCTCCCTGCAATCTGACTCATATGTTTTTTTCTTGCCCGTTAGTTTTTTCCTTCTGGCAAAGATACTCTGATATTATTTCTGAAATATTTATGATGAACGTAACTATCTCTCCCCATATTGCCATATTCGGTTGCCCAGAGGATTACAATAGATTTACATTGAAACAATTAGACATCCTTGCTTTCACATCTCTATTGGCGAGACAACAGCTTCTTTTCCACTGGAAACCTACAAAAGCCCCTTCAAGCGCCCAGTGGCTAAGGGATGTTATGTTCTTTTTGAAATTAGAAAAGATTAAATATTCTTTGAGAGGTGCTTCCAACAAGTTTTACAGTAAATGGCAGCCCTTTTTATCCTTTTTTAAGTCTCTCTCTTCACTACCCTCTGATTGATTGATGGATCACCCCCCCTAACCCCCTCCCCTTTATTGTTACTTATTATTTATTTTTTTTATTGGTTTTTATTTTATTTTTTTATTTTATTTTTATTTATTTATTTATTTATTATTATTATTTATTTATTTTTTATTTATTTTTTTATGTATTTTTTTTTGCTTGTGCATATTTATGTTAACATGAATGTTTCAATTTATAACTTGTTTGTCTTGTACACCTGTTGCTTTTCATATGTATGTTAAAAAGAAAAGAAAAACAGCTAAATATGGCTTTATTTTCTATATGACATTTCTACCGTTCAGTTTTGTATTTCTCATTGTGCCATGGCTTGAAATAAAAATATAATAGAAAAAAAAAAAAAAAAAACAGGGAAGCCAAACAAACACATAAACACAAAACCCAACACCACAACTAAGCAGTTCTAGGCCGAGACTTATGTTCTGCTGCTGCTCCGACGAGTAATGTGCACAGAGTGTATGCTAGCTAGGTGTGCCTAGACCGCAAGCCAAATAACATAACACTAATGAACTAAATTTCTATGAGTGTTTATATGTGTTCTATTAGCTTAAACACTCATAATGTGTACCCGAGCCAGGAAAGCCCAAAGGTTATTTAACTAGTGACTTAGCCCAGATAGGCCTATGTGTGAATATATTCAATCTATTGACCTTAGTGATGTGTGCCAGCCAGATTTGGCTAAGGCTAACCTTGTTAAGACATGATTCTATGTGTCATGGCCAAAGAAGAACTTACCAAGCAAGCTGATAGAAAGAAACTCCCAGCAAACCTTGTTAAGTAAATAGCATTTTCTGTGGAAATAAAACTCACACAGCTCACTGCAGTGAAACCAGTTTATCCACAAAACTGAACCCAAGAAAGACCCAAGTTGATTAGCTACCTGATAACAAGTCAGAGGGCCAGTCAGCTTACGCCATGCAAGCCGATTGACAACATGTCACATGTGAGCAAGCCAATTGGCTAACAGATAACAATTCAAAGAACCTATCAGCTTGACCACATAGAGTTGCATTGCTGAACTTTGGTCATTTTCTTCAATAAATGTATCATCTGATCATGGCTGCATTTCTCTTCTAGTGTTTTTAGATATTAATGTTGCATTCGACACCATAGATCACGACATCCTCTTGAATAGGCTTTAGAATTATGTTGTCATTTGTGGACTTTAGCTTCTCTAATCACTAATATCCTCCTCTGCTTGTGTGTGGATTTGGAAAAATCTAGAACTGAGAACCATATTGTGCGTTTGATCCGGGATGGATGTAGAAATCCAGAGATGACAGGAGAGTACAGGACCGTAGAGGAGCGGTGCTTAGCCTAGGCAACTTCCCATAAACCGTTAGGGGCCACCGAGGAGGAGTTAGCTCAGTGCAACCCGGCAAACTGGCCTGACGGACCGGAGACAGACTATTAACTCCAGTGAACACCAGCCAGTACTGATGCCTACTAATGGCCCTGGGCCCCTTCCAACCGGGCAGAGAGGGAGAGAGAAAGATTTAGCACTTTTACGACATCTCACTAAGTTTCACAGATTTTTTTTTCTTCTTTATAGCGTTACTCTGAAATTCAAGGTGGAAACACTCCAAGTTGACCCTCATTATCTCTAATGTAATTTTAGGTTTTCAGTCTTGGGCCAGATTCAGAACCAACTGGGGTTTTGAAACAAACGTAAATTAAACATAGGCTGAAACAAAAGTGTGAACAAAAACGGAGGTTTCTCATTTTATTTAGGAAAGCGAATTAAATCTCACTTAATTAGAGGAAACATATGAGTCGTATTGGATCAAAGTGGGAAACCTGTGGGAAGGAGTCACACACATCCGCCAGTCCAAGTTCTCCCAGAACGGAACAAGAGGGGGAGTAGGAATGCGAACAGTATGTGAAAAACCAGTATGCTGCAGGAAGAATAAGGAAAAAAGTCTCTGCTAGCGATTAGTGTAGGCTTGCAATGAACTAAAGCTGGCCAAATGACTGAATCAAAACCAGCTTCAGTGTTTCAGGATGTGCTGAGGCTTGGGTTTCCCCTTGGCGACTGGCTGCCATGACAACCATACAAGGAGGCAGAGAGAGCTCATCCTATGGGTAAAACCTACTGAGAGAGTTAGATGCTCAAAATGCACTCTTAATTTAATATGGTAAGATAAATTAGATCTCCCTGTGATCTAAACACTGAAATAATTGCTAACAATCATTGCCCAAGTGTAATTTTTGCACTGTAGAAAATAGTTTTCTTAATCAGTATTTTTGTCTAGTTTTCAAGTAATAATGTCTAAACATCATAAAAACAAGATATATTGACTCAAAATATATAGTAGTTTGTGATCAGACCATTTTTGGTGGCACTTTACAATAAACATCCATTAGTTAACATTAGTAAGTGTATTAAGTATAACAAGGTAACAATTTATTTTTTGCAGCATTTATTAATCTTGGTTAATGACAATATATAACAATATAGTTGTTCATTGTTGGTTCACGTTAGCTCAGACTGCATTAACTAATGTTAACATAAATTATATTTTTTAAATGTATTAGTATGTTGAAATTAACATTAACCAAGTTTAATATGTCCATAAATACAGTATATAGTTCATTTTATTTCATGTTAATTAATGAACTTTAATTAAATAATGTTAATGAATACAACCTTATTGTATAGTATTACCACGTTTGTTTCTTCCTTTTCTTTTTCCTTTTCATTTTCTTGTTTTAAGCATAGTTATAACAACATATAGTGAGGTTTTTGCTGTTCAATTGTACTTTTTTATTATTATTATTGTTGTAAGCACACATCCGTTTGACAAATATTTAGCTCGTTTTTAATGCATATATTGTGCATTAAGCACGGTTTTTAAGTACAATTTTTTTGGTTTATGGTTAAAAAAATGTGTAAAAAACAAATATACTTGGTTTACCTTTGAATCAATCCCCCCCCCCACAACATATTTGCAAATAGTTATTTTCTTTTCTTGGGGGAATTATAAACATTATTAAATTAAACAATATTTCTTTCAAAATAAAAGAAAGAAAATTGGTAAGAATATTTTTTTTATTATAGGGACCGTGTAAAGTTTTATGAAGTTCAATTTAAAAAATATATCTCAAGACCCCTGTTTTCTATTCTATTTTGCTGTGCTTCATTTATGTGGATTTTCTCCCTAATTTGGAATGCCCAATTCCAGGTCTTCGTGGTAGCATAGAGACTCGTCTCAATCCAGGTGGTGGAGGACGAATCTCAGTTGCCTCTCTGTCAATCCGCACATTTTATCACATGGCTTGTTGAGCGTGTTACTGCGGAGACCTAGCGCGTGTGGAGGCTTCACGCTATTCTCCGCTGCATCCATGCACAACTCACCACACGCCCCACCGAGAGTGATAACCACACATTACAGCGACCACAAGGAGGTTAACCCAATATGACTCTACCCACCCTAGCAACCGGGCCAATTGTGTGCTGGATTACTCAGCACGCCCTGGATTCGAACTTGCGACTCCAGGTTTGGTAGTCAGCGTCTTTACTTGCTGAGCATCCCAGGACCCCTCATCTATATGGTTTTAAACATAGGCATGTGTCCTTTGTGAATGGTCCTTTTTTTATTTTTCCATCTCAATTTCTATCCTATTTTTCAATGAAATTATGAATGACTGACATGCATAGAAAATAATTGCATATTAAATGTACAAAAACAAATGCATGCTTCAGTGTCCACCTCCACACATGCAGACATAAGTTCTGTCTCTGCAACATTGCTTCCTTGTCCCAGCACCTGTTCAGCCTCCCCCGTACAAATCTGTTCTCATGAATACACACTGTAACATCACAAGAAATGAAAAAAAGGACTAATTTTCTCTTATCCACTGCCGGGCCTTTACAGCGTATTTCTAGACGACTGCGTGCCTGACTGTAAATCCACAGCTGGCGTTCCCCAGGCATCTTTTACACCAGGCGCATGGCACCCACAGCCCAGCCTTGTTTAGGAGGAAACAAATGGAAAATGAAAAGACATTAAGTTCCACGTTACGCACAGGTGTCAGTGTTATAACGTGTGTCTGAGAGGGAAGGAGAGATCAGTAGAGCATTTTGTTTCCTCTTCTTTAATCTCTGTCACACAGGACTTCTGGGAGTGCAGGGTAACACTCACTGGAACCCTCTAATTTTCCCTGTGAAGAACGTGAGGTTAAAGATATCAAATGTCAGGTGATGTTTTACTGCACTGACTGGTATTGCTTATTGCCCTAGATACCTTAAAATTTTATAGGACTTTTAATGAGTACTTCATTATATTTTATATTTCTTTCTCCCTCCGTTTTCTACACTATTTCTTCCTTTTTAGGATGCTATTTAGGCAAAAATCCACAATTATTTTTTCAATAATTGTTAAGTATACAGATAAACTGTGATTTATTTTCTGTATCTCTAAACTCAACAACTAATTAGTGAATAAGCCTTATGGAAATCTGGGTGGAAATCAAGGTGAACCTCACAAAAACATGTCAAGATCATATTTTTTCCCCCCAAAAATCAAAAGAAAGAAAATAGAAATTAATATTTTGCTTAAAGATAATTAACCATTACCCAAAATTTGTTTGCATTACTTTTGCGTATTATTTTTTATTTTATAAATTTTTGACCAGCAGTTTAATTTCCGTAATGCTATAAATAAATAATAATATTATAAAAATAAAATAAATTAAATACAATTAAAATACAAATATTTAATTTGTTAAGTATTATACATCATGATAGCATTTGTTGAACTTTCATTACTACTAATTAAAATAACCCCACTGTATTACAGCAATATGTTTACTGTAATACTATACTGTAAAAAGGTGCTTAATTATCATGAAAATGATGGTACAAAGCTAACAAATCTTAATGGTAATATAATAACTGTATTTTTTTGTTTTCATGAGATTCACACGGTTCTGATTATATAACATAATACTGAGGTCCTATTTTACTTATAAAAACAGATGCCACTGTTTTACCTGATTCAACATTCCCTCTCAAACAGGATATAAGAGGGTTTTGTCGGGCTCCTGTTAGATATGTGCTCAAAAATCTTATGTTTATTTAAGACTGCAGTCAAACTGGATGGATAAACTGTGCTGTGAGGACCAGGGCCAGTGACATCTTTACTGTGCACCAGAAGGCTCCTCTCAGATCAGGTCTGTGGCCAGTCACATGTGCAGAGTTTTACATGACCACAGATTTATTAGCGACCTGATGGCTAAACCTGTGAAACCTACGCTGCCCTCTGCTGGCCAGCAGTGAACATCAGGGCTTCCTGACCTACTCTGTATAGGTTCTGGAGAATCGGCTTCCACAGGTTAATTTTCCCTGACTTTTGGCAGGTTTTCATGGTGGATGATTATCAACAGACCATCGCATGCTCTTTCCTTTGACAAGTGCACTTTAGCTGGCTGGGGAGAGGGGAACTTCTCAAAGGCCATTGTGGTTAAAGTGTCTCCTTAAGTATTCAGGTTTTAGCTTTCTCTGATTTCTTCCTTTCCTTAGCCTCTGTCGATCATGTTCTCACTCTTTTGCCAAGCTGGAAGCAGGTCCTCCAATGAATAAATCTGATGGCCGCATCATACTGTCAAACTTTATTCTTTACACTAATGGCTGTAATGTTCCCTGCCAGTGCACGAGTGTGAGGCGTAGCATCCTTCTGTGAGCTGGCGAGAGACGGAGTGGGATATTGAAATCTGGAGACAGCCAGGGACTTTCCCCCTATTATTTTCAGGTCATCATTTAGAACCATCATAAATTAAAGTCATGCACTTTATCAGGAACTGTATGGTGCTTTAATGTAAAACAGCATGTCGCGGACACCTCATCCACAGCCGACTATAACTGCCAAGAAGTGTGAGCAGAGGCGTCAAGCACCAACTATTATTTTTGATTTTTTATGAGGAGTGCCCTTGGTGAGATATGACATTGCCAAAAAGACATTAACAATTTAAACATTAAATGTGTTCATCTAAAGGTACGTTTTTTAAAATTTTGTTTCACATGTAAGGTGACCTGGGTTCAAATCCCGCAGTAACATGAAATATTATTGTATAACTCATAACACCGTATCCTTTTTATTACCTTTTTATGCATATATATATAACAAGATTTGATGGACACGAGTAGATGATGATAATTTCAGTTTCAAACCATCATTCTGCAACCGAATTCAAAGGACAGATCTCTCAAAAAAGGGTTCCCCTGTGAGTTTCTCCATGATGACAATACCGGCATCACAGAAGATGTTGGTGCGCAACAGTTGCTGTTGGTGCTGTTATGTCAATTTGACGTCATTGCCGGAACTGCAAACCTGGTCACTTCGAGCACTGCATTCTACATTACATTTTATTTTGTGTTCCACAGAAGAAAGTCTTATGAGTTTGATGAGTTAAATAATTACATGATTCTTATATTTTCATGAAATGTCCCTTTAATTATCAATGATACAAATAATTTTAAGTTGTATTCAGAACCCACCTGGCCACTCAGTTTGAACAGGCATGATACTTTTGAGTGTGAGTGTGAGAGAGAGTGAGTGTTGTGTGTGTGTTTACAAGTTGATAAGTGTACCGCGCAGCAGCGGCCAATCATCTGCCATACTGGACACTGCAGGCATAGCATGCGGCCATTTTATGTGGCCATAAAATGTGGCCACAGTGATAGCAGGGTTTTTGGGGCGTTAATGCCGTTATGAGGAGTCAGAAACATGGCCGGCCCTGGGGGCCTCCAGGGTCCAGTAAGCCGGTGGCAGGTCCACTTCATCACCTCTCCCCGGACTGAACTCTGGTTGAACCCCTCCACTGCTGTTATTTTCACTGGCATCTGCCGCTCCACGGCTGCGGACATGAGGTGAGTGGCTTCTTTTGTTTTCCTCCACCTCTCAGCATCTGTCAGTCCATTTTTAGGACTTTAATAAGACCCCTTACCCCCTGCCTGCTCGCCTGCTCCCAACACACATGAAGGTATACACACCCATGTGCCACACAGCAGGTCGGTAGCTATGACGATGGTGAGCGAGACCGCAGTGGTGGGCAGCAGCCAATTTAAAGTGGGGCTGGAAAAATGTGCTGCATCTACTTTCACTTCATCCATACGTTTTTCCTTCGCCACTTCCCCTTGTCTTATTTCATTTTTCTGGATGCTCCCTATCTCATTCACTCTCTCTCGCTCTCTCTCCCTCACTCGCTCGCTCTTTACAAACACGCCTGCAACCATGCCCTTTCCTCTTCAAACTAATTACCTCAGCTACCTTGTACCCGCACCCCCCTGGGACACTAACAACTGTCAGACCAGTATTATTTTTGAAATTTAAACAATCATCTTACGTGCTCTCTGCTAAGATCCTGGCCTTTACTGCAGCTTCGACCTTCAGTAATTAATACCCCAGGGCCCATTATTGGCAAAGCCTTTATCCTTTGGGCCAAGAAGCCTCTAACCCACTAATTACGGGCAAGCAGCTAATCTTCCAGCCCCTGTGATTGACAGGTACACCTATTCTACTAATTGCCTGTTGCAGACAACACCTGGTGAACTGAATTGTCAAGGGAGGCAGGATAGTACTGAGAACTCCTATGGGCCTCCTGGGAGACTGTTGGAGTTTTTGTGTGTTTTGGTGTGTGTAGTCGTGCGGTTTGTTGTGTCAGTGCATGAAGGGTCTGTGCGGGTGTTTGTGTATGTGAGTATGTATGTGTGCACAAGAGTGCGTGTTTGTGTGTATGTTTATGTTTGTGTGCTTATGTTTGGATGTTAAGATGGAACCGATGGCTCCATTGCTGAGATAGCTGAGATGTGGTCAGCTCTTACCCCTCTGTGGGTTCACCACCTAACCTGTTTTACAACCCTCCTGATCTCCTGAAAATTACCTGACTGTGGTGACATTTTTGTAAAATTATATTAATTGGCTCCTTACACGTATTGCGGCAGTTCAGAGGTGAAATTTCCAATGTGATGCCAAAGGTGTGTGAATTGTCTTCCAAACAGATGAGGTTTGAAAGGTTATTGGTGTATCAAGTTTTAAACCAACAAAACTGACCTCCCTATCCTAAACCTAAACCTAACAGTTATTGTCATGAAAAGCAAATGCAACATGAAAACACAATTCCTGAAGCAACCATATATTTTTAAGGTGCTTCTATGTCCCTTTTGACTCAGGTGTTGACTTGCATGTGTAACGGGAGCCAGCTGGTATGTGATAGCTGTGTGGTATGTGTAAACCTCACAGACGGTATGTGTAAACCCTGGCCTCAAAAGGTGCACTAGCGACTGATGCTAGAGACTGTAGCCTTTAGCCTCCTTTTTAGCATGCTCATCTTCCATGCCAGAGACTGCGGTTCGAATCCTGCTCGGAGCGGGTCAAGCAGGACCAGTTACACATGCTCTTAAGTACTAGTCACATCACAAGTGTACCGCTTGTGTGCAATATGATTATGCTTGAACAAGCTTGTAAATGTAGTTTGTTATATAATACAAATGTTAAAACATATCACCTTTCTGTAGTAAAAGTGTTTAGAAGTTATAAGATAATTACTTACTATTATTAGTTATATGTGTCTGTGAACTGATAATCTGCTGTTTTGAGTGAAAGTGAATAAAATTCATTGTTATTGTAGCACCCCTAGTGTTCACATCATCAGGACACTGTCGCAATACATGCATCAACAAGCGTAAAAATCATTTTGCAAAAATGTAGGTATAGTAATGTGATTCTATGAGACGTAGAGGTTGTCTACAACTATGACAACACTCACTATGATCTACAAGAGTGGTTCTTTAGTCTGCTCAAATATGGGTCACAGAGAGCAGTGGAAAAAAATGCTAAATGCAAATGATAAAATGCCACTAAGCACTTAATCATGCATAATTAAAACAAGTTTATCAACTTTTTCTAGATATTTCTTCCAAATAAAACTCACTTTGTACATAACAACTACATATTACAATTGTTAATGTGTTTATATTTATTACTACTCATATTACTACTGCTTCTGTTTGTATTTGTATGATTAGTTTATTCTTCACCGCGGCCCACAAAGTCCCAGTATTTAATTAACACTTAGAAGAGAAATGCCAATAAACATACTTTAACATTGATTTTAAGTAGAAAAAAAAGCCTTTGTAAAATAAACAATTCTGGTACTGTGTATGGTCACCACGTCATTTCCAATGTAAAATATTGGTCCTGAAGCAAAACCAGTTGAGAACCACTGGTCAACACACTGACTCATTACACTTATAAAACATGAGCAATCTCCTCGCTGTCCCAGTTTGAGCCTCACAGAGCATAAAAATAGGAACTAGATGAAATGGCTGAAACCTGTCTAAGTGACCAGATCCATATGTAACTTGTTGCGTATTAATTCCTGTAGTTCTAACACCATTAGCAACTGTGAAATTAATTCCTCTGTGTGATTTTGGAGTAAGCAGAGTTTTTTTTAAACAAAAACAAATTGAAGTTAATAATGAAAATGTTTGTTTTCACACATTATTTATGAAACTATGCTTATATTAGCAGAGAATATTAGCATACAATTAATTCCTAATGTTTATTGATTGCACAACAACACATGTATCTATAATGATGAGATTCATTATATGTGAGTCTTAAAGTTGCTAATTATATTTTTCACACTGTAATAGAACATTTTTAATAATCATAGACAAGAGGAGACTCAAAGGAGAGTTTTCTTCTACTAAATGATGCTTAATTTTGCTTAAAGTTTTTTATACATTCACATTTAATTTGAATGAAATAATAAATAACCAAAAAAATAATGGTAACTATTTTACAGGCTTTCTGTACTAATCTTATATATGTAATAAAAACATGTCCAGAAGAATTTTTTTTACTCTAAAATAATGAATAAATAAAACATTTACACAGAAAAAATAAATAGGCCATTGCAGTAAATGCACACCCCCCCCCCCCCCCCTGATTTTAATATCAGCTAAAGGGATAGATCCCTCAAAAATTTAAATTCTCTCATCATTTACTCAGCCTCATGCCATCAGATGTGTATAACTTTCTTCAGCAGAACAGAAATATTTTTTTTTAGAAGAATATCTCAGATTCAGCATGAACCTATTCCACTCATGGACGCACATGGGAAAGCAACTGGAAGTAAACTATTATAGTGAAAAGGACTTAAATATCTATCTATTTCTCACCCAAAGTCATCGTATCTCTTTAGAAGACATTAATTTAACCACTGGAGTTGTATGGATTACTTTTACTATGACTGTCTGTGCTTTTCTGAACTTTAAAGTGCTGATCATCATCTACTTGAATTGTTTGGACCTACAGAGCTGAAATATTCTTCTAAAAATCTTCGGTTGTGTTCTTCTGAAGAAAGAAAATCATACGCATCTGGAATGGCATGATTTATTTTTTTATATAGTTTTAGTTTATGTGGTTTATATATAGTTATATAAAATGATTTCAAATTTGTATTAATAGCTTTAGTTCACACTATTTTGCACACATATACATCAGTGGTGGGCTGTGCATTTTAAGTCCAGGCCTTCTGATTCATGCCATTAAGAAACATCTAGGTTACGTATGTAACCTCCGTTCCCTGATGGATGGAACGAGACGTTGTGTCGAAGAAGCAACACTAGGGATCTCTCTTGAGCGCTGGATATGCCTCTGATCTATGAAAAAAGGCCAATGAGAAGTTGGCAGACAGTATTTGCATACCCTGCCCCCAGACATATGGGTACAAAGGCGGGGAAATACGTCTGTTTCATTCAGGATTTTTCTGAGGAGCCGGAAATTGTCCAGCCACTGCAGTGGCTCGGCTCAGCGACGGGGCCGGGAGGACACAAAGTCTCGTTCCCTCCATCAGGGAACGGAGGTTTCATACGTAACCTAGACGTTACCCGTCTAGGTTACACTAGGGGTCCAATTTAAATCACGCCATGCGCTGAGCCGTGTACGTGTACTGCTGACACAGGAGCAGGCAGGTATTTTACGTGCAAAGGCGACCAGCTGTGTCAGACTGCACCCTTCCCCAATGGGAAGGGAGTCTTACCTGGTTTCCTATTCTTTCAGGGGGAAAAGACACTGCGGAGGCCACACCTGCTCGAAAGGGGGAGGTAAAGGTGGCGAATACATCACATGGGTTTTTAGGCGGCATGTAGAACATGGCACAGTGGTAGATCCAGCCTCAAGGAGGGGGGAGTTGCTACAACATGGCGACCGGAGGGCAGCTGGAACTGCCTGAGGGAGACGCAGGTCCACTTTGTAAGGGGACCGTACCATGGACGATACACACAGGGGGAGTCCACGTAGGAGTCCTGACCTGTGGAGCACCTATTCCAGTACAGGGTAGATTAAGTACCCGCAGTGGACTGGGTCGGCGAGTTCCTCCGCTGAACTGCGAACACACAGGGCTAGGGAGGAATCATCCAGGGATCCGAATGAGTGGGATCTCCAGGGAGAGAAAGCACACAATTTGACCTCGGCCGAGGGAAAGGGCGCTAGGCGCAAGCGGTCCACCCGGTCAATCCGCCAGCGTGTTACCGAGTTCTACCGGCTCGGACCTGAGAAAACACGGGACAAAAACAAAGTGAAAGTAGAAAACAAACTGACTCTATTCTGAAATTGTAAGATCTCGCAAGGGTGTTAGGTGTTGCCCAACCCGCTGCTCTGCATATGTCTGCCATGGAGATGTCTCTGGCCAGTGCCCGTGAGGACGCAACACTCCTTGTCGAGTGTGCTTGGACCCGTAAGGGGAGGGGCATGTCTTGGGTGTGATAAGCCAAAGTACTGGTGTAAACAACCCAGTGGGAAGGCCTCTGTTTGGAGACAGTGTTCTTTTTCTGCTGTCCACCAAGGCAGAGAAAGAGCTGCTCAGAACATCTAGAGCTCTGCGTGCGGTCCAAGTAGGTATGCAAAGCATGTACCGGACACAGCAACGAAAGGGCTGGGCCTGCCTCCTCCCGAGGCAGCTTCGCTTGCTGGTTCACTACCTGGTCTCTAAAGGGCGTAGTAGGAACCTTGGGCATGTAGCCCGGTCGTGGTCTTAGGATCACATATGTGTCTGCCGGACCGAACTCCAGGCAAGTGTCGCTAACAGAGAATGCTTGAAGGTCCCCGACCCTCTTGATGGAGGCGAGCGCGATCAGCAGGACCGTCTCTAAAGAGAGGGCCCCGACTCCAACTGATTCTAGAGGCTCAAAGGGGGGACTCTGGAGGCCCGCGAGGACCAATGAGAGATCCTAGGAGGGGAACAGACTTGGCCGGGAGGGGTTCAACCTCCAGGCGCCTCTTATGAACCTGATGATTAAGTCGTGCTTACCCAAAGACTTGCCGTCTACTGCGTCGTGGTAGGCCGTGATAGCGGCGGCATACACCTTCAGGGTGGAAGGGGACAGCCTCCCTTCCAGCCTCTCCTGCGGAAATAAGAGCACTGACCTAACTGCGCACCTCTATGGGTCTTCAGCCCGGGAATAACACCAATTTGCGAACAAGTGCCACTTCAGGGCGTAAAGTTGCCTGGTAGAAGGGGCTCTGGCTTGGTTGATCATGGCTACGATGGCAGGTGGTAGACCAGCTAGATCTTCCACGTCCCATCCAGGGGCCAGATGTGGAGGTTCCAAAGGTCTGGGTGCGGATGCCAGAGCGTTTCCTGTCCCTGAGAAAGAAGGTCTTTCCTCAGGGGAATTCGCCAGGGAGTGGCTGTAGCGAGGGGTACGAGGTCCGAGAACCAGGCTCGGGTGGGCCAATAGGGACCTGTGTGCCAGTGTGTCTGCCCCGAAGGGAGCCTCTGTTTGGGCATACCAGAGAGGGCAGTGGGAGGTCTCTTGGGAGGCAAACAGGTCTACCTGGGCCTTGCAGAACCGTTCCCAAATCAGATGGATCATCTGGGGGTGAAGCCTCCACTCTCCACTGGTCAAGCGTTGTCATCACAGCACGTCCGCTACCACATTGAGGTTGCCGGGGATGTGAGTGGCAAGACTTGAGTCGCTGCTGGCTCCAAAGGAGGTGATGACGGGCGAGTAGTGACATGTGGCAGGAGCGTACTCCGCCTTGGCGATTTATGTACGCTGCCGCGGTGGTGCTGTCTGACCTGACTAGGACACTGTAAAGAAGTTCAAGGTTACGGGCAAGGAAGAGGCGAGAAACCGGCTTAACATATAAATGATAGTTTTAATGGTAAACTCAAAAGACAAACACATAAGATAACGGACGTCCGTAATTGAGCTCTCTCTCTCGATCGCCGTCTGCGAGTGGCCTTTATCCCTCTTGACGGCTTAATTAGCCTAATACGGGACCGGGCGTGCGTAATCACGCGCCGGTCCCGCCCTCCACCGTGCCACAGACACGTTTGTCTTGAACTAACGGGAGACACTTCCACAGGGCAGAGAAAACAGTCAGCAACTCATTGGTCATTGATGTGCCAGCGCAGTGGGGCCCCTTTCCAACGGCCCGCGGCTGCGTGCCCGTTGCACATGGCGCCTGAACCCAATTTGGAGGCGTCAGTCGTGGCCAGGACGCGTCGGGACACCTGCTGCGAGGGGACTCTTGTCCACAGAAGGCAGAGGTCTGTCCAGGGTTTTGACGTTTAGCGACAGGCGGGGGTGATGGTCACACAGTGCGTTCCGCGGCACCATGCTCGTCTCGTGACTCGAGTCTGGGGCCAGTGCTGAGGTGGCACTGACTGTGCACGAACGTTGATGAGGCGTGCTGATATCGAGACCGAGAAGAGAGATGCTCTGAACCGGGGCGAGCTAGCTCTTTTCTCGGTAGACCTGAAGCCCTAAACGGCTGAGGTGCCTGAGCGCCTAGTCTCTGTGAGCTCATAGTAACTCTCGGGAGTGGGCCTTTCGTGAAGCTGTGAGGGGACAGAGACATGCCGAAGGGGGGGACTTTGTACTGATACCGTTGAACACAAGCCGTAGGAAGGGTCGTGTCGAGGCTGAATTAAGACGTGAAGGTACTGCGGACCAATCTAGATGCTGGACGCAAGTTAAGATATGTTTTGGGTGAGTATTCTGAACAGGAGTTTGAACAGAGCCCGGTTGAGAACTCTCAAGTCCAAGATCGGTCGTAAGCCGCGGCCTTTCTTGGGTACAATGAAGTAAGGGCTGTAGAGACCCTTCTTCATTTCGGTTGGAGGGACAGGCTCTATCATTTCTTTGTTTAGAAAAAGAGTAGCAATTTCCTCACAAAGGGATTTGGCATGCTTGCCGCGTACTGTGGTAAAGCGGACGCCCGCGAAGGGGGGCAGGGGCCTGGCACCTGAATTACGTAAACGAGTTGGGTTGTCCGGGCCAGCCAGGTTGACGTGTTGGGAAGTGAAAGTCATGCATCCAAACTCCGTGCTAGAGGCACCAAGGGGACGGTTATTTTTGACGTACCCGGCGGGGCGGAGCAGATAGTACGGCGTCGGGAGGCCGATGTAGGAAACCTCTAGACTCGTCAGGTCCGGCCGGCTGTGGAACAGTTGTGGGGCTGAAGGCAGGGGTTCCACGTCCAGCATGCCAGGACTGTAAAGATCTGGCGGCAGAGTACCGTGAGAACAGCATTTGCGGGCCAGGTGACCCAGAGACAAGGAAATAGCTTTGTTATTGAGAATGTGGGTACCGTAGCCCCGTATAGGGGGGGTGGCAAATGAAATAAATTCAACAAAAGATTCTCCTCCAGGCCCTCCACTGGGAGACGGAGTGGTCTGCTTACCAGCTCTGGAGCTAACGTCTTGGCCTCTGGGTCGAGCGTCTCAGGAGTGCCGGGGAGCCTTCTGGGTCCTCGAGGGGTCCGTGAGACGGGGGGGCGTCTGCTTCCTGTGGTGTGCTTGACGCTGGGGCTGAGAGCTGGACCCGGGTTGAGAAGGAGCAGGGTGTTTCTTAGCAGCAGGAGGACGCCCTCAGCGAGCAGACGGGCATGGCCCATGGTGGCAGGCATACGACCATTGGCTCCGAAGAAAATTTCTGAATGAAACAGACGTTTTTTCCAGCCTTTGTACCCGTATGTCTGGGGGCGGGGTATGCAAATACTGTCTGCCAACTTCTCATTGGCCTTTTTTCATAGATCAGAGGCATATTCGGCACTCAAGAGAGACCCCTGGTGTCGCTTCTTCGACACTACGTCGAAGTGAGCGACAGATGGGGAAACACAGTTTCACTATGAATAAGACACCCTATGCCTTTGGACATCTTACATTATGTCGCAGCTAACTAGAAATGCCAAATGACATTTTAAAAACACATCCACGCACGAAAGCCAGAACTTGAAACGACACTTAATGCTCAAGCAAGCATGCAGCATGACTGTTTAACTGCAGCATGACTGTTAATGACCATAAATGTAAATGCATTCCAATCCATGATTTTCGGAACAGCAACGCTCCTGTTAGTTTAGCAGGGGTTTGGATCTCATTAGAGATGTCTCCTGTCAACCCAAATGATAATGCTGCAGTACTAGCATTTGTGCTTCAGGTGTACGATTATCTAAAGAGATTATAATGTTTTATACACCTGTTAAACAAGCTTTAATATCACATAATGTGGAAACAATCAAATTTATTGATATAACTTAATAAAGAGAATGTTTATCACTTTGTAGAGTGTCAACATGCTTGTGTGACATCATGCACCTGCATCTGGCAAAATTGGAGTTGAGAATTTCTGCAGGAGCCTACAAGTTGTAATTCTGGCTTCAAGATGCATTCCATTGCACTTTTCCTAGTAGGAAGTTGGAAAATTCGACTTTCCGAGTTGAATGGAACGCAGCACTACTTTTCAAAACTTGATCCGACAATGAATGATCAAGCAGCATAATTTACAATTAAAAAACTCCTGATGTTGCTATAACAATGCAAAAAGTACTTACCAATTTACTTGAAGTCAAAATCAATCCTCTTTTCCTGTTTAATAAATTAAGCAATCACACGGTTATGCAGAACATCTCGTGTTTTTAAATCCACAAGGATCTCTTTCTCAACGGCGATAGTGGCAATGATGATGATCTTGCGCACTTTGCTTTCAAACTACATACATCACTTAAAGTGTGATTACGTTACTCAAGGACAGCAAGAAGGCTTCCACTGGGACATATCCTAAAGATCACAACCACAAAGAACAAATAAATCAATCTGATTGGCTGATGAATCTGACAATCTGACTTAAGTTGCTCATTCATTTTTCACTGTTTCTCGGGATTCTGGGGAAATTCTGAAGGCCTGAAGGGGTGGAGCTCAGACTAACACTGCTTCGGGCATGTGATTTGTGAAACAGTTGTCACACTTCGCTTGTAAGCATCAAGGAATAAATTCTGACTGTATACATTTTTCATTTTTCTCTATTTATTTGTAGATTAATAAAGAGTGGAAAGCAATTAAAAATACATAAGAAAAAAGTGATTGAGAATGAAAGAATGAAAATATTTGTTTATTTGGCATGTTTGGCCAGCAGAGAAGGCTTTACTGGCCATTAGAATTCCCCACTGATATACATACACAGAGACATGAAGGCTGGTCGAAGTCAGCAAACGTAATCCGGACACTGTGAGTTCCCATCAGGCATTGCTGTGGTCGAGTGAGTCAGTGGTCACTGTGTTCCCGGCAGAGCTGTGGGAGAGCTGACATCACCTTCTGATTTGATGGACGGAGACAGAGAGGGATAAAGACACAGAGAAAGCGAAGGATAGAAAGAAAGACCAATAGAGGGTCAAATTAAGAAAGTCTGCTTCTTGCTTAGTGCTGCAGTGATGTTGTGCAAATTCAACTCTCCCCCTACTGCTCTTGACCTTAGCACCACACATCCAGTCATGCAGCGGGCTCAGGAGGACTGATTGATCTAAATAACATTATGATTCCATTAGCATATTGTGTAGGACAACAAACCACAGGCCTCCGGTGGAGGGAGTTTACACTCCACAGCACAACAGCAGCAGACTGCTCACTCGCTGTCTATAGTACACTCTACACACACTGAAAGTATGCATGCTGTCACAGACTAGTTAGACATCCGCAAAAATGGCCCAAAAGAGTTTCTAGGTAAAATTGATATACAGTAGTATACTGTATATACCAGGTGGTCTCAGACTTTTGAACTGCTCTGTATCTTTACATTTGCAGGTGTGTGGGTGTATCTAAGTGACATTAGCTTTCTATGGCAGTATGCCATCTCTGGTGAGGTCTGTCCTGTGCACATTCTCCCTCTTGTGGGATACAGCATATTTTCACATTTTATTGTTTTATACAGAATCCAGCTGCTAAAGTACATTTGGATTTAAGTTAACACAGTTAAATAGTTCCTCTTCAAATATGACACAAGAAACCTTGAAAACAAGCTCTTTAATCCAACTGAATTTTTATTTTATTTTATTCTTTCTTAGAATATCATGCTGAAAGTGTTTTCTCCATGTGAAGGAGGCTTGTGCTGCCTTGCACAGGGCCAATGAAAACAGCATGACACCATATCAAACACCATGGCACATAGGATCAACTCCTTAGACAGAAACCACAGACTCATAACATCATGAGAAATCTTGTTTAATTTGCATTAAAGTGCATCTCTACTTTAAGTATAGTTTTTAATTATTTATTCCATTAACAATGACTAATAAAAAGTGGACACCGTGATGTAATGGTTATGGTTAATTAGATATTTGTTTGATTTTATTACATCAACGATACCTTAATTCCCTCAAGTGCGGAGCCTAATTTTAATTTTTTAATTGTTACAGTATATTGTCCCGGATAATTAAACTGCTGAAGAAAAGCAATAATTTGTGTGCCATCAAATTTCATTAAATGACTGAGCTGATTTTCTAGGCCTATGGTTTTTGGTACAGGACCCTGTAGTGACCATTTTGATTTACTAATTCAATCAAATTATTTGACATAAATAGTCAACATGCTGTGTGTTATAGAAAAAACAAATCCATCATGAATGTAAAACAAAAATGCCCCCAGAAAATCAGTTCATGAAGGCAAATATCAACCGTTAATAATAATAATAATAATAATAATAATAATAATAATAATAACAATACTACTACTATTTATTATTGTTATTTATGATAATGGTACACATGTACACTCATTAAACACTGACAAAGTTTGAAATAATAAATTATTTGCTCATATCTTTGAAATAAATAAATGGATATGCCATGCATTTACACAGGTACATGCACAATAAAAATGTATTTTTATGCACTGTAGTTTGTAATTTGCATTGTAATATTTAATTATTACACAATTGTTTCATATAAGGCACCATTTTTTTTTCATACAAGGGACAAGTTTTTCATATATCTGCCTACATATGGTAATTTATGTCTAAATTAGGATGTTGCCATTGACTTGAAGTTATACTTGCCAAATATCTCAACACAATATTTGCCTCAAAATATTCCCTTATTTAAAGATCTTTCCAACTTCCTCTACTTTTGCTGTTGGCAGGAGGTGATTTTGGCATGTATGTGTGTGTGTGTGTGTGTGTGTGTGTGTGTGTACATGGGTTTAAAATAAGCCTGCAGCATGTTGGAAACAGAGAGCATGGACCACTAGGGTAAAGGAGCGCAGGCACTCCAAAGTGAACAGCTCATTTATCAAAATTGTTCTGCAAAAATGATTTATCTGCTCATCGTCTATGCACAGATGTCTTTAATGGGATGCTGTGCCCAAGAGGTGCTGTTGATTTTGGGGGTGCCCAACGGAGACGGACGGGTGGTATAACAGGTGAGAGATTGGCGGGAAGGGTTCCGAGGGCAAAAGGCACTGGTCCACAAGATAGGCCTGAACACGGGTGCCTGCAGCCAGCCAGCGTGCGCCTGGTCATCCTTCAGGTGTGTTGAGCCGCTCTCTCATCTTGTTCTCTCCCTTCACTTTTTACATGAACCCTGGGAGCCCTTTTCCACAAACCATTTCCAGTGGCCTCACAGGCTCCTGCCTCATGCAGAGAGCAGCGTGTTCGGAAGAGGATGTGGAGGCAGGGTGCGTATGGAGAGTGGCTATAACAAGCTCAACGGAGTGGAAAAAGAGAAAGAGAGGCCGTGGCATGACATCTGTGACCATCTTGGTCCTGCGGCGCTCCTTTACCCGGGGCCCAACCCACGCATTCCTGGGGCCCTCCACTGTGGAAAAGTCATTAAGCTCCTGTCAAAACTGCTGTATGAGGAGAAAAGAAAGCAGAGAGCAGCTCTTAATTGCTCCACATTTTGTTTTTAAATGACTGTTGATTCTGTGTGGGTTTAGATCTTTATTTCAATCCTTTATGAACTCTTCAGACTGTCATTTGCTCCACATTTTAGCTAATGTTTTAGGCATTGATTTCAGAACATGACCTGATCTAATGAAACCTACATGACTGTGGCGACATTTTTGCAAATTGACATTGCGGGTTTTATTATAAGTATCATGGCATTTCCGAGGTTAATTGTCCACTTTGTACTGCTAAAAAAAGAATTAATTTTTTTCCCAAAGAGATAGGTTTTTTATGGTTAATGCTCTACTGAGTTTTAAATCAACAAAACCAACCTCCTTACCCTAAACATTGAACCTAGATCTATCAAATAGTGTCTAAAAGCAAATATGAGATGAAAAACACAATTGCTGAAGTGACTACATAATTTTTTGGTGCTTCTTTGACACTATTGTCTTCTGCGTACTCTTTATGTTTCATACCCTGGTCCTGCACACCACAAGTGCAGCGCTCTATCAGTTGAGCTGCCGTGTAACATGATCATGCTAAAATACGTTTGTAAATGTACCGGTAGTTGCATATGTAATACAAATGTTAAAATGTATTACTGTACATGTCATGCACTATAGTAAAAGTGTTTAGATGATATACGCTCTTACAAAAAATCTTGACCAGTGCTGGGTAGAAACAGATTACATGTAATCTAGATTACATAATCAAATTACAAAAATTGAGTATTTTAAAATACTCATAATTGGACAACAGTATATCTTTTAAGGATTACATGATTATATGTGAATTAGGCAACAACAGTAAATTGTTTATTATTTATTTATCACCAGAAGTTTCTCTTTATTAAATCATTTTCACTCTAAATCATTAGTAATTCATCAGTAATTCATCAAGTGTTTTCAGAATAGAGGGTTGTGAAATTGCACACAGACCTGAAACTTGTAACAAGCCATGTGAAGATGGAGTGGTATAAATCAGCGTTTGACCACTGGATGTACAGAGATAATTTCACTTTTAAGGCAACACAGGGGAAAAAAGAAATGTATTTAGAGCAGTGTAAACTCTTCCAAAGGTTATTATCAAGTCAACTGCAAAGGATTCAACATCAAATTTAAAAAAACATTTGAATATGTTTACGTTTTTTTTTACTTTCTTAACTCCCGAAGAACACATTTGAACTATTATTTGAATTATCCCTCTGTGTGTAATGTAAACATGTGTCACTAAGTTTTTGGAAGGGTGTTTTGGAAGGAATTGTTCATCAAAATGCCCAAATACATGCCATTTCATATTCACAATGTAATCCAGTTGCATTAGAGCCATAAAATTTGTTTCAGTTTTGTAAATTGCTATTGTAATCAGTTTCAAGAATTTAAATTAATGCACTTTTGCTTTAGTTATAACTTTGAGGCCATTTTTGTGTTCTCAAATATATCTGGTACGATATCTTACCACACATGGATGGCAAAATTACATGACCCACGTTTATGTAATGCGCCTCGGGAACCTGTCCATATTTATAGAAACTGCCATAAGAAATACCTGATAAACTTCATATTTCATATTTTTACATGCACATGCATGCTTAATGCACTTTTAAATTGTGTCATAAGGAGCTGTTTTTGTGAGGCTCTTTTGTTAGCAATAAAGGATGGAAAATATTTTTCTTCGTCTTTGCATTTTTATATTAAAATGGTTCAAGATTATACTATTCAAATGCAAGTAATGTCAAATAAAAGAGTTCAATTGGAGGTAATCAAAAAGTAATCGGATTAGATTACCCCAAAAATGTAATCTGTGAGATTACATTACTGATTGCAATTTTTCTCATGTAATTTCTAATCAATACCCGATTACATTTTAGAAGTAATCTGACTAGCACTCTGAACAACTCAGTGTTGGGTAAGTTACTTGAAAATAGTGATCGCTCCATTTTATTAATTACTTTCCAAAATTGTAATTATGTGACTTTACTGACTACTTCACAGTAAAAGTAATCACAATACAAATGAATATTCAATACTGTATTTCCTCTTTGTTCATTGTTCATTGTCAGTGGAAAAAAAGTAGAAAAGTAACACAATTCTATGAGACCAGGTTGACCTAATGACATTCTAACCTTACAAATGGACAGGAATTTAACAGCAATTGCATCTTAAACAATTCATTAAATCAATGTGAATAACTTACATTTTCACCATTCTCCAAATGCCTCAGAGATAAGATTAAACAACAACAAAAAAAAGTCCTTGCAATGTGAGGTGTTCTTGTCACAGGCTGTAATCATCGGGACCTGGGCGTTGCTTAATTGCACACGAAGGCTGTGAAAGAGGAAACCCTGATATATTATTCAAAAAGCCAAATTAACACAATCAAACAGACCGTGACGCCCGAGCCGACTCTGTAAGAGCGCTGGAGGGGTCATTGACACACAAATATTTGCATGCTGTGCTGCCTCTTTAACAGAGCAAGGAATACTTCATCATGTTGTGTGCATATAATATAATTGCCTCTCTGGTCGGTGGAGTCTGTTTAAATTTAATTAGCGACGTACTTACAGGCACAATATCCAGCTAATGAAGCTAATTTTCGATGGCTGTTGCGTGTTTTAACACCCAAGTGATAAATGTGAGACGTCACATTAAAAGATGATAAATTAGAGCACTGCCCCTCTGGACATCAAAAATACAATCGTCCATGGCAGACAAATGGAGGGGTTCATGTGTAAATGAGACTGGAGCATCTCCCTGGTGGGCAGGAGCAGAGAGAGGCATCGTGGGAAGTTGTGTGCATTGTGTGTGTGCAAAGATTGCAAGAGGGGCCAAGAGCAGGCTGCTGAAATGTCAAGCCCACGCAGAGGGGCCCCTTTTTGGGACAGAGACCACGGTGTGTTAAACACACTACTGACACTGGCCTTTACACAGAAACACAGACCTTATAGATTAAAGGCAAATATAAAAGGCGGAGAACAGAACTCGGTCGCATGCACTGCACACGTACAGTATTTGCAAGTGCTCTCGTGGTCACAAATATATACCTGGGCCTGTATTAAAAAAATCTTAAGGCTAAAAGTATCTCCTAACTTGGAAATCTAAAAGCAGCTCCTAAACTCACGAGAGCACAGAAGTCCTTCTGAGGACTTCTAAACCCCTAAGAGTGACTCCGAAATAATCCTATTCATGCCTGCTGTCATCAATCCTCTTTAAAAATTATGTATTAGAATATTATTATGACATACACTTTTTAAAAAGGAATCGCCTGAACTGCAATTGAGTGGATGTATTTTAATAATATAGCGTTATATTATGAACATTATAATATTGACATTGATCTTAAAAAAGTTATCTGTCAGTTTTCCCACCTCTCGAGATCACATTATGAGTTTTCCCGCTCCTGGAAGTCACATGAATGTTTTCAGCCTATTAATGTCTTTCCCTTTCACCTGCCCCTCATTTGTTCATTGTCTCCCCGTTTATCAGTTTCTGATCTTTCATTGCCTTATTATTACACTATAGACATGCTGTCTTCACCACCCAGGGGTCACCTCTACTCCCTCACTGTACCTGAGATGGAGGTCATGACATTGGCACCAGGGATAATCCGACCTTCTTTCTCTATTGCTGGTGCTGGCTTCAGAGCCTCAGACCCTGCATTGATTACAAAGGGTTAAATGACATCATGGTGAAAAGCTGATACCCTTTGCCCCTCATGTCTACAGCATTCAAGCTTCAGCAGGGTGCCATGATCTTCACTAAACTAAACCTACGGAATGCTTACCATCTTGTCTGCTTACAGGAGGGTGATGAATGGAAGAACACTTTCAACATGCCCACTGGTCACTATGAATACCGCATTATGCCCTTTGGCCTCACAAACGCTCCAGCAGTGTTCCAGTCCATGATCAATTAAGTTTTGAGAGATATGATTAACCATTTCACCTTCGTCTATCTCGACGATATCTTGACCTATTCTCAAGGTCTCAAGGAACACACTTCTCATGTCAGGCAAGTTCTCCAGCATCTTTTGGAAAGTAATATTTATGTTAAAGCCAAGAAATGTGAGTTTAACCAGACTAATGTCTCCATCCTGGGTTTCATTGTGCAGTGGCAGACTGGCCTGTCCCCACCACCAGACAACAGCTATAGAGCTTTCTGGGATTTGCTCATTATTTAAAGTAAGTTCATACGTGGGTTCGGATCTCTGGCTGCCACATTGACTGCACTCACCTCCAACTCCTACCCGTTCTGCTGGACCCCTGCTGCAACAGCTGATTTCACCCCTTTAAAGGAGTAAAACTCAGACCCTTCTTTACAATTAATCGTGGAGGATGTCAGGATTCCCCTCTCTCTCCTAGGCTTGTGTGTGTGTGTGTCTCTCTCTCTCTCAGGTTCCAGTTTTCCCACCTCTGGATATCACATGATGAGTTTTCCTGCTCCTGGAAGTCACAAGACTGTCTTCAGCCTATCAATGACTTTGCCTTATTATTTGCCTCACCTGCCTCTCATTTGTTCATTGTCTCCCCTGTGTATTTAAGCTCTCAGTTTCTAGTCTTTCCTTGCCAGATTGTCTTGTGCTCGAGTATAATTTTCTAGCAAATCTCCTTGTCTTCAGGTAGTTCAGAGTTTGTTTAAATTTTTTAAGTTTATTATTATTACATTATTATTTTTCTGTGGAGTTTTTTCTTGCCTGGACTTTTCCTATTTTTGCCTCTTTTTTGGAGTAATGGATTAAAATTATTTTTAATAAATCATTCTGCTCTAACCATCTCTGTCGTAGTTTGCATTTGAGTCCAAGCCAAACCCCTTATAGTATTGTCTAAATCACTGTGTTTTCATCATTGCAAAGTTAGTTAGAGATGCAATTAACTCTCCAACTAACTGAAACAATCCACTTACACTAGAGATACATTTTGACAACTTTGTGCTCTTATGCCACAGGCAGAGATCTATCTGGCCATAGATTGGTCAATCTATCTTATATTTGTTTTATATATATATATATATATATATATATATATATATATATATATATATATATATAGCTATCTGTCTATGAGGCATTTTCTGAAAAATAGTGCTTCTCAATCTATCACTTTAGCCGATTTAAAAGAGCATGCTAATAAAATGTGACATCATCCATAGCAATGAGATCAACTCCGCCTTACTCTTACATGAAGATTAACTTGCTCTTAGCAGTATTGTGAATAGTTTTTACGCAAAAACTCTTAGCATGGAACTCTTTGAAGAACTCCCCGTGGCAAGATCTAAACCTTTTTGAATATGGGCCCTGGTGTTAACAGAATACGAACAAAGTGATATGGTTAGATGTGTTTATTTTTCTCAGTGTTGAATGAGAGAGATCTAATACATAACAAATTGGGTACTCTGCCTCTAAGTCCTAACAATCACTCCAACAGGGCGATCAGTGATTCCAATCCTGATAGCACATATATGCTGGCAAAAAGTCTTTATAATGTGTGTTTTACCTCGAAGATGCAATTTTTTTAGAGCATACAGTATTATCTGCAAAATATCCCTAAATTATTAGACAAAATGACATTCTGAAGAAGGTTGAATTTCCAACCAAATTTGAACCACTCAAATTGAGGAAGCAAATTGTTAAGCAAAATAGAACGGGCTGAATTCTACCTGTTGAAATTCTAGATTGTATTGTCAAATGAACTGAATATTTTGGAAACGAACTTTGGAAGGTGAACATTTATTGTTTAATTTTGAATAATGAAATTAGTTATGAAAAATGCAATGCTTTAAAATACAACCATGTTAAATTTCAGCCTCCCAAAATGCAAGCACTGTAAATTCAATGCATTTAAATGCAAGCACTGATAACAGATTGCATTTATTTTTCTCAGCACGCTTTTATGCTTCAAAGATTTTAGTCATGAATTTAGCTGCATAGACATCCTACAGAACCTGTCTGGGTAAGAGGTTAAATTACCTCATTTAAAGTTATTGATGGTGTCAATCTTATGGTAACTTATTTAATTTTAATTTGCAATTTGTCTGTCCACACCGGATGTGATGCAGCTCCATGACACTCATACACAAAAATGAATAATAAAATCAGAACACTTAGGAAAAACAGTTTTGCATGTAAATCCCTTTCTCACTGAATTTGCTTATGGAGATAGGCAACTCTCTCTATGGTAAGCCCCGAGGGTATACATACACTGCCACACACGTTCACAGGGCAAAATTACTTGTATCCTTTATACTGTATATGAATCACATCTTAAATAATTCTATTACCATTTTTTATGTTGTTGTTTCTCCTGTTGTTATTTAGCTGATCTCCACATGACAGGGAATCAAAGAGAACTGGTGTGTGTGTGACCGGCTAGTGAGACGCCAGCTTTAATGTTCTGTTCTAAAACGGAATTTAGGCCAATGAGTGTTCACAGCTAAAGGGGCTACCTGGTGCAATACTGCAGATATAGAAACCAAGCAATGGATAGAATGCCCTGTTGTTCGTCCTGTGTTGCTGTTGTGGCTGGTTAGGATAAAAACCCAGATTAACATGGAAACAATAGCTTTTATTACACTATGCAGTGTTGTATTGTGTCTGCTTAGGACAGTGTGTTAAGTATAAAATAGGTATAACATATTAGCAAAAACTGAAACCAGTACCGATACTGAATTTGTGGAAAAGGTTTGAATACCTAAATTAATTTAATAGCATAGAGTAGGGTTGGGTAAGGTAGTATGATAGGATAGAATAGAATAGGATAAGATAAGATAAGATAAGATAAGATAAGATAAGATAAGATAAGATAAGATAAGATAAGATAGAATAGGACAGGACAGGATTGGAAAGGCCAGAATAAGAAAGGAAAGGAAATGAAAGGAAAGGAAGTGATATGATGGGATAGGATAGGATAGGAAAAGAAAGGAAAGGATAAGATTGGATCAAAAAGAATAGGCCAGGATAGGAGAGGATGGGTAGGGCAGGGTAGGGTATGGTAGGATAGGATAGGATAGGATAGGATAGGATAGGATAGGATAGGATAAGATGGGATAGGAAAGGATTGGATTGGATGGGATGGAATGGGAAGGGAAAAGAAAGGAAATGATAGGATAGTAAAGGACAGGACAGTAACGTAAAGTAAAGGGTTGGGTAGGGTAAGGTAGGGTAGGGTAGGGTAGGATAGGACAGGACTGGATTAGACTTAATGGGCTGGAATGGGAAGGGAAGAGAAAGGAAATGATAGGATAGGATAGGATAGGGTCAGAATGGAAAGAAAAGGCAAGGAAACATTAGGAATGGAAAGGAAAATAAAATAAATTAAAGGTAAATAAATGATAGGATAGCATATGATAGGATGGATTTTTAAAAATGTCCTGGGGAGATTATGGTGTTGCAGCAGTAGGCATTAATCACAGAATAGAAAATAACAATAAATACAATACAATACCAAATTATAGTGGGAAAACATTTGCAATGTGCAATATTTAGAATGTATTCTGAAAATGTATTATTTATCACATATCTATTAGAAAAATCTATTTAAAAAATATGTATGTTTTGGTTTCAGTACTGTCAGGTTTAGGGTTTGGGGGTTAGGGCTATTTTAATGTAATTACTACTCAAATGTTTAAGAAAAAAAGCAGTCGCGCTGTGCTTTTCACATTACATGCATTCAAACAAGCTCTTATGCAGTTCACCCATAAATCTGCAGCCGGTTTTTCATGATATCATATTTTTTGTGCTGAAAAGTTGGTGTGAATAGGCTTTTACATGTCGTCTTGTATAGAGCTTTCACTGTGTCAAGCTTGTACTGCTGTGTAGTGAATGGGCTACTTTAACCTGAGTAAAGTTGTTATGATTAATCCTTTAACAATACAGCCATCCCATAGACTTCTCACAGCCTCAGTGTGGGTTTTACTTTGTCCTCCTTCTGTGCTTTACCAAGAAGATCATCTTTAATGGTGACATGCTGCCGTGATTTATTAAAATGACAAATTTTGGCTTTCTCTTTTTTAATCCAGAGGTATTAGTCACTGGTCGCTAATGCCAGATTATTTTCCTAGCCATTCTTCCTTTGATAAACGACTGGCAGGGCAGGCAGCAAAAATAGAACAAAACCACTGGGAATGAGAGGAGGAAAAAGAGAAAAAAGAAGGAAGGAGTTGAAAGAGCAGTAAATCATTTTACTCAAATACCCAACAGGGATGGAGAATGCCACCCATGATTCCTCTGCCACAGCTGATCAAAGCACACATGGTGATTAGCATGGATTGGACACTCACATTCCTTCCAAATTTACCAAACCATTATCACTTATTATCAGCGTACTGTATCTACACAGTAAACATTTTACTTTTTAAAATATTCTGCTTTAAAAATCTTAATTAACGGTGCAGTGTTCATTTAACTGACAGTGATCATGCCAACTGGATATTTTTATACTGATTTACTATTGGACTTCTGTCCTGTGTGAATGTGCATACTGAATTCTGATTGGTCTTGCCTTCATTGTATTTATTTAACATTTAATAGACATATTTACATTGCACAGTGACTATGTGTTGATTCTTATGTGTATAGGTTACAGAAAACAGATGCATGCTAATTTACCTAACACTTTAACAATTGTATTTATTTTTTTATTATTATTATTATTAATTAATTTTTTTGGCTGCAGTGTAACACTGATATTTCCTTCATGAAACCTAGTATGGCATTAGCAACACATGTACTGTATAACTACTGACAAAAGCACTTTGAACGCACAGCAAGTTTCTTTGAATAAAAGATTCTGCCAAATGCAACAATGTATAATGGATTTTAAGATAAACACTTTTTTAAGCTCAATATATTGGATGACAGTTAATTTTGCAAATTGAAGTCATTTAATAAACTTACCTAAAGAGTTTTGGGGTCATCTTCAAGTGGGACTGAATTGGTAGCAGATTATAATAGTCCTTTGTGTCACCACACAGACACTCACCTGCACCATAATGATGACTATAATGATGTCAGCTCAAAATAGTTATAAAGGAAAATGTTAATTTTAGTGTCAACTTGAAATATTTAGGTCATCCTTACCTGAGATTGACAACAGTTTTTTTTTTCTTTTTCTTTTTTTGTGGTGTCAGCCTAGATCCTTAACAATTAAGTTACGACAGCTCTTACTTTTTTGAAAGGATATTGCCCTGAAGCAAGCAGTGGTTAAATTACTCTCTCTTTAAAGCAATTGTGATAAGAGCAAACTATCTGGGCCAACTATACTTAGGGTGGAACTTACAATCTTGTGGCTGTAAGTCCTGTACCATTAGGTCACCACATTTCCCTTACTGGGTTACAATATATATATGCATTTAATAAAAGGACTGAGCCCTTGAGCAACCAGTTGTTTAACATGTCTCCCAAAAAGCACAACCTCAGGGTCACAGGTGGTTAAGATTGAACCCACATCCTTTGGAATTAGTATTAACTCTTAGGCTACCACAACTCCCTTGCTGCATAACACATTTTTACTTAATGTAAGGACAATGCATTGCAGCAAACTCTGGTTCAACGATTTTCTGAAGAACAGTTGTGTATGTTGAAGTATTCTCAGTATGTTACCGTTCTGTTAACATCTTTGGTTGTTAATTTCTTTCTACCAGTTGAATTATAACTTTTTTTTTAATTATAACTGATTGATAGTTTATTTGAAAATCTCAATCCTATTTTATTTATTTTTTTGTGGTTTGCGTAAAATGTTAGCAAAACAACTTTTCTAAATACCAGGATTTATCTGCATATATTTAGTATAATTATCTGTTTATAAACTGTTGGTTTTAACAGTATATAAGCAGATAAATATACCTTGACATTAAACTTGCACTCAGTCAATTAAATGATTATAAAACCCCAAAATAAAATTCTTAATTTTTTTTTTTGTTTGTTTTTTTACACACCCTCATGCCATTTCAAACACGTATGCTGATATTTTGGTAACGCTAATGTTTACTTTGTTAACGGTTTATAAAGTGACTAATACGTCATTTATATGTAGTTATTGCAATATGCATGAAAAGGGCTATTTTCATCCAATTAGTGAGTATTTAAAATTGCATGTAAGACTTAGTTACAAATTCACTTATTTATACTTTTATTAAACAAAAACATAGAATTCACATAAAAAGGAATTCTGAAATGTTGTGTTTATATTCATTCCTGTAATGTCTTGTCTCAATTGTGTTGTCACTTTCCTTCATGCTGATGTCAAAAGAGTGGTGCTACTCCCAGTGCTGTCCCAAATTACCTAGTTCTAGTAACCTAATGTCTTCTGCAAAAACACTTTTCAGCTCCACCTGCTCATTCACAGCATGTATCATACAATAAAGCATGGTGAACATTAAACTATACTAAACTTTATGTACATCGATTTCAGTCAAATGTAATTTTAAGGGTACAAAATAATGCTTATTTGACTGAATGTAGACTAATGCTGTCATTAAATAAACATTAAATAAATGTAATTATCTTATTTTTGTGTAGAAAATCATGCAATGAATGTTCTTATTCAGAGATCATATATCAAGTTTACCAAACAATATTAAGGTAGTAATTAAGGATAATTAGTATTGGCTTTACAAAGCAGTTACAAATAAATTGCTTACATCTTCTGAAAGTTTAACCTACTCATGTTACTTGTTTGCAAGTTTCAATTACAATAAAGCACTGTAAACACCTAACTGATGTCACAATGTTTGTGTAAGTTTCACTTTGGATACGGGAGTTTAATTGTCTTTATTTTAAGATTTTAGCATTCACTAATAACAATTTAGAAAAAAACAAAACAAATTAATCGTAATTACTGTCTTAATATATTTAAATCAACTTGAATACCAAACAAAAATGTAAAATAAATCAATAACTTGAGTAGGTTAAACTCTCACTTCAGAATAGAGAGACAAGTTGTCTTTAATAGAAGCTAGTAATTTATTTGTAACAGCTTTGTAAAGCCAATACTATTTAGCCTTGATTACTGGCTTATTATTGTTTATTATTTATTATTTACATATAATGGATCTCTGAAACTGAGCATTTATTACTTTAGTTTCCACACAAAAGATGTTTAATTATTTTAAAATTATGGCTAAGATATCCTTACTATGCATTTAGTCAATTATTAATTTCTTTCTTATTCATGCACAACTACAGCATTGTTGTGGACCTTTAAATAAAGTGTTACCTAGGTTTGTAATGTTGGCAATAAATGCTTCATATGTATCTATAGGTTACTATTGTTGATTAATAGTTATTAAGCATTTATAACATTATAGCAAGCTCACAATATGGTATATATTGCATGAAAGTCATGTTGTTATAGACACCTTTCAATGATTTATAATGCATCTGTAAATTAATTATTAGACATTAACAATATTAACCATGCAACATTAACCATAAAAGCACCATAAAATATTCTACACGTCTTGTGCACAATGTTTCAAATCTTCTAAAGTCATATGATAGCTTTGTGTGAGGAACAGACTAAAATTTAAGTTGTTATGAATTGCTAAATTTGAACTTCAGCTCTTGTAAAAATAATAATAATTAAAAAAAATATTGACAGCCAACACATACACATATCACTATATGATAACACATACACACATGCAACGACACACATAAACAACATCACACATAAACAAGTGTCAGTGATATTGACAGGAACAAATCGATGGAAATGCATAAATGCACTGCTTGTCAGTAACAACTCAGCAGCATACACACACACACACACACACACACACACACACACACACACACACACACACACACACACACACACAAACACTCATCACTGACATTGATATGACTGACAAACATATGCAGATTGCAGCATCAATGCCAATGTTGAGTGACAGAGTATTAGATACTGTTTACATACACAGAATTTTTCAGTGCAGTTGATATCACCCTAGACAACAATGACCACAAAAAGCAGCAGTGTCTATTTCTGTGTGAAACAATTGTAAAAAAAGTTGCTCATCCTAGAAAATGCACACACAGTTAAAACATCTTAACACTAACCAAGTATGCACACAAAGCATACTGAAAGCATAAAAATAGAGTAACACTAAAAAATTAAAAAACCCTGACTTCTTACAGTTTGCACTCACATGCACACACAAGCTCACATGCATTACGATACAGTCAAAAGTTTAAATGGTGGTCATTTACAGATTAGCTTAAAAACTAAAAGTGCACTGCTCTGTTATGCTGTTCATGTCTTTCTGTCAGAAGCAATAAGTGTTGAACCAAAGCTGTAGCAGTGGTCTTTCCCTCGGCTTGTATTTGCAGGCATGCTGGTTCAAATTCAGTGCACAGGTAAGGTTTTAATCGCTCTAATGCACAAAGGTCAAAACTAGTCCCTGCAGTAGCCAGACTAATTGTTTTGATTAAAATCTCAGTGTAGATTATGCATTTTTTCAATATTTCCTGTCTTTACATGCAACATGAGCTGTTAACAATAACATTTCTCTCTTCCACCCTCACATCATTTGCTGTAGTATGTATTACCCTGGGTATTGCACCCCTTTCTGCAAAAGGGGGAGTCAGCATCGCCATTTGGAATCCCACATGTAGCAATTATAATCATGTAAGCAGATGAAGTTGTTTGGCTATCAGCAAGTTCTCCCAGCTCACCCCGAAGGCCAACAGCTAAAAAATAATCACCTCTTTGCCATTCTGCATGTAATTCACTCCAAACTGACTTCATAAAAAGCCTTGGCTCTCTTTCAGCCTCTGGTAACTGTCCTGAGTCAATCCGACAGGTCAGAGTGAGAGTATGCGCATGGATACACCCTCTGTCATGCATTATTTAATCTGTTGTGAGTTTGGCTGAAAGGATTGTTGTAAATTCTTTGTGCAAGGGATTCTTGAGGTCCCAATTCTTTAAGGTCTTCACATACAATCAACATAATCAAAATGGTCATCAGCAGGATCATCATTGTTAGTTCTTGTTTATCCATGCCATTAAAAGACTATATTTTCCATGGTAATGATAGTTTTGTCCACAATACAGAAACAACATTTCATGAAATGATAAAAAGTTTCTCTTATATTTTCTTACATTTCTGAATGATATTATGTAATATATTGTGGAAACTATGGTAATCATAGAAAAAAATGTGTAAGGGTTTAATTAACATATCTGCCAACATTCCATATTCCATATATATTATCCATATTAAAAAAATCACACAAGATTTTTTACATTTCTTTGAGACTTTTCTTTAAGCATCCAAATGTGCTCTGATTTGCCAAGATTTCAAAGTCTCCAATCAAATGTCAGAGATTGACATTTGATTTTATAGCTCTATACTCTTACATGTACATAAATAATTGTCTCATTTGTGTCTATTTGTATTTCTCCAAGGGAATGCAAGGAGAAACATCTGTTGATATTTGAAAGGCAGATAAAACTTTATATTAATGCTCACCTTGTTTAAGTGTTTATATAGTGGTTCATTAATTATTAATAAGTAATTTACAAATGCATTATTAATCATTGATATGCAGTTATAACAACATGAATAATAAGGGCAACTTTCATGCAATAGTTCCCAAATAGTGAGCATTTAACTTACATTTATAAATGTTTACTTTATGCACTTATTGATATATATGTTAATTAAAATAATAAAATGTCCTACTTTATGATTTATGTCAAAATTTTGCAAAATAGGCTATTATAGTGAGATTAAAGGATGGCATTTTGCTACTGTCCGCTTTGTATTTCTATTGATTACTATATCTTGACTCTCTTGTGTCATCATTTTCCACTTATGTCATGTTGATGTCAAAAGAACAGTGCTACTCAGAGTGCTGTCCCAAATTACCTAGTCCAAATCCTCTACCAAAACACTTTTATTTTCTTCATGCACATTCACAACATAACTCATATAATAAAGTCTGATGTCTGAACTTGTAAACACTTTAATATAAGGTTACATTTGTTAACATTAGTTCCATATCTGTCACTCACTCAACATTGTGTCGATGTATTGACACTAAGGGTCACCCTTGGGAGCCCCAAATATCTCTGATCTTTGAGAAAAGGCCAATGGGAATTGGCGAGTGGAATATGCATGCCACTCCCCCAAATATACGGGTATAAAAGGAGCTGGCTCACAAGCCATTCAGATTTTTTCTGTGGAGCCAAGCGGTTGTGTTCAGCAAGCTGAATCCCTCTGCTGTTTCATTCATCTCTGAAAAGTTGTTGGATTTACGCCGCATTACTGTGGTTTTTCCCCCCTCGTGCACTGGTTGAGTGCAGAGAATACCCCAGTGCGCTTCAGCAGCCTAAGAGAGTATATTCTTCCTCTAAAAGAGTATATTACTCTTCTAAAAGACTGGCAGTGATGGAGAATGTCTTTTTAAAGATGCCTTTCCATCTGTGTATACTTCCTGGTTGCGGTAATTATTTCTCTGCTTCTGATGGCCACGATCGCTGCCTCACGTGCTTAGGTGCTGCCCACGCAGAGACAGCATTCGTGGATGGGTCATGTTCTCACTGCAAGAACATGACCATGGCAACATTGCGGTCACGGCTCTCCTTCGTGAAAGGGAAAGCCACCACAGCGGCTCCCCGCCTCGGTCCTTCTACCGACGGGTATGAGGCCATGTCGGTTAGCACTAGGGGTGATTTGGGGACCCCAATGGGAGCGGGCTGGTCAAATCCCACCTTCGGGTGTGGTCACCCAGTTGCAAAGGGAACATACATGTAAAGTGTCACCAGCTGATACAATGTTTCAAATTAAGATGTTAAGACGTGTGATATGAAAAATGTCTTTAAAATTTAAACATTAGCCTATTTGTGTTAAACATAGAATCTTTCACAGTAGATTAATAATATAAACAGAAATTACTGTCAACAACAAAGCATGCAAATGGGACAGAATCAGCTGTTTTTGTGTCTTTTTTTTATTCAAACTAATAGACATAAAAACAAGAATAGAGGAATGGAAAGATGGATGTTTAACTGTTCTGAATATGAATGTAGCATCTTTATGAGCTTTTGTTTCTCAACAGAAACACAAAGGAGGAACTGATGGAGGAATTCGCCGTATTTTTCTACACCCATCAATTACCAAGAAACTGTTGGTGTTGACAACATGGAGCCCCCAAGGACAACAACAGCAGCAAAAAAAAAAAAAAGACAGAGAGAGAGAGGGATAGATAGATAGAGAGAGAGAGAGAGAGAGAGAGAGAGAGAGAGAGAGAGAGAATTTGAATTTTAACACTCCTTTATTAAGGTTTTATCCCCAAATCAGTCACAATATGACAACAGAAACAAAAAATCTAAAAAAAAAAAGAAAAAAGATTACAATTAAAAAATAGATAAAAAATAGATAAAAAGGATTACAGAATTATAACTAGATTGTTCTCTTTATAAACTGTACATAACATTCCACCAATACCCCAAAAATCATTAAAAAATGACCAGATTATTTATCATTTGGTAAAAAGCAAACTCTGTTTTAATTCTAGCTGCTATAATGGCTTTAAATGTCAAATCAGGGTCTACTGAATTTCCCCCCCCTTAATTTCCGTTTTCTTGTCAACCATATTGCCAACTTTGCCCTCTATAAAATTTATTAGAGAAATTTTCTTTCTCTCTGAAGCAACATACTTTCACTAAACACTTATCCAAAATTCCTAACCATTCCCCCAGAGTCTGAAACAACCCTTTCCGTCTAAATCAGTGTAAAAAAACATGGTCTACAGTCTCTTCAAATGTACAAAAAGGACACCCCTTATCCACAGAGGAATCGATGTGTGCCACGTGTCTGTTTGTGGCTACCGCCCAGTGAATAACCCTCCATTGGAGATCCGCAGTGCGTTTCTCTATGGGAGGCTTATACAGGGACCTCCAGCAGCCCCTAGGGGACGAGTCTGGCCCAAATAGATCTAGCCATTTTGATTCCTTCAGCTTCTTTAGGGAGGCATGATGAGACACTTTCACACATTTTACATGCATTGCTTTCTTTTTAGAGTTGTCCTCAATCTTTGCTAGATCTGGAGTTCTGAAATTGAGAATCGAGTCCTCCGTTGGTTGTTCCTCAATAGCAGCAGAAACATTTATCTCTGGAAAAAGGAGATGGCCTTCGTCCTCTAGCAGAGATATCTTGATGGCCTCAGAAATTCGTCTAAGGACCGAAGGAAAAAATTTATACATTTAATTAAGTACCATCTTCATGAACCTGACAGACTTAATTCCTGTCAGGCAACACATCTCCTCAGGACTTTTCCAGGTTTCACCAGATCCCTGATCGTCTAGGTTGCTGTTGTAACCTCCGTTCCCTGATGGAGGGAACGGGACGTTGTGTCGAAGAAGCGACACTAGGGGTCTCTCTTGAGAGCCCTTTGCATCTCTGAACTTTGAGAAAAGGCCAAGGTCAGGTCACTTCGACGTGTGTCGAAGAAGAGACACTAGTCTCTTTTGGGTGTTGCCCAACCCGCTGCTCTGCATATGTCTGCTAGGGAGGCGCCTTTGGCCAGTGCCCACGAGGATGCCACACTTCTTGTCGAGTGACAAGTCTTTGGGTAAGCACCACTTAGTTATCAGTTTCCTAAGAGGTGCGAAAGATGAAGTGCCACTCAAATCCAAGTTTGTCAGCCTTATTAAAAACAATTGTATGTCATATTTAAAAATGTCCACTTTTTGTAGCAATCATCCAATTTTTATTGGCTGTATCAATCCAAATTGATCCTCTAGAATATAGCAGTCTCTATGCAGCTTGAAGTCTGAAAGTCATGAGTCAGCTTTGTACATCCATTAGTCCATGCCCACCTTCATGAAAGGACAGAAAAAGCACAGTGACATCCAGACAAAAAAAAATCAATTTGTCTCTTTTGTATCTTGTGAACAACATCCTCTAGTGTATTAAGCACAGCAATTTTATGCCAGAGCATGGAAGCAACTAGATTATTGGCAACCAAAACCCTACCCCTATAGGATAGCTAGGGTAGCACCCAGTTCCATATAGACAACTTAGCACACACCTTTTCCACCATACCCTCCCAGTTCTTTCCCTGACACCCTTTCTTTCCTAAATGGACACCAAGGATTTTTAGACCTTCACTACCCCATTCAACTTCACCTGGAAGTACAGGGCGATTTCTCTCTTGCCAGTTCCCTATAATAAATCCTTCACTTTTTTCCCAGTTGACTTTTGCAGATGAGGCTTTTTCATAGATTTTTAAACTTTCTTTTAACACTTTTACATCATTATAATTTTTTATATAACAGTTATATCATCAGCATATACAGACATATTAATAGGTCTGTTTTCAAACCCTTTAACTAAAAAACCTTGCAATTTCTTCCTTATCTGACAAAGCAAGGGTGCAAGTGAGTATAGTTGCCCTGATAAAGGACAACCTTGTCTAATGCCCCTATGTATTAAAACTGCCCGACTAAGCCCACCTCCTACCTTTAACATGGCTGATGCCCCAGCATTTAAAAGTTTTATCCCTGATATTAATTTTTTTCCAATTCCAAAATCTTTAAGAGTCCTGAACAAATGAAAATGATCAACTCTATCAAAAGCCTTTTCTTGATCAATAGAACGTACACCCAAATCTTGATTATCCATACATGCTAAATCAATTACATCTCTTAATAAAAAACAATTGTCCATAATAGTGCTGTTGGGTACACAGTAGGTCTGGATTTTATGTACCACATACCCAAGGTATTGCTTTAGTCTGTTTGGAAAACACTTTGCAAGAATCGGATAGTCTGTGCATAGTAAAGCAACTGGTCTCCAGTTTTTTAAAAGACCAAGGTCACCCTTCTTGGGCAGTAAAGACAATACAGCTCTTTTACAATGTGTTGGCAATTCCTTATTTTCAAAATAAACTTTAAAAACCTCTAACATGTCTTCTTTGAATAAGTCCCAAAAATGTTTATAAAATTCTGCAGGAAGTAGTCCATCAATACCAGGGGACTGACCAACAGAAAGTTGTTGAACTGCTTCTGACAATTCCTGTATTTGTATTTCAGAGTCCAATTTCTTTTACTGTTCAGCACCCAATTTAGGCAAATCCTTAAGTAAAAAAGCCATACTAGGGCCATCACACTCTTGCGCTCTAAACAGTTCATTATAAAAGTCCGTTGCAAGTGTCCGCATCTCTTTTGGATCAGACGTCAAAGTTCCATTAATTAGTTTCAGATGTAGCATCTGTTTTCTCTCTGATTCTTTTCTTTCTAGATTAAAAAATAACTAGAAGCATCTTTGTCCAGCAATGAGGAAAAACGGGCTCTGATTCCTTTTGCATGTTCATGAAGAAGAGAACCTAAAGCATACTTTTTTTTTTCTTTAACATTACCACTTTTGCTAAATTATTGTTACTTGCACTCATTTCAAGTTGTTAAATATCTCTTTCAAGTTCTCTATTAGTTTTTTAAACAAACTATTATTGTGAGCAGTATAATTTTGACAGAACATTCTTATTTGGGTTTTCCCTACCTCCCACCATTATAATAGATTTTAATAGATTTTAAAACTCTATTATTTTTGTTTCTACTAATATAAAACCTATCTAACCAAGCTGAACTAATATGTGCATTAGACGCCTTAACCCAGGTGTATCGTCTTGCCTTTGGATGCTGGTCTCTCCATACATCAAATAAATCATAATCTCTAATAATATTACTTAAAACATTTACTGAGGGAGGGTAGGGTTCCTCTCCATTTCTATCTAAAGTAAAATCTAGGGTACAATTCCAGTCACCAACTAAAATTATAAAAGCATTCTTATCAAATTGCCTTAAACCATCATGTACTTTATTAAAAAACCTAGTTCTCTCCGCTCCATTATTTGGAGCATATATATTAACAAATACAAACAATTGGCCCATTATATCAACTTGAACAGATAAACATCGTCCTCTTTCTATTTCACAAGAAGAAACAACAGTCATCTTTAAATTTTTCCCAAATAAAATAGCAACACTCCCGCTTACATTAGTGCCATGACTAAAAAATATATTTCCTTCCCACAACATTTTCCAGTCTATTTAATTTGTCATGTCACTATGAGTTTATTGTAAAATATTTATATTGATGTTCTTAGTCTGAATATATTCTGATAAGACTGCCCTTTTATTTCAATCCCGCCCTCCATTAATATTAATTGTTTCTAATTTTAAGCTCTCCATGAAAAGAGGGAAAAGAAAAAGAACAAGAAAGAGAAGGAAAACAATCTAAGACAAGACAGAAGATTCACCCCTTGTGACATTAACATGGTTTGGTTAGTCTTTTGGTTGAGGTTTTCCCTCTCCGTAACTTTGTGACAATTTTCTTCAATCTAAACATTTTCCTTCTACTAAGCTCCTCAAAACCCACAGACTTCTGTATTTTTCCCACTGAAATCAAAAACGTATTGATGTATGGGAAAAACATTCGCACTTCAACTGTTCTGCCAAAACTTTCATCTAAGAATTCATTAATTTATTTTACAGTGTACAGTCTGACATTTCAGAAATATTGTCATCATCCCCTATCTCCTCCATACCATCACTAGTTCCTGCCTCCATCTGATTACCCCCACTAACGGTGTCCAGAGTACACATAACTTCAGATTCAACACAAACAGCCTCTATCATTTCACTATTATCCTCCACCACTCCACCAGTTGAACTTTCCTCCACCACTCCACCAGTTGAACTTTCCTCCACCACTCCACCAGTTGAACTTTCCTCCACCACTACACCAGTTGAACTTTCCTCCACCACTACACCAGCTGAACTTTCCACACTTTCCTGCACAACCACACCTTGTACATTCTCATTTTTGGTTACATTTTGATCTTCCCCTGCTTCAACGCTTTGTTCTTCTGCTATTGGCACTACAGTTTCAGTCATTATTCTCAGTCTGGGTTTTGTGTGGGCAAGCAAATTTCTTTTGTCCAATATCTCCACACTCGAAACATTTCAGACTGCCAGTACTCGCATAAATCATGTAGGATTTCCCTTCATGCTGAACGCGGAAAGAGATATCTAGAGATTGTGATTCCAGAAACATAAACACCTGGCGTCTAAATGAAAACACGTGCTTTAACGCTTGATTTTTACAACCGAGTGGAATCATTTTTACTCCACTAGCAAGTTTTCAGAATCTCAGCAATTCACGTTCAATATCACTGTTAGATATGAACGGCGGGACATTGGAAATGGTAACCCACGTTGAGAGTGAGACCAGCGGTGAAATAACGCCACTTACCCACACGCCGCTCTCAATCAGCTGACCAATCAAACTACGCTGCTTCAAAAAGATCACGACAGCCATGTTCATTCTTGAGGCTGAGATGATATTCTCAAAGCCAATCTGTTCACCCACAGCCACGAGCACATCTTCCACTGACGTGCCGGCATCAGGCATACACCTGACTCTATGATGGAGTGAAAGAGAGGAATTCCACTCACTCGGATGAGCTTCCATCTCTACACCCTGCAGGTCTGCCACGAGGTCGGAAATCAAACAAACAAACAAGCAACAAACAAAAAACACACACACAAAAATAAAACAAAAAACAAACACAATGCAGAAGAGAAAGATAAAAAACAAACAAACAAAAAAAACAGTCGCTCTACTCACCAGCAAAACGCTTACACTCTCACACACCCAACAATCCCAACATGCAAAGCAAGAGGGAGAGGGAGAGAGAGAGAGAGAGAGAGAGAGAGAGAAAGAGAGGAGAAGTCATAGAGAAAGCTGTGGGGTTGAGTGATTGTTTATGCTGTGTTAACGGCTGACCTGTAAGCGTGTTGCAAGACTTTGCATTCAGTCTCTCACTCACCACGGTTATGTCAGTGTCAACTCATGTCATGCGCCACTATCCCTGAGGTCTCATGTTTCTCTCCTTTTCCTCTGCTCCATCCACACGTGAAAGCAAGTGTGTTCCTTGCTGTTGAGACAAATATTGAAACAAAGTGTGCGAGATACGTCAATGTTTAATTTCCTTTCTTATGAGTTTTAAACAGATACAAAGTTGAAATCGAGATGTTTCTGTGGTTACTATTTTTTTTGAGTTCATGTGTGTTTTTGGATGATAAAAATGGATATGTCTTTCCAAGTGATCCAATCAATAAATTCTTATCTATACTGTACTATTTGGCCAAATCAGAGCACTTTTTCAAACACCTTCAACTTGCAGTGAGTTATCGTACCTTTCAAAAATATTCCCCCGTGATTGAAGGGGAAGTGTCCATGACATGATTTATGAATGTTAATTGTGGCATTAAAAAATCTGCAATGGACTGCAATGAAAAAAAAAAGAGAAAATAAAAAATGTAAAATGAACATCTGGAAAAGCTATTGAAATTGAAGCCAAATTCTTGTCCTGGGAGTAGAGGAAAACCAGTGCTGAATTTGAACTAGATGCACCCTTGAGATTACAAAATATTTTCCCCTGTCAACTAGGCCACAGGCCCTCAATACCCCAGGCCCCTGATCCCTGCTGACCCCTGTTCCACATATCCTCTTCAACTGGAGATGGTTTTGCACTACACTAAAGCAAGACATATTTGTGATGATATTAAACTTGCATCAAATGTGACATAAATCACAAACGAAGAAGCCTTCAGATTTGAAAAAATTAAACCAAAAAAAAAAAAAAAAAAAAAAAAAAAACCCATTGAAACGCACCCTCTTAAAGACGAGAAAACAATATGTTTTTTCAGTGCATTACCCGTAGAGACTGATGGAGGTTGAAGTGAAACCCACCTGCAAATCCAGGGGAATGGCTGTTGCCAAGGCCCACACAACAGTCCCTCTGGATGCTTCCCGTACACAAATATGAATTGAACTGTTTCCAGAAGCTCTAATGATCTTTCTCTTTCTCTCTCTTTATGTCTTTTTTGTTGGTCTCTTCATTCAAATTATCCATAAACTTCTCAGTCTCTTTTTTTTTTGCTTCATGTTGACCCTGAGAACATTGTTGATGGTGAGAGCAGGGCTCTCCGAGTGGATTTTGTCCTACTATGTTCATGGCAGTTGTTGCTTATGAGATGGGCCTGAAATTAGGGCTTACTTGAAGCAAGTTCTTCAGAGAAGTGATCGACCGCCAGGTGCTGTTAGAAATGATGTGTGACTTTTTGTGATGTCATGCTGACGTGTGCAATTTTCAGAGCCTGGGACCATAATTGCTCTCCACCAACTGCATTAAAACATAATGGGAAACGACTTTCTGACAATACAGCTTACAATTATTGGCTTAGAACAACCTTGACGTTTGTTATTTTCTATAATGTTTGCATGTTAACTCTAAAATCGTATTTTAATCTGTGTTATTTATGTGCAAACACTCTCTACACTCTTATATATTTGTAGGTTTTATGCTCTTAATTATATTTCTGAAAATATTCTTGTATTTTTATAAAGGCCCCATAAATTAAAAAATGGAGCTTTGGCTTTTAGTGCTTGAAGCCATGTACATACTTGAGTATTCCTAAAAGTTAGTAGATATACACATTTCTAATGTACAGTCTTGCTCTTACATGAAAACTTGATGACTCAACTTGCACTCACTTTTAAAACCAAACATTTTGCTCAGTCAAATGCTCTCAGAAATGGTGAGAATTTCTAGAATGTCCTTCCCCTAATACCACCTACTTCTGGCTTGCAAAAGCAAGTATGAAATCATGGCTCACAGCTGGGACATAAATCATGTCAAATAATGGTAGAATTAATGAAAAGTTTACTAATTGAATTTACCGGCCTAATCATATGTAAATTACATGACTTTGGCAACCTTTTTGCTAAATTACATTGCAAGGTTCATAAACGGAATGCTTAAGTTCCAAGCTGAAATGTCCACTATTTGGCGCTAAAAGTCCTTTTCTATTTTTATGTTAATGCTCCATTGAGTAAAACAAAACGAAATAAAAAAAACTACCTCCCTCCCCTAAACCTAACCGATAATACCATAAAAAGCAAATGTGAAATAAAAAAAAAACACATCTTGACTCATGTGCTCAGTGAGTTAAAATTTATTTTATGCATATTTTGTTTTAATCTTAATGCTCTATCGAGTTTTAAAATGAATAAATAAAAAAAACACCTCCTAACCCTAAACCTCAAAGTCATGTACTCTAATAAAAGTGTTTTGATGTCATAAGATAGCATTGTGTGAGGAACAGAGTGAAACATAATTGTTGATGAACTAATAATCTCCCTTTAACTCGTGATTTGTGTGAAAGTGAGTTAAAGTCATTGTTGTTGTAACGCTTCTAGTGTTTATTTCACCAGGAAACTGCTGCAATACATATAGCGAGCAGTGTAAAAATAATTTAGCAAAAATCAAGGTATAGAAATATGATTATATGAGACAAGGTTTCAACTGCTTATAGGATACTTTGATTTCTTGTTCATCATAGTCATCATGTAATAGTAGCAGTGCATTTGCATCCACTTTATTAAGACCAATTAACACAAACACAATTTTTTACATTACCTTGGATTACGTAGGTCCATTGTGATGAGTAGTAATTTTCCAACGTAATGACTCTTTTTTTTGGCGATTGGCACCTTGCACAAGCCTGTTGTCTCTTTCTTGTTCAATTTTGCTTTGCATCTGCTTTACACAAATCTAGGCCCAGACTGGAAGCAATTTGTATAGCCAAATGCATAAAGGCACCGTTTTATCGAGATTTTCCAGAGTGCACATCCCCTGTTTGAATCCCTGAACCATTTCGGCAACATGCTCAGGAGTATGTTGAGGGATTTCTGCCATCCTCTGCGTCAATTAGGTTTCACTCTCAAGGCAGGCAGAGGGTCTGGAAGATGATGAATGCCCTCATCCAAGTCATGGTGCAGAGTTACCTTACCAGTTTACAACTCCACACAGGTCTCTCCCATTTGCATCTCTCTCACCACCACCTGCCCAGAACTCGCAATGCACACCACCTCCTCCCTCGAACTTAAAACATTCTCCTCTCCACCATTTCCTTTTCCTCATCTCATTCCATCACTCCTCATTGCAGTCATGGAGGAGAACAGATGGCTATGCATGTAGTTGACCTAAAATACATCCTTCCACTGGAAAGACCTTTTTTTGCTGTTGTTGCGTGTATTATGGCAATTGGTTCGATGGAATGTGGTGGATTAGGGCACAGTCCAAAAAATATTTTAGCCTATTTTTAAGATGTATCCATTTCAATTGAATAACACATTTCCATCTAATTGAACTGAATTGTCTTGAAGAAAATGTAATTAATAAAAGTAATTTTAAATTGTTAAAGATTAGGCAATTCAATTAGATGGAAATTTGTTAATCTAAATTAATTATCTTAAAGTGGTTGAGTTCTTACAGAACTTTCTGGTGCAGATCTAAGACTTTTTTCATGGTGTTCCTTCATTGAGCCACATAACACTGCTGAAAACTTCTTAAATAAGACTTCTCTGGTTTACGCTGGTCTGGTTACACTGGTCTAGTTATTCTTTCCACCTATCCAGCTAAACATTGCCATTAAATGGACAAGCCTGACACAACTGGGAGACCAGCTAAGACCAACAAACTAGCTCAGGCACGTTGAAGTTTTGTTTTTTTGACAAATAGGGCCACATAATCATAACCAACCCACATTTTCCTGTCAAAGCTGGTCAACCAGATGCTTTCCCATTTTCGCCAAATGTTCACAAAACCCCTCTAAAACCATCAATCAAACTAGCTTGACCAAGCTTAGACACCAGCTAATTTCTTTAGGGTTCATATAGTGCCAAATAACAATAATAAAAAAATAAAAATAAAACACATTTTAACTAATTATAAGATGGTTTGCTGGACTTAGCTGGCCTGGCTAAGCTAGTCTTCCACTTCTTTATAATTTAGCTAAATAATTTGTTGTGGTAATCAGCATTATAGCACAAATGATTGTGCTTAACTTGATTTGAACCCAGAACGTTTCTTTTAACTGGAAAATGTGAAACTATATTACATTACATTTCCATTACATAAAATATTAATGACTAAAACAAAATTTTTGTTCCCCGTCTGTCGCTCACTTCGACGTCGTGTCGAAGAAGCGACACTAGGGGTCTCTCTTGAGCGCCGAAAGATACCTCTGATCTATGAAAAAAGGCCAATGAGAGTTGGCGAACAGTATTTGCATACTCCGCCTCCGGATACGGATATAAAGGCGAGAGAAATATGCTCGTTCATTCAGTAATTTTCTTCGGAGCCGATGGTCGTGTGTATGCAGTCAGCTGCGAGTAACACAACTGATCCTGCTTCTGATCCTCTGACGCTCTGCTCTGCTGTTGGATTTACGGCACACTACAGCGGCTTTTCTCTTCACTGCCGGCGTGCAGTTTGCCCCTGGGCGCTTCGACAGCGCAGAGTTAAAGGAGTTGAAAGAGTGATTCTCTCCATAAAAGAGTTTATTTCTCTGAAAGAGCATTACACAGCGGCGTTGAACGTCCTTTTCAGGACGCGTCTTTATAAAGATGTAATTTCCGCCCCTGTGTAGTTTCTGGATGCGGTGATTTCTCCCCACCTCTCTCGGTCATAAAACACTGTCTTGCATGCCTGGGCTGCGATCGCACGCAAGCAATGTTTTATGAATGGTTTATGTTCTCAGTGCGAGAACATAGCCATGGCAACATTGCGGTCGTGTGGCTTTCTTTTGTAATGAGAGAAAGCCGTTTCAGCTGCCCCCCGCGCCTCGCCTCCTTCCTACGGGATTGACGCAGGCGCCGCGGGCGATGAACACGATTTGGGGACAATGACGGGCTCTGTTCGCCGGGTAAATCCCCTCGAACTTCCCGCCTCCCCGGCACGCTTGTTTGCTTCCGTCTGAGCTCGGGATGAGTATTCTCTCCAATGGTTCATCTTCTCAGTGTGAGAACATGGCCGTTATAGCATTGCGGTCGCACGGCTTTCTTTTGTAATGAGAGAAAGCCTCTTCAGCCGCCCCCCGCGCTCCGCCTTCTTCCTACGGGATCGGCGCAGGCGCCGCGGGCGATGAAGGCGATTTGGGGAATATGACGGGCTCTGTTCGCCGGGTAAACCCCCTCGAACCGCCCGCCTCCCCGGCACGCTTGCTTGCCTCAGTATTGGATGACATCACCGCTGCATCGGAGAGCGTTACAGCGGCATCGGATGCTGATCGTTCGCCTGGGCCGCCACCTTCGGGTCTGCCGCCGAGCCTGAGCCTGACGCACGGAGATCCGCTATGCTTTCCCGGGCTACTTGATCGGTTCCGCGGGCAGGTGCGCCGCTCACAGCCACGCCCCCCCCGTTCCTTTCTTCCCGGACGTGCACGACGAGTTGAGCTAAGCCAAGGCTTCTTCGCTCCTCCGCTCTCACTACCCTCGCGGTGGAACGGTCCCAGACCGCTTCCACTCTGCACGCCACGGCCCTTCCTGCAACCAATGCCAGGCCAAGGCACTTCAAAACTTGCACCTTGGGTAGTCCTGTTCTTGATGTGCTGCAGGAACTGCTCTGGATGACCAACCGCGCCCCCGGGCCACGGAGGTCAGAAGCGCTGGCACTCGAACAGGCGATGGCCACCCCTTGTGGTCCAGAAACGCACCTGTGGACTGGACCTGGTCGAAATGTGGGAGGCGGACAAGGCACACCTTCTCCCACACCCCCGTCTCCCAGCTCCGTCCATTCGGCGCCACCGTTGACGACTCTGCCCAGCAGTCCTCAGCGGTGAGGCAGACGGAGGCCACTACACATCCTGCCCCACCGCAAGCCTGCCGCCATGGGCCATGCCCCGTCTGCTCGCCGACGGGCGTCCTCCTGCGGCTGTGAAACACCCTGCTCCGCCTCAACCCGGGCCCAGCTCTCAGCCCCAGCGTCGAGCACGCTGCAGGAAATGGACGCCCCCGTCTCACGGACCCCCTCGAGGACCCGGAAGGCTCCCAGGCTGTCCGTAGACGTTCAACCCAGGGACCAAGATGTTAGCTCCGGAGGCTGGTAAGACCGCTCCGTCCCTGGTGGAGGGCCGGGAGGAGAATCTTTTCTTGTTGAATTAATTTTCACATTCTCATATTCTCTGTAATGAGCTATTTCCTTTTATCTCTGGGTCACCTGGCCCGCAAATGCCGTTCTCACGGCACTTTGCCCCCAGATATCAACAGTCCTGGCTTCCTGGACATGGACCACCCGTCTTCAGCCCCACGACTGTCCCCCGGCCGGCCGGTTCCGACGAGTCTAGAGGACGCCTACCCAGGACCTCCTCCTCAGTCGCTAACCCGCCCCCTGCCGGGTGTGCGGAGCAAGGTAAGTGCTTTGAGTCTTGTCTCAGCACCTCAGCCGCGGGTCGCCCCGTCGCCGCCCAACGCTGCCCTACCTGCTCCGCCCCGCTGCGAAGCCCCGCCGGGTACGTCAAAATTAATCGTCCCTTTGGTGCCCCTAGCGCAGAGGTTGGACACGTGGCTTTCACTTCCCAACCCGTCTCGCTGGCTGGCCCGGACCATCCGACTCGGTTACGCAATTCAGTTTGCCAGGCCCCCGCCCCCCTTCATGGGCGTCCGCTTTTCCACAGTACACGGCGAACACGCCCAGTCCCTGCACCCGGAAATCGCGACTCTTCTGGCCAAAGACGCGATAGAGCCTGTCCCTCCAACCGAGATGAAGAAGGGTTTCTACAGCCCTTACTTCATCGTACCCAAGAAAGGCGGCGGCTTATGACCAATCTTGGACCTGCGAGTTCTCAACCGAGCGTTGCACAAACTCCCGTTCAAAATGCTCACGCTTAACCTGCGTCCGGCATCTAGATTGGTTCGCAGCGGTAGACCTGAAGGACGCGTACTTCCACGTCTCCATCCTGCCCCGACACCGCCCCTACCTGCGGTTTGCGTTCGGGGGCCAGGTGTATCAGTACAAGTCCTCCCCTTCGGCCTGTCTCTGTCCTCTCACCAGAGTTACTATGCAAAACCCACAGAGACCAGGTGCTCAGGCACCTCAGCCGTCTGGGGCTTCAGGTCAACTGGGAAAAGAGCCAGCTCACTCCAGTTCAGAGCATCTCTTTTCTCAGGATGGAGTTAGACTCGGTCTCAATGTCGGCACGTCTCACCAACGAGCGTGCCCAGTCAGTGTTGAACTGCCTTGCCGCCTTCAGGTCAGACACAGCGGTCCCCTTAAAACTTTTCCAGAGGCTCCTGGGGCATATGGCATCCTCCACGGCGGTCGCGCCGCTGGGGTCGATGCATATGAGACCGCTCCAACACTGGCTCTAGACCCGAGTCCCGAGACGAGCATGGCGCCACGGCACGCACCGGGTAACAATCGCCCCCGCCTGCCGTCAGACATTCAACCCCTGGACAGACCCCTGTTTCTTACGGGTTGGAGTGCCGCTACAGAAGGTGTCCAGACACGTCCTGGTCACGACCGACGCCTCCAGATTGGGTTGGAGCGCCTTTTGCAACGGGCACGCAGCCTCAGGCCGTTGGAAAGGGGCCCAGCTGCGTTGGCACATCAACTGCCTCGAGTTGTTGACCGTCCTTTTGGCCCTGCGGAAGTTTCTCCCGTTAATTCGGGACGAACATATCCTAGTCAGGTCGGACAGCACCACTGCGGTTGCGTACATAAATCGCCAAGGCGCCGTACGCTCCCGTCATATGTCACAACTCGCCCGTCGTCTCCTCCTTTGGAGCCAGCACCGACTCAAGTCGCTGCGTGCCACTCACATCCCCGGCAACCTCAATGTGATAACGGACGCGCTGTCATGACAACGCTTGCCTGGCGGAGAGTGGAGGCTTCACCCCCACTCGGTTCAGCTGATTTGGGAACGGTTCGGCTAGGCCCAGGTAGACCCCTCTGCCTCCCGAGAGACCTCCCACTGCCCGCTCTGGTACGCCCGTTCAGAGGCTCCCCTCGGGGCAGATGCACTGGCACACAGCTGGCCGGCTGGGCTGCGCAAGTACGCATTCCCCCAGTGAGCCTTCTTGCACAGGTGCTGTGCAAGGTCAGGGAGGACGAGGAGCAAGTCACTCTCGTGGCTCCTTACTGGCCCACTCGGGCCTGGTTCTTGGACCTTGTACTCCTCGCGACAGCCCCTCCCTGGCGAATTCCCCTGAGGAAGGACCTTCTTTCTCAGGGACGGGGCACGCTCTGGCATCCGCACCCAGACCTTTGGAACCTCCACGTCTGGCCCCCGAACGGGATGCGGAAGATCTAGCTGGTCTACCACCCATGGTCGTAGCCACGTTCAACCAAGCCAGAGCCCCTTCTACCAGGCAACTCTACGCCCTGAAATGGCGTCCGTTCGTAAATTGGTGTTCTTCCCGGGCAGAAGACCCACAGAGGTGCGCAGTTAGGTCTGTGCTCCTGTTCCTACAGGAGAGGTTGGGGGGGAGGCTGTCCCCATCCACCTTGAAGGTGTATGTTGCCACTATCGCAGCTCACCACGACCCAGTAGACAGCAAGTCTCTGGGTAAGCACGACTTAACCGTCAGGTTCCCAAGAGGTGCCCGGAGGTTAAACCCCTCCCGGCCAAACCTGTTCCCCTCCTGGGATCTCTCGGTGGTCCTCGCCGGTCTTTAGAGATCCCCCCCCTGAGTCGCTAGAATCAGTTGGCTCAGGGCCCTCTCCTGAAAAGATGGCCCTGCTGATCACGCTCACTTCCATCAAGAGGGTCGGGGACCTGCAAGCGTTCCCTACTAACGACACTTGCCTGGAGCTCGGTCCGGCAGATACTCATGTGATCCTAAGACCTTGACTGGGCTATGTGCCCATGGTTCCTACCACGCCCCCTGGAGATCAGGTAGTGAACCTACAAGCGCTGCCCCGGGAGGAGGCAGACCCAGCCCTCTCACTGTTGTGTCCGGTATGTGCCTTGCGTGCCTACCTGCCTGCCTTCAGGCGCTCTGAGCAGCTCTTTGTCTGCTTTGGAGGACAGCAGAAAGGGAACACTGTCTCCAAACAGAGGTGTCTCACTGGGTGGTGGATGCCATTCAGTTGGCCTATCACACCCAGGCCATGCCCCCCCCTTACGGGTTCGAGCCCACTCCACTAGGAGCGTGGCATCCTCTTGGGCACTGGCGAGGGGCACCTCCCTAGCAGACATTTGTAGAGCTGCGGGCTGGGCAGCACCTAACACCCTTATGATCTCAGGGTTGAGTCAGTCTCATCCCGTGTTCTCTCAGGTCCGAGCCCGTAGAACTCGGTACACGTTGACGATCTGACCAGGTGAACCGCTTGTTCCAGCGCCGTTTCCCTCTGCCAAGGCAAAACAGTGCGCTTTTGTCCCAGAGGACCCAGGTCCCTGGTTGATTCCTCCCTAGCCCTTCGGGCCCGCAGCAGTTCAGCGGAGGAACGTGCTGGTCCAGTCCACTACGGGTACCTCCAGCTACCCCTACTGGAATAGGTGCTCCACAGATCAGGCCTCCTACGGGACTCCTTCTGTGTGTATTTCCGCGGTACGGTCACCTTGCGAGCTGACCCGCGTCTCCCTTAGGCAGTCCTTCGCTGCCCTCCGGTCGCCGTGTTGTAGCAACTCCCCCCTCCTCGAGGCTGGATCTACCACCGCGCCATTTCCTCCCACATGCCCAAAGTGGCCATGTGATGTATTTTGCCACCTATACCTCCCCTGCTGGGCGGGTGTGGCCTCCGCAGGGTCTTTTCCCCCTAAAAGAATAGGACTTCGGAATAAGACCCCCTTCCCTCGATGCAGTAAGGGCCCCGGCTGCTCTTGCTCTATGCCGAGAAAACATAGAGAGAAAAGAGGCCTAGCCAGGCTTGGCCCGTTCCCTAGTTGGGAGCGTCACCTTGTTCCCCCCTAGGGTAACCAAAAGGGTGCTGACGCTTTTTCGGGGCATTGGGGAAGAGTACGTGCAGCCTGAACACAGTTGGTCGCTTGTGCACGTGCAAAATACCTGCCCGCTTCTGTGTCAGCAGTACACGTACACGGCTCAGTGCATGGCGAGTTTTGAAGTGGACCCCTAGTGTCGCTTCTTCGACACGACGTCGAAGTGAGCGACAGACGGGGAACGTCTCGGTTACGTATGTAACCTCCGTTCCCTGATGGAGGGAACGAGACGTCGTGTCTTCCCGGCCACGTCGCTGAGCCGAGCTGCTGAGATGCCCGGAACACTCCCGGCTCCTCAGAAAAATCCTGAATGAACGAGCATATTTCTCTCGCCTTTATATCCGTATCCGGAGGCGGAGTATGCAAATACTGTTCGCCAACTCTCATTGGCCTTTTTTCATAGATCAGAGGTATCTTTCGGCGCTCAAGAGAGACCCCTAGTGTCGCTTCTTCGACACGACGTCTCGTTCCCTCCATCAGGGAACGGAGGTTACATACGTAACCGAGACGTTTTTGACATCAGTATATTATAAAATTGAAAACTTTTACATACCACCTTCTTTTTAAGGTATAGTTCACCCAAAAATGAAAACGCTCTCATCATTGCCTCCCTCATGCCACATGTGTATGACTTTCTGTATGTTGTAGAAAACAAACAAAGATTCTTTGAGGAATATTTCCACTCTGTAGGTCCATACAAAGCAAGTGAATAGTGGGCAGGCCTTTGAAGCACCAAACTGTAGTTTAATGCAACATTTAATTAATAAATTTGACTCCAGTAGTTTAATCAATGTCTTCTGAAGTGATAGAGTCAGTTTTGGGTGAGAACAGAACAAAATATAACACATTTTTCACTGTACATTTTGCCATTGCAATCTCTAGGCATAATCATGATTTGAAGCTCGATTACACTTCCTTGTGCTTGACTCATGTGCAGAGTTCTATATGACACTATAGGAAGTGCAACCAAGCTTGAAATCATGCTTCAGATGACATCAATTAACACACTGGAGTCTTACTTTACTTTTTTATCTACTTTTTGGAGCTTCAAAGGTCTGGCCACCATTCACTTGCATTGTATGGGCCCAAAGAGCTGAGATATTATTCTAAAAATCTTAATTTGTGTTCTGCAGAGGACATCCACATCATAGATAGCATGAGGGTGAATAAATGAGAGATTTACATTTTTTTTTTGTGAAATAACCATTTAATGACAGTAGATCGAATAATAATAATAATAATAATAATAATAATAATAATAAATGTATATTAGTTTGACAATTTTGGCAGCCCTACAAAACTTAAAAAAACTAAACTGAAAATAAATTTTACATGAAACGTCTCGGTTACATGAAGCATATCCCTGGTTACCTGAGTGAGAACAAGATGCTGTGTAGTCAAATTGGGACATGCCCTGAGTGTCACGTGGTCTGAAGCCCTTACATAATCATGCCAATTTATTGGCTGATGGCGCTAAAGCCTCATGGGCTCCATAAAAGCGCTTGCTTTATGCCATTGAGTCAATGCACAGCTTGAACCACAGCTTGAACCACATCATCAAGTTTGCCGATGACACGACCGTGGTGGGTCTCATCAGCAAGAATGACGAGTCAGCATACAGAGAGGAGGTGCAGAGGCTAACAGAATGGTGTAGAACCAACAACCTGTCCCTGAATGTCGACAAAACAAAAGAGATGGTTGTTGACTTTAGGAGAGCACAGGGCGAACGCTCTCCACTGAACATCGACGGCTCCTCTGTGGAGATCGTCAAGAGCACCAAATTCCTTGGTGTTCACCTGGCGGAGAGCCTCACCTGGTCCCTCAACACCAGCTCTGTTACCAAGAAAGCCCAGCAGCGTCTCTACTTTCTGCGAAGGCTGAGGAAAGCACATCTCCCACACCCCATCCTCACTACATTCTATAGAGAGACTATTGAGAGCATCCTGAGCAGCTGCATCACTGCCTAGTTTGGGACTTGCACCGTTTCGGACCGCAAAGCCCTGCAGAGGATAATGAGGACAGATGAGAAGATCATCGATGTCTCTCCTCCCTCCATCAAAGACATTTACAAAAAACACTGCATCCGCAAAGCCAACAGCATTGTGGACGATCCCACACACCCCTCACACAAACTCTTCACCCTCCTGCCGTCTGGCAAGAGGTACCGAAGCATTCGGGCCCTCACGGCCAGACTGTGTAACAGCTTCTTCCTCCAAGCCATCAGACTCCTCAATATTCAGAGACTGGTTTGACACACACACATGTCCTGAGTTGCACTTTAATTACTATCACTTCACAACTGTCTGCTACCTCAATAACTGCTATGTCCATAGAACACTATCTCATAGTATGTTATGTTTACATTACATTTTTAGGAACTGTCATCTTTTTGCACTACTGTTTACTGGTCGGCGCTGCACTGTCTCTCACTGTGTCTATTATCCTGTTCTTTGTTAGTAATTTATTGTACTGTCCCGTACTTTTTGCACATGTTTGCATGTGTACTTTATTTAGGTACTTTATTTAGTCTGTGTAGTCTCATGTGGTTCTGTGCTTGTCCTATGTTGTTTTATGTAGCACCATGGTCCTGGAGGAACGTTGTCTAGTTTTGCTTTGTACTGTACTAACTGTATATGGTTGAAACGACAATAAAAACCACTTGACTTGACTTGACTTGACTATTTATAGCTCTCATGTTCTCTAGTTCTTCTTCAAGTTTTGTTGGTGTAGCGTCATGTCATTGTTCTTTCTATTAGTCAAGTCTAGTTTAGACAAGTCAAGTCAAGTCATTGTTTAGAGTCAAGACAAGGTTAGGTTTTGTTTTATATTCTGTTTTGTTTTCACTTTTTATTTGCATTTGTGGATTTATTGCACTTTCTAAAATAAAACTGCACTTGGTTTCTCATACATCTTTGTCTCGTCCTGTCTTCAGCCTGTCCTGCCTGTTACAATTGCCCCTTTTTCTAAGAGAGAATGATTTTCCCAAATCAAAAACGGGGCTTTCCGGACAAACATCTGTCGGAACAACCCCACTGAACACCGGCGGAATTCACCTGAATTGAAATACATAACCATGCTTTAACATTCGAAGTACCCAGTTCGAAATGCCCTTCAGCTGCTGTCAAGCCAGATGGACAGACGGACAGACAGAGGGATTAATGCATGGCACTTGCCTGCAGTACTACCTGTAAACACTAGATGGTGTGCCTGGCTTATTTTTGGCACTGCCCCCAAACCAGCGGCACAGCAAAGGGAAGCCTTCACTCCCCTAATACTGTGGCTGGTTGAAGGGAATTTGATAATGTTTTTGCTTTTTTTGTTTTTAGGCAAAAATTATGAGCACCCTGAATGTATCTACAGCTGGGGCACTGACAGAGTAAACCTTTTTCCTGGTATTTGACCTGGGAAAAATGTATGAACATTGGGGGAGTGTTTATTTCAGAAAACTGGTTTGCCACAATGGCCCCTGCATTCTTTATGGGGGGACAACATGTGATGCTTATGTTCACTGTATGTTTTGTGTACACTTGTGCTCGATGAACATCAAATAATTTTATGCATGTTCCGAAACACTTGGTTATGGAGACAGAGGTTGAATTCGGGAAAAAAAATATTTTTACTATGTTCACTCCCCAGCAAGTTGTGGGGGAAAACTGAACCGTATTCTGGGTTGTCGGATGTTTGAGGCATGTACAACTGTAAACTCATCCCGATACTGACTGATGGGAAAATGGGAGAGACACGGATACGTTTAAATTGTCCAAATTCGTTCACTGAATAGGGGCTCATCGTTTTTTACACAGCAAGCCAATCAGGCTCATGTGTAGACCTATTTTTATCATACATTAAGTTATATTACGCGTGCCCTGAGACCCTTGTTCACTGAGGCAGAGGAAAAACTCAATCTGAAAATATTCAATGCTTGTTCACCAGTGTAAATTATGTGGGAGACTGAGCAAAATTGCTGTACTGAAAAACGGTTTAGAACTAAACTGGTCCCAACATATAATGGGGAACAACACGTAGTACCCAGACAGCACAAAACACCCTCGCAAACAAAAGCATTGCCTTGACCAACTCATTCCCAGCATGAACCGATGGGGAAAAACGAACGATATTCCAAACGGAGCCAATATTCTTCATTGGTACAACACACAGACTCGATGGCGCAAAGCGAGCGCCTTTATGGAGCCCATGACGTAGCTCCCTAGGGGCGTCGCTTAAGCACCATCAGCCAATAATTAATGTTTGTATAAGAGCTTCAGACCACGAGACACTCAGTATGTGTCCCAATGCGATTACGCAGCTCGAGGTAATACGAAAGGGAACTTAAATCAAAAATTTAAATAACCCTTTGCTGCAGTTTGTTTCAGATGATAAGATAAATCTACAAAAGATATTCTTGATTTCTGATTCTATTTCCTATTTAAAAATATGGCTTTAAATGGGCTAATCTATATCTGTCACGTTTAATGTGTTTATGTTCATGTTTTGTGTTCATGACTTTTATTTTGGAAGTTTAGTTCCGGTTCTATAGTCATGTGTCATGTGATTTCCTGTTCCCTCATGTGATTCTGTCATGTGGTTCCCCTGTACATGTGTCTTGTGGTTCGCAGCGGTACACCTGAAGAACGCGTACTTCCACGTCTCAATATTGCCTCAACATAGACCCTTTCTACGGTTCGCGTTCGACGGCCAGGCATATCAGTACAAGGTCCTCCCCTTCGGCATGTCCCTGTCCCCTCGCCTCTTTACGAAGGTCGCAGAGGCATTCCTTGCCCCGCTCCGAGAAGCCGGCATCTGCATACTCAACTACCTCAATGACTGGCTCATCCTGGCCCACTCCCAAGATTTACTATGCGCCCACAGGGACCAGGTGCTCAGGCACCTCAACCGCTTAGGGCTTCAGGTCAATTGGGAAAAGAGCAAGCTCGCAATCTTTTCTCGGCATGGAGTTAGACTCAGTCTCAATGTCAGTGCGCCTCACCAACGAGCACACGCTGTCAGTGCTGGAATGCCTCACCGCCTTCAGGCCAGGCACTGCGGTCCCTTCAAAACTTTTCCAGAGGCTCCTGGGGCATATGGCGTCCTCCACGGCGGTTGCACCGATGGGGTTGATGCATATGAGACCGCTTCAGCACTGGCTCCAGACTCGAGTCCCGAGACGAGCATGGCGTTGCGGCATGCACCGTGTGATGGTCACCCCCGCCTGCCCCCAAACATTCAAACCCTGGACAGACCTCTGCTTTCTGAGGGCAGGAGTCCCCTTGCAGCAGGTGTCCTGACGCATCCTGGTCACGACCAACACCTCCAAATTGGGTTGGGGTGGCGTGTGCAACGGGCACGCAGCCGCGGGAAAGGGGCCCCGCTGTGCTGGCACATCAACTGCCTAGAGTTGTTGACTGTATTCTCTTCCCTGTGGAGGTTTCTCCTGCTGTTCTCTGACCTGCAAGTGTTCTCTGTCAGCGACACTTGCCTGGAGTTCAGTCCGGCAGACACACATGTGATCCTAAGACCGCGGCCGGGCTACGTGCCCAAGGTTCCTACCACGCCCTTCAGAGACCAGGTAGTGAACCTGCAAGTGCTGGCCCGGAAGGAGGCAGACCCAGCCCCTTCGTTGCTGTGTCCGATACTTGCTTTGCTTACCTACTTGGACCGCACGCAGAGCTTTAGACGTTCTAAGCAGCTCTTTGTCTGCTTTGGTGGACAGCGGAAAGGGAACGCTGTCTCCAAACAGAGGCTCTCCCACTGGGTGGTGTACGCCATTTCATTGCCTATTGCACCCAGGCCGTGCCCCCCCTGAATACTCAACAAGGAGTATGCAGAGCAGCAGGTTGGGCAACACCTAATAAATTTTCGAGATCCAGTAGAACTCAGTAACACGCTGACGGACTGACTGGGTGGATCGCTTGCACCTAGCGTCTTTTCCCTCGGTTGAGGTAAAACCATGCGCTTTTTCTCCCAGGTGATCTCACTCACTCGGCTCCCTGGATGACTTCTCATCCAGCCCTCTGGCTCCGCAATTCAGAGGAGAAATTCGCCGACCCAATCCACTGTGGGTACTCAGATCTACCCTGTACTGGAATACCTGCTCCACAGGTCAGGGCTCCTACGTGGACTTCCCCCCTGTTATGTATTTTCCGCGGAACGGTCCCCTTACAAGCGGACCCGCATCTCCCTTGGGCAGTTTCCACTGCCCCCCGGTCGCCGTGTCTGTAGTAACTCCTCCCTCCAAAGAGGCGGGATCTACCACCGCGCCACTTTCCACATGTGACCTAAAAGCCCATGTGGTGTATGTCACCACCCTTACCTCCCCCTCTCTGGGCAGGTGTGGTCTCCGCAATGTCTTTTCCCCCTGAAAGAATAGGAAACTGGGTAAGACCCCCTTCCCCGATGTTTAAGGGCCCCAACCGTTGACTCTATGCGAGAAACATAGAGAGAAAAGAGGCCCGGCTAGGCTCGGGCCGTTCCCAGGTTGGCAAGCGTCATTTTGTTCCCCTGTCTAGGGTAACTGTAAGGATTCCGACGAATTTATGGGGCATTGGGGAAGGGTACATGATACAGCTTGTCGTTTTGGCACGTGAAGTACCACCCCACTCCTGTGTCAGCAGTACACGTACATGAATGGTGTGATTTAAATTGGACCCATAGTTTTGGTTCTTCGACAGAACGTCGAAGTGAGCGACAGATGGGGAACGTCTAGGTTACGGATGTAACCTCCGTTCCCTGATGGAGGGAACGAGACGTTGTGTCCTACCGACCACGTCGCTGAGCCGAGCTACTGTTGTAGCCTGACCATTTCGGCTCCTCAGAAAAATGAAAATGAATGAAACAGATGTATTTTACATTTATGAATAAACTGCACTTGGGTTCTTCAGATCATCATCATCATCTTCATCTGCCATTGCCAGCACGTTACAGTATCCAAGTTCGCAAATGTTAACAGCAGAGCCCATAGGTTTGTAAAGGTTCTGTAAAACGGTTTAGTCCTAAATGAAGCATGGCCTTATGCATTACCTGTCCCCTTTGATCAACAAGAGGAAAGACAAACAGGCAGTGAGGAGAGAGGCCTTTTTGATCTCCATTTAATGATCATCAATGTCTGCATTATGAGTGATGCTCCCAGTGTTAGCTGGAGTTATCTCTGCTGTGTTTCATCACAACAGCCTGATACATGGCCGTGTCCCTGCTCCACAAATGAGTCAAAAGCACCTAGTGGATTTCTCAACAGGATCATACACTGAGGTACTACACGGCAGGGATCTTAAAGGATTTAGAAATACTCTGGTTTGAATTTTTTTCAGTGCATCAGTGTCTTGAGGATACTCTGAGGGCATGAAGGCAACATCTCGGAATTTTTTTCTTTTTTATCTGATGTTCTTGCATTGTGTGCTGAAGGCACACATTTTTAAAACCTTTTTCCCATTGTTTATAACAGGACAGAGATGGCAGAAATGTTTTAGGCCTAAATTTATAAAATATTATAAAAATAATAATTCAGATAATTAAAATACATTACATTATTGTGCCAGATGAGTAAAGCATTGATATGACATTACAAAAAGTGGGTTTAGAAGGCAATATATTTCTTTCCATATATTTGAACACAAGCCTATTATTATTATTGATTTCGTCGCATCAGAAACACAGCATTTTTAGCTTGCTGTGTCATTCTAAACAGTTTAAAACTCTGAAAAACATCTCAAACGTCTCAAGATTCTTGTGTTCTGAATAGACCTTATTCACACTAGTGCCATCTTTGATTTTTAATGGGAATGACAACAAGGCTGTGAGGGATAGATTACATTTCTTGCTCCATTCACTTCCATTCACACGCATCCGAATGCAGCAGAACAGAAACGCAAGCACATGTGGAAAAATGTTGTACTACACTGCGTGCCAAATTTCAAGTTTGACATTTCTAGACATATTTAATATAATATTATGTTATTTATTGTTAACTTACACGAGAAGCCCTACCACTTGACATCATATCCTGGTTTGTTGCGTTTTGTGTGCTCAAAGCCTAGTGTGACTGCTAGTTTTGGGTTCGAGTCCAACTTTGTCGAGACCGTGTCTTTAAACAATCGAGACCGAGTTCATAACAGGCCGAGTCGAGTCTGAATGAATCTGTTCATGCATCTGAATTCAAATTGTAACCATAAACTCAACATCAAATTTTAAGCTCACTTTCACAACTAAGAAAGCACAATTGTCAATAAAAATTTTACAAAAACACTTCATGATTAGTTTACTGCTGAACAAAGTTCAAAGTGGTTTCAGAATGAAAGTATATGCTTTTGGTGTATGAAGACAAAACTGTCCTTCAACACACATCTTATTGTGTTCTTTTGACATTTAAATTAGTTCATGATTTATCCTCTCCACTTAAACATAGACTAAAGAAAGTGAAAGCTCCATTAGTTATTACAAAATTAAACATAAAAAAATATAGTTTAATTTTATCTCAAATGATCCCTATCTAAAGAAATAATATATACTGAGATTTCTTTTTTTGTGTCTATCTGCCAACTTGTTTGGGAAAATAATGAGTCAACACAGTTGTGATTAGTACTCGCTGAGAAGTTACAGAATGACAGAGAGCGAGAGCAATAAGAGCATGATGTCATTGCCATTGTAACCAGAAACATTTCAGCTGATTTGCTGAAGACTAGAATGAATGTATCGTCAAATCAACGTGCGACGCAACAATTGATTTTCTTCACTGCAAAAGATACCAGAGACAATAGCGAGAAGGACAATGAGGAGATTTAATTTAAAAAGAAAAAATCAGTGACCCTTACCAAAAACCGTGACTGCTGTGTAATAAACTGGGACATCTGGTCACCCGATCTATAATTCAATTATAAACAAAACATTTTGCTGCCCAATATGACTTCATATTTCATTGTGCATTTTTTTGTGGACAAAAAACTGTAAAAGAACATATTTTAAGCAGATCGTCAATGATTTTAAAATAGAAAAACAGTAAATATGTACTGTTATCTGTTTTTCAGAGTTGCAGCCTGCTTTAGCAATAATTGTTTTTTTTCATGACTATTTAAAAAAGTTACAGTTAATTCATCAAGGTCCAGTTAAAGTTGACAACACTGTTGACCTCAAGAGATTACAGATGCCAACATGTGTGGATACATTACACCTAAAAAGACTTAATAGCCCTATATTAATAATATTTTTCAGAATTAAATTTTTTTATGTTGTTTTAGTAAACTGTGAGAGACATGATGTGGGTGACTTGACTCAATAAAATTCTTAACCATGACAAAACCCTGATGCGATCACTGTCTTGGCTGCACAAACACGGTGTGCAAATTTACCAGTTGTCAGGTCCTGTGCCGTACAAAACTGCTGTGTAGTTTCTAGTATATTGGCTACATACCCGTTTTTATGCGTTCTTCATGCCAGCCACCTTGGTAATCAATGTTATACAGCAGTCTCCATAGTAACATTCCGGCGTATTGGTTGACTGAGTGTGCCACTCTGCATGTGTGTTTTCTCAACATGGTGAAACAAACTCTGGCTACATATACAACATCAGGAGGCGCTACAACTGCTTGCAGACAGTGTCTATTAATTTCTGTTTCATTATTTTTATTTATTTATTTTGTTCATTGCATCACAAATGAAATGCCATGAACTCTGCTGGATGAGTACAAACTCAAGTACCTCAGCTCTAGTGACCTCCCCTTTACAGTTTCTTCAATGGGATGTACTGCAGTTTCAAATGTTTGTGGATCAGTCCGCAGACAAAACATTGATAAAATATCTGTCCAAGAATATTCAGTATACAAAGAACTCCAGACAACATGAGTTGTGGAAAATCAGATGTGATCTAGGAGCTTAATACAGCTTTATACCATTCGTGCCATTAAAGAGATGGTAAGTCTATTCCTCACAGCCTCGTTGTCATTCCATTAAAAATCAAAGATGGCGCTAGCGTGAATAAGGTCTATTTTATTGCGGTCTATTCGCATCTTGTGCTGTTGCTGGTGTGTTTTTTCTCTGACTATATAAATGCACGTTGCCTATAGACCATTTAAAGGACTGTCTGTGAACATTTCCTGCTTGTCAAATCACAGACCATTTAGCAGAGATGGTCCACTTCTATTAAAATGAATGGAAAAATTGGAACGGCCGATGGTCAACACAAAAATACAACCTCATCACCTCTGCCTTTAAACACCAAGCGCGTGCGTCTCTTCTCAGGAGACTGGTCTCTACCTGCTGGTGTCTTTGCGGGTCCAGGAACTGAGTGGTGAGGGTCTGGTGCGAGATAGATGCTTCGTAGGACCCGAACCCCCTCCACGAATGAGATGCAACTCATGTCATAGCTGGGCCGTTCGAATGAAGCTGGCAGCACATGTGATTCGCACCATGCTTATTTGAAATATGTTCTTTTATCGTAATCTTGACCAACCGCTTTGGAGACTTCAGGCTTTCCCCATTCAAGTAGATAGGAGCTGCACATTCATGACACTTGTTTACATAGAAAAATTGCTGCCCAAATTGCCCAAGAGCGATCCAATATCCGTAGAGTGGACTGACTTACCTTGAAAAAGAGACTTTGATTAAATGATCTGGAAATACGTTTGGAACATTCTAATCCATTTGTTTTTGTTTACATTCTTGAAATGGTCTATACAGCTAAAGTTTCACTTACAGTCCCTTGTGAAAACAAGCGGTACTTCAAGCCTGAATTGCTCTGATGGTAGGTGTATTCCAGGGACATGATTAATTGTGTTGATTTGTTGAACACGTTATTTATTATATAATTAATTGCACTGAGTTAAGCTGTTAAATCGACAGCCATTATATTACATTTAGGACTGGGAAATTTCTACAATTAATATATATTTTTAAAGAGTTAACACAATTAAAGCAGTATCTGTTTATTTAAAAAAAAAAAAAAATTTAACTTACTGAAACTTCACGTCATAAGAGAAAGGTGTCCTTTCAGGTTGTTCCTGGAATGCTACTCAGCCTCTGATATCTTGCCATGAACAAACCCAGGCACTTTTTGAATAATGGTCAATACTTCAATGTTTTCCCCCACTTTCTGTGGCTAACATTGGAATATATAAATGTTCAGGAGGTACTCATTTGACTCAACTGCACATCCTCACACAGAAACTAATTTTGTGAAGCAGTGTACGCTACAACATTGCACACAACAGATGCCCCGGACATAAAAAACACGGGAGCGTATTTACTGAATGAAGATTCTTCATCTACAAGCGGGCGAGAGATACGGGCAAGCTGCTGTATCTCTTCGCATAGTGAGCCCAAGTGAGACCAAGTGTGTGCGCAATAGAGACTGAATGACCTGGCCGTTCAACAAGCTGCAGACAGCTGCACTTAAAGAGACTTAATGGCAGTCAGAGAAAATGATAGTTTTGAGATTTTAAACATCAGCAAATTAAAATTTAGCATTCAATATGTTTAATGTGTATGTATAGTTTTGAATAATGTATTGGCATTGTACACTTTTTCTTGCCAGTAAAGTTTGTTATGAATTGAATCTGCCCATTTGATCCTATTATTAAATAAATTCTACTGGAAAATGCCAGAAGAATTTGGGTCAAATTGTAACATGTCCACTGATTTTAAGGCATATATACTTGTATAAAAGATTAATACATGTTCAAATGTGTCTAAAATGTGACTGAGGATTCAGTCTCTGGGCGTCTCTAAGGAACCTGATAATCAGGTCGAGCTTACCAAAGGACTTTCCGTCCACTGTGTCGTGGTGGGCCGAAATAGTGGCAACATACACCTTCATGGTGGAGGGGGACAGCCTCCCCTTCAACCTCTCTTGCAGGAATGAAAGCACTGACTGAACTGCGCATCTCAGTGCAAGAAGGCTCGCTGGGGGAAATGCATACTTGCGCAGCCTCCGGGACCAGCTGTGTGCCAGCACGTCTGTCCCCAGTGGGGCCTCTGTTAAGGAGTACCAGACCGGGCAGTGGGAATTGTCTTGGGAGGCAAAGAGGTCTACCTGTGCCATGCCGAACCGGTCCCAGCTGGACCGCCTAGGGGTGTAGCCTCCACTCTCCGCTGAGCGAGACCTGTCATGACAGCGCTTCCGCTGCCATGATGAGGTTGCCAGGGATATAGGTGGCATATTTAGGCAGTTGATGTGCCAACGCAGCAGGGGCCCTCTCCAGGAGCCAGTGGCTGTGTGCCAGTTGCACACAGTGCCCCAACCCTGTTGAGAGGCGTCTATAGTGATCACGACAGGTCAGGACACCTGCTGTAGGGGGACTCCTGTCCGCAGAATACAGAGGTCTGTCCAAGGGCTGAAAGTATGATGACAGGAAGGGGACGGCAGACAAGGCGCGGGCTGTGCTGGGGCGGCGCCACGGCATGATGTGAGAGAGTGCTTCTGTCTGCCTCTTTACCGCCAAAAACTGCTGGCCGAAGTTGTCGACAGTGTTGCCAAAGAGACCAAGCTGGGATACAGGGGTGTTGAGGAAGAGGGCTTTGTCAACGTTGTGCATCTCGACCAGGTTTAGCCACAAGTGATGTTCCTGGACCACGAGGGAGGCCAACACCTGCCGAGTGCCCGCGCTGTGACCTTCGTTTCTCTGAGAGCGAGGTCGGTGGCAGAGCGCAGTTCCTGCAGCACATTGAGGTCAGCCTTGGCTTTGTGAACTTGCAAGAGCGCCATGGCATGCAGGGCAGAGGCGGCCTGACCAGTCGCACTGTAGGCTTTCGAGGTCAGCGACAACGTCATCTTACAGGCCTTGCAGGGGAGTACCGGACGATCCCACCTTTGCAACCGCTCTATCCACCTTGGGGAATTCCTTGTACCCATGGGCCGCCCCACTGTCAAGGGTAGTGAGAGCGGACGAGCGAGAGGTAGATGCCGGGTATTTAAGGGCATCTTTAAAAAGACGTGTCCTGAAAAGGACGTTCAACGCCTGCTGTGTATTACTCTCTTAAAAATGGAAAATACTCTCTTTTAGACGGGGAAAATGCTTCTCTTTTAGAGGGTATGCACTCTTTACAGAAGTGCTGTCGAAGCGCCCAGGGGCGTGAACTGCACAGCATGCAGAGAAGGAGAAATCTGCTGGAAACACGCCGTAGATCCAACAGCAATGCTCTGTAGAGGTGAGTGGAGCAGTAGTGAAACTCAGCTTGCTGCTGCATAACCGCTCGGCTCCGAAGAATAAATCTTCTTTGCACTTTTTTGTAAAGACTTGAAATATTATTTAAATAATCTTTGTACCTCCAACAACTCCAAAGCATTGAAAACCATTGCACTATGTAATGAATATAATGTCTTGGCATTATTGTAAAATATATCTGTAGTATTGTGTACTATGTATACTCCTGGCTTGTTTCTAAAAAAAAATAATAAATGTCTGACGCAGGTGTACATTGACGGTCCTTAAACAAGCCCTCATAATAAATCTCCAACTGATTGACAAATTCACTTGTGAAATGGATTGCTGTGAACTGTATGTCAATGATTGACTTATGATCAATAATATGGTAGTAAACAATACATTATATTCTAAAGCCGCTTTTTGAATGGTCTTATCAATGATTAACTCTTCTACCACAAGAATGTAATGCATTTTAATTATCTGAATATTTAAATTGTTTTATATATATATATATATATATATATATATATATATATATATATATATATATATATATATATATAATATTTAAAGATAACTATATATAATTATTTCATCATTATTAATTATTCATTATTCATCATTCATTAATTATTGTTATATGAGGGGCTTTCTCAGTAAATATTTGTATATGCGATTAATCACGTTTAATTAATCTGGACACCATGTAATTAATTTGATATGTTTAGAATAGCAACAAAAGTCTTGTTTGTATTCAAGGACAATTTTACTGTGGTATATTTTGATAAATAATCTCGTTACTTGATTTTTTTTCAAAGATCTGGCCCTAAAAGCTTTACCTAAAATATTTGTGATATTATTTTCAATTTGCCATGATGATAGTATTACTCCAATAAGTTAACTAATCATATTTTCCATATTAAAGCTTATTCCTTACAATATAAATTGTCAGCAGATACAGCGAGACATGTATTACGATGGAGAATTTTATTCAGACAAATAATCTAATTATTTGTCATTTATCTTTCTTATAATGGTTGTTGAATATGGCTAATTCCATTATACATTGCCCTGCATATTTATGGATGTACGAGGCACTTTAATCAGTCCTGTCTCCATCTACATTAACCGAAATTCCTACATAATAATGATGTAGAATGCAGACAGTTTTATTTAATCGTAACACATACTGTTCCTATACCATATGTGTGACGCTACTCTGAGGGGCCCAGTTATTAAATGCCACATATGTGTGATGGTACGTATGAAAGGGTTATTTTATTATACAATGTTAACATGAATATATTATAAATACATTTAAAAGGCAATTCTGAATTGCACGCAACCCTGTTGGGTGGAATTCTTATCTTCTTGAAGTTTGGGGTCTCTTTGTAATAACAAAAGGAAATGAATGTCCCAGGAGGAAGTGGAAAGAGAGCATGGGTTATGAAATGTGTGTTATTAACTCTACAATTAAATAAAATGCATGGGATGTTAGAAGAACATACACATGAGGCACGTGTGAGGTTGACACAACCAATGACAGACATCTCTGTATGATATCAGAACTTTAGAAGTCCCTCTAACACAGCTTTAAGTAATCCTCTTCCTGAAATTGCAGGCCAATCCATTTCCTTTATTACTAAGCAGAACAGTCAGCGCACTCTCCTCTAGTTAATGTGAATTAATATGTCTTTGAAAGGAAGACATTGTCCAGGCCCTGCCCTCTTAACGCCTGTGATTACATTGTATTACACATGCTGACCTGACCCCTGGAGAGCAATGCAATAAATCTCCTCCTTCCTAATCTTCTCCACTGTCCAAAAACCTGACACAACTTGGCAAAATCACGAATGTGGTACCACATTTAATAAAACAGGAAATCAATGGGTTTCCTTTTACTTTATTATCACATCAGTCTCTGTTTCACTCTTTTATTTTCTTTATTTTTCTCTCACTCTTCTCTGTCTTTGACTCAGGATCATGTTGGTTGCCCAGTGTGCCATTTTCTGTCCTTTACAATTATTGCTTGCCACATTGTACAATATGATCCTGGTGAGACCTTGCGTAAATCTCAAGGCTGACTCTGCGACATCAACACTTTTTTTGTCACAATGTTCGATATGCATCTTATCGCAATCATTGGCGAAATTCAAATCACTGGCCCCAATGGCCGAAGCTGGAAAAGTTGGTAAATATATGGGGACATGTGAGCTCCAGTTCCTCTGTAAAAATGTTCACAGAGTGGCACCAAAGGGGGGTTGTTTTATTTAGTTATTTTATTGAATTTTTTTATTTAATACAATTTTGTTTAAATTAAATACAACTGTCAACAGAAATGCATATTGTCTAACCCAAACACCAACCCTAAACCTGACCATTGGTAAAGGGAAAAAATATTTTGGAGGGAAAATAAAACCTCATTGGCCAATCAAGCATGACATCTTGCAAAATTCTCATTGTCAAAATTTTAAATGGTACCTAATGCTGGCAATATTTTTCCTGAAAAAGAAAAAGAAAAGTTAAATAAATTGTGGACTGCTTATTCTTCTGGGAAAACTTGAGGTATTTTAGATAAACTAGTATAAATGTGTGGCCGGGCCGTAAGGATGGATGCCTGGTGCTGAATTACCCCAATCAGCTGTCCCTTTCCCAGCTGATTGGGGTAATTCAGCTCTAGGTGTCCATCCTTACGGCTCGGCAACTCCCTCCTCATCACAAAACATTTCTAAGTGAATGTGCAATCCACTTATATGTAGCATTAGGAAAAACAATTAATTAAGTGAATCAGTTTAAGACAGTTCATGTAAGCGAACCGGTTAAAACAAATTAATCACCAAACTACTTAAATGTACAAATGGGAAGTCACATACATTTTTGTGAATCAGTTCATTCGGATGCTACATGAAAATGAAACGGTTCAAACATATGATTTAATGATTCAGCTGAGCCCACTTGAGTCTTCTTTTTCAAAGGTTTACTATGTTTTCAATACAGTTAATATATCAGTGTGTATTTGTTGCATTTATTATAAATATAAGTGTTTTATTAGTTAAATTTAGTATAAATTAATTCATTAAATTTAGTATATTTTATTTGAATGTATTATTTGGTCAATTTAAAGTTGACACGCTTTGTTTAATTTGTTCAATCTTATTGAAATTGTTAATGTTTAGTGCCAGATAAATTGTGTAGAATGTATTGTACATTTAGATAAGAATATAATAATATTATTAGATTATATTAGTTTTATTATTAAAAATCAGTTTCTTCCCTTAATAGCTTTAATGTAGTCTTGAATTTTTTTTAAGTTGCTTGATGTATAACTACCTACTTTTCCAAAAGAGTTGCTTGACAGTACTTATGAATAGCTTGTACATTGGGAAATCAGCAATGATCACGTTTGTCAAATCACAAAACAAAATGTGACCACTTCTGATATTTTAATATTAAAAATTGGTTTATGGTACATAACCGTACAGTACAACCACTGATCCTGGCTCAAATCGCAGCGTTCACCAGGCTTTAGTTTCATAAGTTTCATTCAGGAATAAAAAAGTAGGGAAATGTTAATGGTGACTGCAGATTGCCTGCATTGTTTCCACAAAAAAAAAAAAAAAAAAGAAAAAAAAGAAAAAGAAATCCTGACGTCAATTAAGGATGTACAATGTACATTTTGTCCTGAGTCTTGTTTTATGGCAGTTATTTATAGCCTCATAATGGCGAATCAAATTAGTTCATACTGAATAGAATGAGCACTGAATGAGCAACCCCGGTGATTGATTCTCCTTAAAAGCTTGAGCTGATACGACCAGCCGAGGCCAAGAAAAATAGAAAGCGTGTGACCCAGAGACAGGGTCCTGCCGGAGGGCTATAGCATAGCAGTTACAGGGTCACGCTTGCCGGGTGAGGACTCACAACTGTTCATTACAGGTGCTATGTGCTCACCAAGGACTAGGCCTGGTTTCAGACACAGCCACACACGCTCCAAATAAAAAAAAGGAGCTCTGGACTGGCCTTTATGAGTCTATCCACAAACAGGTCCATTCTTCAGGCGTCTCCCGGGAAGATGGGGGAGAACAGCCACACACCGAAATAGCCCCCGGGTGATGAAAACAGCTGCCACACCTTGAAAAGTACTGGGCAGGACTGTACCAGTTAGAAAATAATATCACAAATCAAAATGTATTTTGCAGAGATATTGCATGTCAAGCCATATTTTTAAGGCAAGTACTTTTAAACACTTTTTACCCTTCATATTGCCTCAGCTTTTCATTCAGTTTTAGCAAAAATGGAGTGTGTATTTATATCCGAAATTCAATTTCAAACTTCAATTCAGTGTTTTTCTTTTCTTCTTCTTCTTCTTAAAAAAAAAAAAACAGTAGTTGATGTAGAACGTTTATGATTTTTTTTTTTATTTTTTTTTTTTTTATCAAACATCAGGATTTTATTTTAAAATCAAATACAGTATGTATAAAATAAAGTGTATATTTTAGGTCCTGTAACTGGTCACCGTTGATTTTAAGTTATTTGACCAGTTTTAATAAAAAAATGTCCCTTCACTATGGTCCTAAACGTTTTTTATTTAAAGAATGTTTTATTTGAAAAGTACAAACATTACATCTAGTCTTTCAATTAAGGTCATAAACTGCATGCAACAATTATAGAAGAACTGGAAAAATGCACTGCATGAAACTGCTAAATAAAAATGTCTACTTCACCAATATTAATTTAGAAATATACTTATTTATATACAATGACAATTGCATCAAAATAGAAATAGTATCTTTTTTTTTTGTCAAATTGAATGTTATCATTACATTATTCAGAATTATTATGTTCTACATTGATTTATTCCCTACTTTTCCCGATGATGCGATCATTGGACCATGTTGCATTTTTCAACCATGTTGTGTGTGAATCTATGAAAGCTCTGCTCTTTCCTGCCCTCTCTCAGACCTTTCTGTACGGGCCAGTCGCTTTGGGAGTTGTCCCCGCTATATGATATTCCAAATTGGCCCCCACATAGAAACAAGCTCTGGATGTTCAACAACGTTTACACGGTTTCACTTTACTCACCCTGTCTTCCCTGCACAGATGTTGGATACATCATGAAATCATATGAACAATAAAGATTGGTTTAAAGTTCCAAGGCTGCAAACAAAAGAATGTTCTAATGGCAGGGTCTGTGAAAAAATAGAGAAATTTGGATATGTTTAGTTTTCAATTACTGTGTGATTGAGTGTTGACATTATTGAGAGTGCATGACAGGAAATTCATTAGTAGCAGAGCAGCTTGTAAGGTATGGTGGCTGAAGTAAAACGGAAATGTGGGTCTTGGGTGATTATGGAAAATATTGTGGAGGGGTTCAAGAGGTGTATGTAAAGATGAAAATGTTTTTCAGGGTTCACCGCAGATTCTGACATTAATTGAAGTGATTTTGCAATATGCTGTAAAAGTTATTCAGAGTGATTTTATTTTGGGAGGACAACCGGCATACAGATGAGGTGCTATGACACAGAGTTTTTCTTATTGTTAGATGTGAAAGTATAATCCTGAGTACCATTCCAAAAGAGTAAGGACACTGCATATTTTTAGCTATATGAAATAGCATTTGAAATAATGGATGAATAAGTATTCCAGATTGAATGTTCAGCTTTCAAAAATGTTATTTTGATAACTGATTATTGTAATTGTAATTTAAATAAGTGGACCTCTTTCAAAACACGAGCAGAACGAATGCTGAGTGTGTGTGTGTGTGTGTGTGTGTGTGTGTGTGTGTGTGTGTGTGTGTGTGTGTGTGTGTGTGTGTGTGTGAATGTGATGGTAGTGTAATGGCTTGTTGTCCAACCCGGTGGCGTTTGCATCAACAGAACTCTGTGGAGTCGAGATCCAGTGCTCCTCAGCTTTAATGAGCTTTTCAAGCCTTCTGGATCTCTCTCATTCCCTGCTGAACAGTCAGCATCATCTGCGCTTCCCATCCTAGACAACACTGACATAAATACCGTGATGTTCCTGTCGGTCCCAATTGCACGACCGTTAACATGTTTCCAAATCATCCCTATCCACTCTAATAAGAAAGTCTGCGCACTGTCCACAGTGATCTGATTTAGACCGAGCAGGAACGGAGAGCATTGTGGGCTTTTGAGAGGTAACAGGAAACATTAAGAAAAGCACAAATAATTTTAAGTGACAGCTGCATACACAGGGGCCAGCTGTTTATTAACTATAAGTTAAATCTAATGACCGGTCTCTTTATTACCTTTACATTAAACTCATAACTTCATGATCAAGGGGCCCACTCTGTGCTATATGACTATTATATTAGCAAGTAATTATACTTGTTGCAGATTTTGTCTCATGAAACAGTAATTAGGGATTTCATTACTATTTGAATGCAACAGTGATTCATTATGGATACATGGAAAGGAAATGTAGATGTCTGCATAAATAAATTTGAAATCCAGAATGTGATGCTAAAATTTGGATTGATTTGCAGGATGTGGCTGACATTTATTGAAAGGATTTATAAGCTATGAAATTGAACAAAAAAAGTATGTTGTTGGGAAAAAAAATATATTTTTTGTCTGGTGAACCAACAATTTTTTTTCATTATCCTTTTAGCATATATAGACATAAATCAATCAATAAACAAATAAATAAGTAAGAAAGAAGTGTCCTTTACTGCACCTACAACACTTTCAATTCTATTTGTATCCATCATTGATCACTGAATGTAACATTTCAATATATGTATTTCATTTCAGTATTTATAAATGACTGAACTAGATCTATCTATCTATCTATCTATCTATCTATCTATCTATCTATCTATCTATCTATCTATCTATCTATCTATCTATCTATCTATCTATCTATCTAACTATATAAATATAATATGATATTATCTGATATCTAAAATCTGGTATTAGGTACTCATATTTTGCAAAATGTATCATTCTGCTTCTGAACTTTTTCACTTTTTTACTTTTACCATCTCGTGGTAACACAGAGGTTGCATTACTGCAAAATTTAACACTGCACCAAAAACTCAAGTTCGTTTTCCTTTAGAGAACAACTCATGTTTACAACACATTGTAGACAAGGACGTTTGAACAGATGTTCATGAAAAGCTGATTGTATTCCTTGTGATGGTCCGGCTACTGAAGTGGAGGTAGCCAGTGTAAGAGATGAAAGTAAAGCTGAAGAATACAAGTGTAACTCGCTCTCATCACCTGCAGTACTGTAGAGACTGCAGAGAGATGCTGATGTGTGCATCCTCAGGTAATGAGGATCCCTCTTACTTCATGCATATTCCTCCCTTTTTCAACACTACTGGACAGCACTCTTCACTCATCCTGTCCTCTCCTGCTTTTTTTATTATTATTATTTTTTTTTATTTTAATTGAAAACTTTTTTCAGCCAATGTTTATTTATATATTAACCACAATCATCCTGGTGTTGAGAGGGTTAGCTGAATCTCAGAAGACGAAGGATGGTGGTGGTGGTTGGGGGGCCGTAAGACCTTGTAAAGATTTTTCTAACACGTTTTCTGCTGAGGATTTGTGAACTCCATCTCGGCTAGTCACAATGGAACCTATTAGCGCTTGACATTTTTATCCGGCGGCCAAATACTCTGCGTCTCCAGCACGAGAGCCTAACGGCTGTGGACAGTGTTGCCGGGCTCACAGCTCTGCGCTCAGGCACCTCTGGGCCCACCTGAAATCCGATACCTAAGCCCCCACGCCCAGACGCCATTGATTTCTTGTCAGCCACAGAACTTTTCAGCTTGTGTTGCGGGCTTGAGGTTGGGAAGGGAGATGGAGAGAGAAGCAGAAGAGAAAAAAAAATAACATGTTAGAGGGGGTGAGAGAAATCTTAATTAGAAGAGGGGGGTTGTGGTGGGGGGATTTACCCAACCTGGTTTCTGCTTTTGGAATACGGTCAATGAAATGAAGGAATGTAGGAAAAAGGGATGATAGAGCTGGGGAAGGAGAGAGATTAGAGAGTGACAGGGTGAAGTGATTGACTGAGAGGTATAGAGAGTGAAATGTTTTCCTGTGTTTTGAGGTGGGGGTGTCAGCCATCGAGGTGTGGATTTGCACTGTTGAACACATTACCAAGCATTACCCTCTAAGAAAACACTCTGCTGTTCTAATTGCCCAATTTAGGACTGCAGGTGGTCGAACAGAGTTCAGCTAAGCCTGGACCTACTTACAACACTTTTTTTCTGTTCTTCTCACCTACAGTGTGCTGGTGCCTGACTTAATTCCCAGTCTTTGGTCCAATCAACTAAGCCATTAATGCCATGTGACGAATCACCCTGGAGCCGCAGGAAAATCATGACCTGACAGTGCTGAATGGCCAATGTCATGGGTGGTGCTAGGGGTCAGTAACAAATGTTAAGATATACAGTATATACCTTAAAGTAATGAGTTATGCATACAAATGTGCTTGAGGAATTTGCAAACTTAAACTTTGGAAAATCTAGCAATTGACCCCATACGTATCTACGTAGGTCTCGGCTAAACCATCCAATGACCATAGAACTGCCCCTGGATCACACAGGATATTGACATGCTGGTTCTGAATATTCATGTACCTGAAATCAACCATATTCTGCATATTATAGACAATTTTCCATCAGACATTTTTGCCTCTATTAAAATGTGATCACCTTTCCCTCTAGTGCTACTGAGAAACGTCGGAGACATGAGAAATGTCCCTTGCGAACCAGGAAGTAATCACGTTCGCATAATCAATGAGTGTGATTCGGAGGTTGCATTTTACTTCTAAGATTACATCTTTACAGATGTTTAGGTTTAGGGTTGGGGTTTTTGTTAGGGATTAGGGTTAATAACTTTACTATTCTTGCTGACTGTATTACATCATTAACAACTAAAACTACAACTTACCACCCTGTGGACATTTCACCTAAACAACACTTCTAACATTGGTCACTGGGGCAGTGGTTAGAATTTTGGTAAGCACAGACCAGTTTCAGCAGCTGATTTCTTGGCCTTCTGTCCTCGAATTCACAGTGTGATCAATCTATTTCCCACTGTTAAGAAACAAAAAACACTGGTAAAAACATCTATGTAATGCGATGACATTTTTGCCATTTACACTGATTGCAAAAAAAAAAAGCAAAAAGCTGGTAAGTTTGCTGGCCTCTTAAACCTGCTGTTCTCAAATTATGAATCACTAACATGCAAAACAAAACTCTCAAAAAAAGTCACCCCCAATATAATCAGCAGTCAACACTGGAAATGCCTGACAGTTCTTTAAACTGTATTACAACTTTTTCCGTTACATAAAGATGTTGAAATAAATTACTCTGAATGTTAAAATATGTTCTTAAAACTCTTAAAAAGGTTATTTAATAATGTCAGTAACATCAACATTTGGAAATGAGGACCAGTTCTGAAGCTCCTTTAACAGGAATTGTTTTGGGCATCAACGCTGCACTCAATGCCAGCATCAAGCATCACTTTGCCCTCTTCATGACAAGCATTTCAAACATTGTCACGAAGGGGTGATTTTATAATTTTTCCAGGCATGAAAGTGGGAGGTGTGAACAGTAAACATTGAAAATATGTATTTGAAGAAGGAAATAAAAGTCCAGTTCCCCGTCTGTCACTCACTTCGACGTTGTGTCGAAGAAGCGACACTAGGGGTCTCTCTTGAGCACCGAATATGCCTCTGATCTATGAAAAAAGGCCAATGAGAAGTTGGCAGATAGTATTTGCTTACCCCGCCCATGGACATACGGGTATAAAGGCAGGGAAATACGTCCAGTTCATTCAGAAATTTTCTTCGGAGCCGATGGTCGTGTATGCAGCATATCAGCGACTTTGTCCTTCTCTGCACGGCAGTGCAGTTTGCTCCTGGGCGCTTTGACAGCGCAGTTAAAAGAGTTACTTTCTCTAAAAGAGTCATAAAAGCTGCCTCGTGTGCCTGGGCTGCGATCACACGCAGGCAGCGTTTTATGAATGGTTCATGTTCTCAGTGCGAGAACATAGCCATGGCAGCATTGCGGTCGCGGCTTTCTTTTGTCATGAGAGAAAGCCACTTAAGCCACCCCCCCCGCGCCTCGCCTCCTTCCTACGTGATTGGGGCAGGTGCCGCAGGCGATGAAGGTGATTTGGGGATAATGACGTGTTCCGTTTTGCCGGGTAAATCCCCTCGAACCACCCACCTCCCCGGCACGCTTGCTTGCTTCCGTCCGAGCTGGGGATGTGTGCGGCCGGCTGTTCCCGTGCGCTCCCGGAATTGGATGACGACATCGCCACTGCATTGGAGAGCATTACAGCGGCGTCTGATGCTGATGACTGGCCTGGGCCGCCACCTTCGTGTCTGCTCGCCCAGTTTGAACCTGACACACAGAGCGCACCTACCGCGAGCGTGAGGCTGGACTGGAAAACTCCGCCCCCCCCCCTCACGGCTACTTTATTGGTTCCACCTCCCCGGTTCCTTTCTTCCCTGACGTGCATGACGAGTTGAGTAAGCCATAAAGGGCACCTTTTACTGCCCGAAACCGGCTTCCTCGCTCCTCCGCTCTCACTACCCTCGATGGTGGAGCGGTCCCAAACTGCTTCCGCCCTGCATGCCATGGCCCCTCCTGTAACCAACACCAGGCCAAGGCACTTCAAAACTTGCACTTGGGTAGTCCTCTACTTGATGTGCTGCAGGAACTGCGCTCAATGACTGATCGCGCCCCCCGGTCCACGAAGGTCAGAAGCGCCGGCACTCGAATGGGCGATGGCCACCCTTGTGGTCCAGAAACATAATCTATGGACTGGACCTGGTCGAAATGCAGGAGGTAGACAAAGCATGCTTTCTCAAACACCCCCGTCTCCCAGCTCCGCCCCATGACTGTTCCCTCATAGAGCCTGTCCCTCCAACCGAGATGAAGAAGGGTCCCTACAGCCCTTACTTCATCGTACCCAAGAAAGACAGCGGATTACGACCGATCTTAGACTTGCGAGTTTTCAACCGGGCCTTGCACAAACTCCCATTCAAAATGCTAACGCAAGACACTTCCTCACTTGCGTCTGGCATCTAGATTGGTTCACAGCGGCAGACTGGAAGGACGCATACTTCCATGTCTCAATCTTGCCTCAACGTCGACCCTCTCTACAGCTCGCGTTCGACGGCCAGGCGTATCAGTACAAGGTCCCCCCCTTCGGCATGTCCCTGTCCCCTCGAGTCTCTACAAAGGTCGTGGTCCTGAGAGTTACTGTGCATCCACAGGGAATAGGTGTTCAGGCACCTCAGCCGTTTAGGGCCTCAGGTCAACTGTGAAAAAAGCTAGCTCGCCCTGGTTCAGAGCGTCTCTTTTCTCGGCGTGGAGTTAGACTCAGTCTCAGTGTCAGTGCGCCTCGCCAACGAGCATGAACAGTCAGTGATAAAATGCCTCGCCGCCTTCAGGCCGGGAACGGCGGTCCCTTTAAAACCTTTCTAGAAGCTCCTGGGGCATATGACATCCTCCACGGCAGCCGCACCGCTGGAGTTGATGCATATGAGACCGCTTCAGCACTGGCTCCAGACTCGAGTCACGAAACGAGCATGACGCCACGGCATGCACCATGTGATAATCACCCCCGCCTGCCGCCACACGTCAAAACCCTGGATAGACCTCTGCTTTCTGCGGACAGGAGTCCCCTTGAAGCAGTGTCCTGATGTGTCCTGGTCATGACCGACACCTTCAAATTGGGTTGGGCGCTTTGTGCGACGGGCGGGCTGTTGGAAAGGGGCCCCGCTGCGCTGGCACATCGATTGCCTAGAGTTGCTGACTGTATTCTTTGCTCAGTGAAGGTCTCTCCCGTTAGTTCGGGACAAACATCTCTTGGTCAGGTCAGACAGCACCACCGCGGTAGCGTACATAAATCGCCAAGGCGGCGTATGCTCCCGCCACATTTCACAACTTGCCTGTCGTCTCCTCCTTTGGAGCCAGCAGCGACTCAAGTAGCCACTCACATCCCCGGCAACCTCAATGTGGTAGCAGACGCGCTGTGACGACAACGCTTGCCCAGTGGAGAGTGGAGGCTTCACCCCCACTCGGTCCAGCTGATTTGGGAACGATTCGGCAGGGCTCTGGTAGACCTGTTTGCCTCCCGAGAGACCTCCCACTGCCCACTCTGGTATGCCCAAACAGATGCTCTCCTCGGGGCAGACGCACTGGCACACAGTTGGCCCTCTGGGCTGCACAAGTACGCATTTCCCCCACTGAGCATTTTTGCACAGGTGCTGTGCAAGTTCAGGGAGGATGAGGAAAAGTCACTCTAGTGGCTCCCTACTGGCCAACTCGGGCCTGATTCTCGGACCTCGTACTCCTCGCGACAGCCCCTCCCTGGCGAATTCCCCTGAGGAAAGACCTTCTTTCTCAGGGACGGGGCACGCTCTGGCATCCACACCCAGACCTCTGGAACCTCCACGTCTGGCCCCTGGATGGGACATGGAAGATCTAGCTGGTCTACAACCTGCCGTCATAGACACGATCAACCAAGCCAGAGCCCCCTCTACCAGGTAACTTTATGCCCTGAAGTGGCACTTGTTTTCAGATTGGTGTTCTTCCCAGGCTGAAGACCCACTGAGGTGCGCAGTTAGGTCAGTGCTCTAATTTCTGGAGGCGAGGCGGGAGTGGAGGCTGTTTACACTTCAACTTTTCGGACCCCCATGACGCAGTGGATGGCAAGTCTTTGGGTAAGCATGACTTAATCATCAGGTTCCTAAGAGCTGCCCGGAGGTTAAATCCTTCCCGACCAAGCCTGTTCCCCTCCTGGGGTCTCTCAGTGGTCTTCTTGGCCCTTCGAGTTGCTAGAATCAGTCGAACAAGGCCTTCTCCCTGAAGACGGCCCCCCTGATCGCGCTCACCTCCATCAAGAGGGTCGGGGACCTGTAAGCGTCCTCTGTCAGCGACATTTGACTGGAGTTTGGTCCGGCAGACACTCATGTGATCCTAAGACTGCAACTGGGCTAAGTTCCCAAGGTTCCTATGACTCCCCTCAAGGTCCAGGTGGTGAACCTGCAAGTGAAGCTGCCTCGGGAGGAGGCAGGCCCAGCCCTTTGTTGCTGTGTCCGGTACATGCTTTGCATACCTACTTGGACTGCACACAGAGCTCTAAATGTTCTGAGCAGCTCTTTGTCTGCCTTGGTGGACAGCGGAAAGGGAATGCTGTCTCCAAACAGAGGCCTTCCCACTGGCTAGTTGACACCATTACATTGGCTCACACCCAGGCCGTGCCCCTCCCCTTGCGGGTCTGAGCACACTTGACAAGGAGTGTTGGTCCTCACGGGCACTGGCAAGAGGCATCTCCCTGGCAGACATATGCAGAGCAGTGGGTTGGGCAACACCTAACACCCTTGCAAGATTTTACAATCTCAGGGTAGAGTCAGTTTCGTCCCGTGTTTTCTCAGGTCCGAGCCGGTAGAACTCAGAAACACACTGATAGATTGACCGGATGGACCGCTTGCACCTAGCGCCCTTTCCCTTGGCTGAGGTAAAATCGTGCACTTTTTCTCTCAGGAGATCCCACTAACTCGGCTCCCTGGATGACTCCTCCCTAGCCCTGTGGGTCTGCAATTCAGCAGAGGAATTCGCAGACCCCATCCATTGCGGGTACTCTGCACTGGAATAGGTGTTCCACAGGTCAGGACTTCTGCGTGGACTTCCTCCTGTGTGTATTTTCCGCAGTAAGGTCCCCTTGCGAGTGGACCCGCGTCTCCCTTAGGCAGTTCCAGCTGCCCTCTGGTCATTGTGTTGTAGCAATCCTCCCCCCCTGAGGCTGGATCATTTTCCCACATGTGACCTAAGAGGCCCATGTGATGTATTTCGCCACTTTTACCTCCCCCTTTCTGGGCAGATGTGGTCTCCGCAAGGTCTTTTCCCCCTGAAAGAATAGGAAACTGGGTAAGACCCCCTTCCCACGATGCGTGTAAGGGCCCCAGCCGTTTGTCTCTATGTGAGAAACATAGAGAGAAAGGAGGCCCAGCTTAGCTCGGCCCATTCCCAGGTTAGCAAGCGTCACCTTGTTCCCCTGTTTAGGGTAACAGAAGGATTCCGATGACTTTTATGGGGCATTGGGGAAGGGTACGTGCAGTCTGACACAGCTGGTCACCTTTGCACGTAAAATACCTCCTGTATTTTACTCCTGTGTCAGCAGTACACGGCTCAGTGCATGGCGTGATTTAAATTGGACCCCTAGTGTCGCTTCTTCGACACAACATTGAAGTGAGCGACAGACGGGGAACATCTAGATTACGTATGTAACCTCCATTCGAGACGTTGTGTCCTCCCGGCCATGTCGCTGAGCCGAGCCACTGTTGTGGCCGGACCATTTCCGGCTCCTCAGAAAAATCCTGAATTAACTAGACGTATTTCCCCGCCTTTATACCCGCATGTCCGTGGGTGGGGTATGCAAATACTGTCTGCCAACTTCTCATTGGCCTTTTTTCATAGATCAGAGGCATATTCGGCGCTCAAGAGAGACCCATAGTGTTGCTTGTTCGACACAACGTCTCGTTCCCTCCATCAGGGAAAGGAGGTTACATATGTAAACTAGACGTTTTTGATACATACATTGCAGTAAGTAAAAAGAGAACTCACTTATTTTATAGTCTTCGGATGTTCTTGGTGAATTTAAAATTCAGAAACTGAGGTCTCTGGATGCTCAGAAACTAAGGTAAATATTTATGAATAGAAAGTACTGAGACTTTCAAATTCTCTTCATAAAGTTTTTAAGTATTGAAATATTATTGTATTAAAGTATTTCTTGGTGCTGTGTACTTAAAAAAAAAAATCAGCTCTGCCATTGCAAATAAAGAGTTTGCAAATGCAAGTGATCAATGTAATGGCCCAGTGATCATTGGCTGACTCAGCAGCAGCAGTGTCAAAGTTGAAATTGTTTGAACTTTGAGTGTTGGGAGCTGACAATTCACTACATTGACCTCAGTGCATTTGGCAGTTATGCGGAAGACACATGAGAGAGTGAGAAAGCAACATTTTGGTGAAAATGGGGAACATGTGTTCTGTTGTTTTGCTTTGCAAGTGGTCATTAAGTCTTGAAAGACGCCTTGACCAAATGAACCCCTCACACAAAAATATCGCTTTAATTACTCAACAAGCAATTAGCTCAGAATATTGAAGCTGAGATCGAAACCCAACTTGACAAATTCTTTGACTTGCGTCCGCCCATTCCTCATCCCTGTGAGCTCTTTAACACCTCCACTTCAAACATCCAGCCCACTTTCCAGCACGCTCGCTGCCCCTTGGCCTCCAGTGGTCAGAGTGTGGTGTAAACCCGAGAGCTTTAACATGACTTTGGAACCGCAAGCAACTTCTCATACCAGAGACACAGTCTCTACATGCAAAAAGAGCTGAGCCCCATCGACACTGGGGAGCAATTTTACCTCACACATCTCTGATCTCCATGCAGGGAAATGATGTCACAGTCCACAGCACTGTTTGAAGAGGTGAGCATTTATGTAGGCTCAAATGCTGTAATGGTTGCTTGTAATGGTGACCCTTGAGGAACAACTGAACTTTATATGATATTACAGTCCAAAACGCCATTGAACAATGTTTAAAGCCACTAATTTATGTGCTCTCCCTATGAGTGTTTAGCTAATGGAAAAGATGGGAAAATTTATGGGCAACCACAGAGCTGATAATATAGCTGATAATATATTTTGGTCACAATTAATGAAAGGACAAACTGGTTCAGTTTCAACCTTGTTCCAACAATTTGGTAGGTTTAAAATCCTTCCTCCATCCTTGCTAGCTGTGATTGAAGTCTAAAACGAGGGCTGATGGGTTTGTCAACACGTTATCCACTCGTTTATGTAGACGATTAATGGATCTGAGGTTATGGCAACAGACGCAAAGATCACATCTATCTTGGCTGAGGGATGTGGTCCGCCGACAGGCTGGGAGGAGGAATTACACGGGCTAGCACTACAACCCCTCATAAATCACCACAGCACAGGTACGCCTTGAAAGCCCAGTGGTAGCTGTCAGCCTCCGATTTACAGCCATCCACTGCTTTGCTTTCCATTAAAATATATGTACATGAGACTTGTACTAGCATGGCAAGAGGGCCAAAGAATTTATGAAAGGAAATAGCTGTACATTACTCCTCTATTTTATTGTATTTTCCAGGGTAAGTGTCACGTTCCAGCGCTTGGTGGGAATTGGGCAGAGGAAACAGGAAGGGGGCCGATGACAACATCTGGTTGTGATTCCAGAGTTGCGGGTGAAATATGAAATCGAAACGAGCCTTTCAGAAATACATGTTTCAGCAGCAGCTGCTAAGGGAAATTTATTACAATTAATATCATCTTACCTTACCTTTTGAGTGGCAAAATTATTCGGTTTTAATTTCCCCCAATTTTTACTTGTCATGCTTGGAATCTTTCCAAACCGCTAAGTAATCACATCTTTGTCAGCACGACTATCTCTCACCTACAGTACAGTACAGTGTGAATGAATCATTGAAATCTTGACCTCGCAGCAGAAGCTGTCACAAAAGAATGAGCACCGTTGGACCACCATTACAGAAAAGCATGAATACTATTTTAAGTCAAGTGTTTTGAAGAAGAGATGTCAGTACATACCTTTGAAAAACACTTCACACAAGTAAGGCAGTTCTGTTCTGTCTCAGTAATTCCACTTGATATTTTATTACTAATCAGAGCATCTGAGCAATTAAATTTAAGGTGATGTGTTAAAATATTTTCTTCTATTGCAGCTTAATATGCAGAGACAAATGTAAGTAACTCATCCATAGTTTGATTTCCAAAAAGAAATAATAATAATAATAATGATAATTCCTGCGATATAGCCAAACCAAACAATTTTGAGTGTATTGATCATTTTTTTTTTTCTTAAGTGTACATAGTTTCTCTGTAAGTCACAGTGCGGCAGAAGTGATGACTCGAAAGCAGGGGCAAGATAAATAGTCTGATTCAGATCATTCATTTCAGTCAGAATGGGATTTTTTCCAATCAATTACAATTACACTTTTAGGAGCTTTACAGTGAAATGCTGATGTGTGAACTGTGCACTGTGAATATACTTTGCTGCTGAATGTGAACATATTTAACATATTTATGGATTTAAACTCAACTTATGCCATTAAACTGTGGAAATATTGTCTGCACCCATGCTAGATTTTGATTGTCTTTACATATGCGGGCCAAGTTAACTGATTTTTCACATAATTAAATGCAAATGTAATTTCATCTTACATTAGGACTTTTTATTTTTCTCACAATATATCATATCATTTAAATGTACATTTCTTAGAACCAGTTAGTAGTGTCTCGTGACCAACGAATTAGGTGGGGCAGATCTTGCAATGAAAGCTATAGGCTATGTACTGTATATCCACTGTTTATTATTATTATTATGTATTATTATTATTATTATTCAACTCATTCTATTCATTATTCATAACATAATGAATAATATAACAAATCTGTCTACATGCCATTTACAAATTTTCACAGTATTAAAAAACAAAATGCTTAATGATGAAGGTAATAATAAAAATAGTTTTAAATTTCAGTAAGTTTTTAGTAAATACTGTAAGTTCACATTTGAAAGATTTCAAATCACATACACCTACTCACTGTCCCCTATAAAAATAAGAATCAAAAAGTCAATATTGGTGTAGAGCGGAGGGGGGGCGGGGCCAAGCTGGAATGATGCACGCCTGGACCCCAATCAGTCTGATGGGGTGTGCCAGCGATAAAGATGGCCGGTGATGACAGTTCGTGAGAGAGAGAATTATGGGCAGCTGCACTGTATGTGATTGTGTGACTTTTTATTTAATTAAATACAATTTATATTGTTAAGCCGGTTCTCGCCTCATCCTTTCCATTAATCTCTTTACATTGGGGCCGAAACCCAGGAAGGAGGAGGGATGCGTGGTCCCCAATCACTCCTCCACACTCTCAGGTGGACGACAGCCGCTGTCTCCCTGGGTAGACCAGAGTCAAGCCTCTGAACCCCAGCGGACAGAACGCCCCTCCGCATTCCCGGCGACCCGTGGGGACTCTCCTCCGCACCTGGCAGTGTTGTTATAACTCCAGTGCAGACGGCAGTCTTCTCTCGACCCCTCCGTGTTTCTGGGGGATGGCAGGGCACTCCCAACTGTCATCACCAGCCACCTTTATCCCTCGCGCGCCCATCAGGCTGATTGGGGACCAGGCGTGCATTATTCTAGCCCGGCCCCGCCCCCCTCCACTCTACAATTGGTTATACATTTTATTTTGTGTACACAAATCCAAGGCTTTTTACATAATATGTTACATCATACAATACATATAATGTCTTACCACCTACCCTTGTCTTTTGATTTCCAATTATTTTTATGTCTGGCTTCTCAGGACCAAGTTGTTTGATTGCCAATTTGTCTTGAATTTGTTATAGAAACAACAAGCTGGCACACTAATTCTAAAGTTACCTTTGCTTTGGCTCTATGTTTATGGGCACATTCATTTTTGCCCGAATGAATCTCAGTGAGGGCTCGTTGCAGTACCATATTTGACCACAGATTTCCTTTAGACAAATGAGGGGCGCTCTGGAGTTAGGGAGGGCAGCAGATTCTCTGCCCCACATACTCCTAAATCTATATAAAACTCAGTGTAATGGAGGTTTCAGCTAAATTATGACCTAAAATAGAATAAAACAAGCCTGCTTTTAAATACATATGTCAATATTTTAACAAATTACATTATTGGCAGTTTATAGTATGGATCTATGTCCAGAGACGTTGAAACAAAAGCACTTTTCTCCATCTGGGGTGCTTTCCCATACGACAACGTAACTCACAGCATAAACACTATAGTATGATGCATCATTGGAGAAATTACCTAGCTATACTCATGACAGTTTACCCGAAGATAACTATGCCGCACATCCATAGTTTGAATCACGTTGGTTAAACAATCGTTAATGATGTTACACAGGGGGTGGAGTAATAACTTCTTCAAATATTAAATTATAATAACTCTTTTACATGTACACCAGAAGGCCATTTAATATGAGACAGCTGCTGAAGACACGAAAGCGGTGCACACTTTGTAATGCAACAGATACATTGCGATGCAATAGTGGGGTTTCACTTTACATTAGACTTCACCACTAGAACACCTCATTCTGGAGAACCCCGGAGTAAATAGTTTTCTTAAATGCATGTTCATTTGGTCAAAGTGTTGACAGAATGAAAGATATATATGGAATGGAATATATAAAAGCCTCAGCGAAGTCAAATTATGTCCACACAAACTAACAAGGAGCTATGCTTCTAACCACAGAGTTGTGATTTTGGGAAACACCAAATCATTCAACTATTTTGGTAATGTTGGAACTTGTGACCATAGTTGTCTAACAATGCTTTTTGGAAACGCACACCCATGTTTCCAGCAAATTACGTCACAAGAGTTTTAACTGCATTTTGGTGCTGATGTGTGAATAAATGGAAAGCCACTGCATGTTTGACCAACAGATGTGGCTGGAAAAATAAATTTACCAGAAAAACTTAATCCTGCAATTTTACTGAATTTTTATCGGTTTCATGGGTTGAAGTGGGAACGACTCACCCAATGGTGTGAGTTTGAGGTGGGACTATTTGTTTGAACAAACAATTGCAAACTTGGGGATTCATTAAAAACAATCTTTTTTTTGCCATTTTGTTTGCTGATGTTAGTGGCAGAGAAATTCACACTTAGCTACGATGTGCATTTATAAATGTGAAGTCTCATTAAAGCACTACAAAGTATACAATATGTTCTCAGAAATATTGTTGAATTATCCAGATGATACTGTGTGTGTGTGTGTGTGGGCAGGTTTAAGTGGTTTACAAGGACTTTTTTTAGGTTACTGTGGCACGGTGGAGGGCGGGACCGGCGCGTGATTACGCACGCCCGGTCCCGTATCAGGCTAATTGAGCCATCAAGAGGGATAAAGGCCACTCGCAGATGGCGATCGAGAGAGAGAGCTTAATCAGCAGACATGTCTGTTGTCCTATGTGTTTGTTTGTGTAAGTTCTTCATTAAAATATTATTTATATTGACAAGCCGGTTTCTCGCCTCTACCTTGCCCATGAAAATGATCTTCTTAACATTGGTGCCGAAACCCGGGAAGGAAGAGGGATGCGCCATAGCGGAGTTCTCGCCACTGCTCAGCGGAGCAGCCGCGGCCATCTGCCGGGGGACGGAGGAGCCCAGCCACCTGGACGCGGAGGAACGGTCACCGACCGCGAGGGGAGGAGGGGCTCCTGGCCGACAGCCTGGAGCGGTTAGGGCCGCTGCCAGGGGCGGGGGAGTCCCCTAGTAGCCGCTGGAACGCGGCGGGGTTGGAGACTGCCGACCGCGTGCGGGGAGGGGCTCGCCGCCGACCGCCTGGAGCGGGAGAACCGCTGCCAGGGGCGGGGGGAGGCCCCTTCGACACCCCGGGAACGCGGCGGGGCGTTCCGTCCGCCAGGGGCTGAGGACTGCCTCCGATCTGCCCGGAGAGGCGCGGCTGTTGTCCTGAAGAGGGTGGAGAAGTGGCTGAGGAACGAGCTACGGCGTATCAGAGAACCGGCGAGTAAGTTTTTTTTTTTTTTTTTTCTCCTTTAAATCTCTCTGTCCTCTTTCTCTCGATACCGCTCTGCGTTGGCCTTTTCCCTTTTTTTTAAATTATGGTGTTCGTGGGAGGGGAGGTACCGCCCAGTGCAGGAACCTCCCCCCCCCCCCCCTATTTTTAATTGTTGTTTCCCTCCCCTTGCCCCTCCCTCGTCCAGGTTGATGGGGATGACCCGCCGGCAGACCGCGTGGGAGGCGCCCCCCCCCCAGGGGATGTACGTCAGGCCAGGGGTCCCCAGCCTGAGAGAACGGGGGAGGAGTGTGGCACGGTGGAGGGCGGGACCGGCGCGTGATTACACACGCCCGGTCCCGTATCAGGCTAATTGAGCCATCAAGAGGGATAAAGGCCACTCGCAGATGGCGATCGAGAGAGAGAGCTTAATCAGCAGACATGTCTGTTGTCCTATGTGTTTGTTTTAAGTTCTTCATTAAAATATTATTTATATTGACAAGCCGGTTTCTCGCCTCTTCCTTGCTCATGAAAATGATCTTCTTTACAGTTACAAACTGGTATTTATAGAGTATTGCTATATATGCTATAAATGTGGTTTATGGGGACATTCCTAGTGTCTCCATAATTCAAATCGCTTAAAAAACATACTAAATTATGTTTTATTGAAAATGTAAAAATGTAGAAAGTTTTTTTTGTGAGTGTTAGGTTTAGGGGTAGGGTTATGGGATAGAATCTATATTTCGTACAGAATAAAAATTATTATGTCTATGGAGAGTCCTCATAATGGTAGCTTCACCAACATGTGTGTGTGTATGTGTGTGTGTGTGTGTGTGTGTGTGTGTGTTTGTGTTCTGGTATGAGTTTCAATGTTGATATGTGGCAGTAACTACTGATTTCTTTTGCGATCACACAGTCAAAAATGTTTCATGAAATTTTAATTAGTTAAACTTTTCCATATTAAAGGGGACCAGGGAAATTGAGAAACTTGGGAATAATCGGAGGAACACACAAACTTTGAAAGTTCTTCAGATCTTTTGTCTTTCTAATAAGTCTTACTTTATTGTCCTTAAATTTCTCATGGAGGACTATTCTTCCATGTCCCAGTGCTGTGGATTTGCCCCAGTACACAGAGTCTCATGTGATATGTGCAAATATCTGTTACCCTGGCAGGCAATTAGAATGACTAATCCAGCAATAATGGATCAAAAAGAGAACAATCTTTTACACTCTGAGAGGCAGAGAGAAAGAAAGTTGAGCGTTTTAAGAATACAGGTATTAATTTACATATGTGCTGTGTTTGGGGCAGGGGGCCTGGAGACAAGGGCCCCTGGGGACATCATGTCTCTGTTGTGCTCTGTTGGAAAGTGATGAAAAAGTGGTAAAGTCTTATGTAATACAGAGTTTAATAGATGCAACAATTGCAGATCTCTGTTTAGTGTGTCATATCATCAGTTTATTAATTTACTATTGTTACCTTTGGTTAAAGTTGTAATGAACTTGTCAAATACAATTTATAAATGTGATATATTTTACATTGACCTGTGACATATAGTATTTAAAATATTCCATAATAATACAGTATTTCATTTCACCATACACAGTTTAGCCATTGTACTGGAAGTTTAATATAGTATATATGATTTGAAATACAAAATAAATAAATAAAATCACAGTTTAATATATATGTTTTTAAATCAGATATGAACATTTTGCTCAATTAATATTATATGCTTTAATGAACATTACGAGTTCTTGTACTTTAACACAAAAAAATGCAGATTAGTCATTAACCATTAGAAAAGTTTCATTATTTTATTTATGGTTTTATTTATGCACATTGTTATTGTTTACATTACTAAGTGGTACATTTTAAAAACGTAGAACTTAGTACTACTTTTTTATATATAAATAATTTCAGCATATTTTCAATTGACTTTATATTGACTATACAAAATCACAAAATAACATTTTCATCACACCAAATAATTGTTTAAGCTATATATACAATATAAATAAAAAAAATAAATATATATATATATATATATATATATATAAATTAGATTGTTTCACAAATGTAAAATTGAACTGCATCAATGAAATCTAAAATTATAATATATGAGTCCACAACTTCTCTTAGACTGGTCTAATATCTCTGCCGCTGTGTATTCCTGTATGTATCAGCAAAAACAGTCCCGGACCACAGCCTGTTTTTCTATATATATTCATACACACTTTACTGTGGATAAACTGAAACTGGCATTGATGAATGACTGGGGTGTTTCAAAAGAGAAAGGCATTGGATATTATGTGAAATTTGAAGCTGTTATAATAAAGGAAAGGGGGGTTATTTTATTTTGTAAGTTTTCCTTGCCGGAATGGGTGTTCTGATAGTTCTGACCTGCTGACCTCTTCTCACACACCCGTTTTAACAAAACACCACCATATACACACTCACTGTTCCCCTACACAGCCTGGAGGTGGAACTGTTCTATAATCTCTCCCTGCTGACCTGTGAACCCTTGCTAAGATGTTAATGCAAGGCCACTTCCCCTGACATTACGACACACACACACGCACACACACACACACACAAACGAACATACACTTGGAGTTAGATAAAACATACTTACATTACTATTTATAACCAGTGTAGTGATATTTTCATTATAGTAAACTACAGACAATGTGTTTCAGAGTCTAGATAGATAGATGAAACGGCATTCACAACCCATTTTACTCCTGTAATGTACTGTATTTAAAAGTGATTCTGAAAGAAATACTTGAGACTTGATTTTATTCAGCAGGAATCAATTGGATCATAACAAATGGGCATAACATACAAGAATGGAGACCAGTTTTTTCAGGGAAGAAGTTTAAAAACAATCAGTTGCAAAGGGCATGTTGTTTCAGTGGCTGAGAAAGTTATTACTTTTGATGAAAGATGAAACATATTTTTCTCTGGAAAAACATGCACTGATGAGTCATTCACAATAAGAACAGGAATGTGTTTTAAGAAAGTAATTCAGCTCAATTTTACAGAAATTATATTTTCTGGCCTTGAAACGTCATATATTTTACATTTTTCTCAATCACTTAGGTTCGATTATCAAATTAGATATTTATTTTCAAACTATTAAGTTCAAATCTCTGAACAGTTAGTTTCTTGTTCACACCAGATTTGAATTTCTTATTCGTTTAAGAAAATGGCACGTGTTTTGGTACTATTGGTGTCCACATGGAATTAATTTTGTGGCAATTTTCTGTTCACTATATATGACTTTACATGCAAGAAGTGTGCAAAGATGTACATGGAAATGTGAATTTTCTGTGTACATGTAACACATTGCTACAAAAATAAATTTATTGTGAGTGCATATTTCCAATGTGGTGCAAATGTCTTTTCAGTCCAACCTAAGTAAACCAACAGAAAGTCCAAAGAAAATAGGTGGCATAAATAAGGACAATGCTTATGGTTGAGAACCCCCCGGAACGGACAAGATGTCCTCTAGCCAGCACCGCAATCATTCTCTGGAAGCCCCACTCACAAGCCTCAGGTGTGCAACCATGCCCCCTGCAAGCCGCGCCACCAGCGATCTCATGCACAAAAATGTACACATAGGCACAGCTAAGCTGGGACGTCACAATACACACACACACACACACACACACATTTATATATATATATATTGTAGATAGATGTATAGAGGATGTATAAATATAGGAAATTACTATAGTGGATACAACAATACTGCTACACACAGAATGGCCAAAATTCATTGTGAGATTTATTTCTTCCAAAATAATCTTTGCAAAATCCTTATAATCAAAAACGACTGGAAAAGTCATGCATTGGTCAAACGGTGTGGAAATCTTGAAAATATAATGAAATCCAAATTTCGATAAACTACATTTTTGTTTTGTTTCCTATCATAGATTAATCTTTCAGCCAGCATGGTGAATGTTTGTGCATGTGTGTGCTGCGGTGCAGTCATGGTGCCACTGTTGTTCGGGGCCCCTCACCTTAACTTTGCCTCATTAATCAGATTTGTACAGGGCTGCAGGCTCCCGCTCTGAGGTGTCCACAGGAGCAGATGTGCTCTAACCCCCCACCTCTCTCTCTCTCTCTCTCTCTCTCTCTCCTCCTGAGCAGGTGTCCAGGACTGGACCCTGTAGTGAGGGATTTTTGCAGGGTGGCATGTGTGTGTGGGTGTATCTGGCTTGCTACTATGACAACAGAGGCCCAAGAGACACTGCCCATGCCATTACATGATTGGGTAGTTTATAAAGTGCCATCTACCGGCCAGGGGGCCATATGGACAAGCTGACATTTAGCAAAACTCTCTGCGTTGTACAGAATCGTAAGATTGAGAGAGCGGAGGACTTGCATCATAAACTTTACACAAGCAAACATACTGTATATACACACTACAGTCCTAAAGCCCTGCTGTGACCAGTGAAGACCCATGCTGGTGCTATCGGGATATGACACATGTACATCAAACACAAGACAGCACAGGGTAGACAGGCATAATATCAGAAGAGCAGACCACATGTAATAAAAGAATCACTGGTGTTCTTACAGAGCATTACTCATGTTACCCTCTGCACCTCGTCTTAAGTGAAACACACACATCAATGTGGTTGCAGGAAAAAGTGATGCGTTCAAGGTCATCCAAGCGCATGTGTGTGTGATTTTACTAGCTACACTTTAGGAACAAATTTGTACATCCTCAGATTGATAAAAAAAATAATAAATGAAATATATATTTACACTGTATTTATATATATATATATTAGAGGCAGAGATGGATTGGTAGGTGCATATCGTGGCCCCCTTCGACATATCGTGGGGCCATTTTGTGGCCCATTCGGCCCCGTTTCATGGCTGGTCCACTGGGAAAGTTTCAGTTCTCCCTATGGCCAGTCCACCCCTGTGTGTATATGTATGTGTGTGTGTGTGTGTTTTACACCTGTGTGAGCTCAGCTGTGTGTTGTACTGACATCACCCTGTCCTGTTGGAAGTGATGTCAGAGTCCATTCTGAGGTTTCTTCATCTCTTTGGGACAACATTTCAACCACTAGAGAGCTTTAATGGCAGATCTCCGGTTTCAATTTACATCCATCACAACATCACAATGTCTGGGAAAATTAATCTCTTCTTGGGGGAATTAACTTCATAAGCTTATGTGATTGGAAGCAATTTAGCGTTTGCCATGTTGAGTTAGCATTTCTGAAATTTAAAGGTGAACTATGCAACATCTGTGCCAATAGCAGCACAAAACAGAATTGCAGTCTGTTTTTTAAGTGGCCAAATGGATAAGGAGTTCTAGTGCACATACAGAGCGATTTGTTAGCATTCCCATGCATCTCAATGGCAGTTGCTTGGCTGGCGAAAGAAGCTCAGGAAGTATGCAACTCTTATGCTGCCATTTTTGCTTCATTGGCACTAAGATGAAAAATAAATAATTCACATGGTGTTTATTAACTGAGCTGAAAATTCCATGATTGATCACTCTATAGGCCTTTTAGAAGTCTATGTGGTCACTAAATAAACATCTACTGTAATATAAGAAAATGTAGCTTTATATATTTTGCTTGCATAATGGCAAACACACACACACACACACACACACACACGTCTAAGTTATGTATGTAACCTCCATACCCTGATGGAGGGAACGAGACGTTGTGTCGAAGAAGCGAAACTAGGGGTCTCTCTTGAGCACCGAATATGTCACTGATCTATGAAAAAAGGCCAATGAGAAGTTGGCAGACAGTATTTGCATACCCCGCGGTAAGAGTGGTGAATACATCACATGGGTTTTTACAACATGTGGAAGGTGGCGCGGTGGTAGATCCAGCCTCAAGGAGGGGGGAGTTGCTACAACACGGTGACCGGAGGGCAGCTGGGACTGCCTAAGGGAGACGCGGGTCCACTCGTAAGGGGACCGTACTGTGGAAAATACACAAATACCTCAGCCTGGGCGTGCTCCAGAGGATAGGCAGGCTGGCTGTGAGGCGAGTCGCTGTTGCCTCGAGCACGGAAGGGAGTCAACGAGCTTGCTGCACCCGCTGCCGTCCCCAGATCGCCTCCATCGCCAGCCGCATCGTCCTCTATTACGTGGGAAGAAGGAGCAATGCTGGGGGCGGCTGGAGTGGCGTGCTTTCTGTTGAATGCTATCCGCGACCACAACATTGCCATGGTCATGCTCTCGCAGTGAGAACATGAACCATCCACAAACGCTGCCTCGCTGTGATCACTGCCCAGACACACGAGACAACACCTGTGGCTGTCTGAAGCGGAGAGCACTCTACCGCATCCAGGAACTACACAGGGGCAGAAAAGCATCTTTAAAAAGACGTGTCCTGAAAAGGACATTCAACGCCAATGTGTACTGCTCTTTTAGAGGAAAATACTCTTTTACAAGAAAATCACTCTTTTAATAAACTCTTTTAAGTTTCTGCACTGCCGTGCAGAGAAGGAGAAAAGCCACTGAAGTGCACCGTAGATCCAACAGCAGGGAAGCGTCACAGGAACAGGAACAAGTGTGTGACTCGCAGCTGACTACATGCACGACCATCGGCTCCGAAGAAAATTTCTGAATGTACTCGACATATTTCCCTGCTTTTATACCCGTATGTCTGGGGGCGGGGTATGCAAATACTGTCTGCCAACTTCTCATTGGCCTTTTTTCATAGATCAGAGGCATATTCGGCACTCAAGAGAGACCCCTAGTGTCGCTTCTTCGAAACAACGTCCAAGTGAGCGACAGACGGGGAATACACACACACACACACACACACAGGCACACGCACACACACACACACACACACAAACACACACATGCACACACACACATATTATTTATTTTAGTGGAATGAAAAAATTGGTAACACTTTTAGTGAATCCCATATTTATAATGCATTGTAGAGTTATTACATATTACGCATTATACTGAATTCATAATGTCTCATAACATACCTTGTAAGTTATAACTTCTCATAAATAATTATAACAGTTTTAATACATTATAAGATTCCCCCCATTCATAGTTATGCTTAAGAGCATAATGCATTATTACACAAGCAACATCCAATTTTAATGCAGCAGATGCTAATAAAGTTAATTGTATAAGTGATGTCATGAAAAACAGCATAGTGTAAACAGTCAAAATGCTTTATGACATGATCATATTATAAGTGGTTTTTGCCTGCTTTAAATAAAGTTACAAAAGCAATATGTTGTTATAAAGTCTTAAATAAAGTTTCTAAGAAGACATTCCCTCTGTCACTTTGCTTATATCACAATTATATATAATACATTATAACTTGTGCAGATAAAATTGGATGTTGCTTGTGTTATAATACATTATAATCTAAAGTATAACTATAAATGGGTAAGTATTATAATGTATTATAATTGTGGTTGCAATAATTTATGAGAAGTTATAACTTATTATAAGGTGTATTACAAAACAGTACTAATGTATTATAATGACTTTACAATGCATTATAAATATGGGCTTCATAGAAAGTGTTAGCAAAACATTATTGCAATTTTCTTCTGCCAAGTACAAAATGTATCTGTGTCTTAGTATCTGGTGAGAAGTGTGTGTGGAGGTAATTATTTTTTCTCTCTCACAAACACATTTCTGGCATGGAGAACATAATTAATCAGCGATGGCGCTTCTGACGGCACACATTGTGACTGCTGAAACAGGATTCTCACCTCTCACGAGAGGAAGAGGAGAGAAATAGGACTATTTACGCTGCTTTGTGTTTCTCCAATCTCTCTGTCTATGATATCTGATTACAAAAAATGGAAAGACTATTCACAAAAGGAAAGAACAACAACAAAAAAAAAGACCTGTGTCTTTCAAACACTATTTGTTTATCTGTTGGTCTTGCTCTTACAAAGAGCTGCTAATTGCTGCCATTCTTGACAAGGACATTTTTTTTTACCCACCACTTTCTTTCTTTCTTTCTTAAAAACACATGACTCTACAAATGACTCTATACAAACCTGTAACCCTATAATTACTAAGATATATAACCCAGTTGACAAATTACCAATGTGGCATATACTTTATATATATATGTGTCTGTGTGTGTGTGTGTGTGAGAGAGAGAGAGAGTGTATGTAAGTGTGTAAGTGTGTTAATGTGAGCGTACGTGTGTGTGTTTGAGTATAAGTGTGTGAATGTGAGTGTGTAAGTATTTGAGTGTGATTGTGAATATGTGTGTGTGTGAGAGAGAGAGTGTGATTGTGTGTGTGTGTGTAAGTGTGTGTGTTTGAGTATAAGTGTGTGAATGTGAGTGTGTAAGTATTTGAGTGTGATTGTGAATGTGTGTGTGTGTGTGTGTGTGTGTAAGTGTATGCGTGTGTGTTTGTGTGTGTGAGAGTGTATGAGTGTAAGTGTGTTACTGTGAGTGTAAGTGTGTGTGTTTGAGTATAAGTGTGTGAATGTGAGTGTGTAAGTATTTGAGTGTGATTGTGAATATATGTGTGTGTGAGAGAGAGAGAGTGTGATTGTGTGTGTGTGTGTGTGTAAGTGTATGAGTGTGTACGTGTGTGAGTGTGTGTTTGTGTGTGTGAGAGTGTATGTAAGTGTGTTAGTGTGAGTGTGTGTGTGTTTGAGTGTGTGTGTGTGAATGTGAGTGTGTAAGTATTTGAGTGTGATTGTGAATGTGTGTGTGTGTGTGTAAGTGTATGAGTGTGTGAGTGTGTGTTTGTGTGTGTGAGAGTGTATGTAAGTGTGTGAATGTGAGTGTGTAAGTATTTCAGTGTGATTGTGAATGTGTGTATGTGTGAGTGTGTTAGTGTCTGAGTGAGTGTGTGTGTGTGTAAGTGTGTGAGTGTGTGTGTGAGTGTTCCAAAACAATTAAAAGTCTAATATTGTCAATTATTAGTTCAGCTATTGAAATTCAATAATTGCACATACGCTATTACAATTATGGTACATTTTATTAACAATAGAATTTGTAATTTTTAAAAACAATCAAAGGATCAGGAAAGACTGTAAAATGCATACTTGCTGCTGTCAAGAGCCCTGAATTCAGTGCTAATGTTGGTGGCTTGGTTTCCTCTTCCTCTGACTCTCTACTTTCCTCTGGATCTCTCTACTTCTTAATGGCACCTGCAGAACTGTAGAAGGGCTAGAGTCCCTCTGAGCTTGTATTAGTGGACCCCTCTCAGTTCTTTCACATTTATTGCTTTTTCTATCTCATGCTGCTCTTTCATCATTTGTTAGCATGTGTGTGTGTGTGTGTGTGTGTGTGTGTGTGTATGTGTATGTGTGTGTGTATAAGACATAGAGAGTTATTGACGGTGTATAAGTGTGCATGTGTCCAGTGTTTGGGTTGATGTGTTTCGCTTGACTTTGGTGGACTGTTAAAGCTGATTTGTCCCTGCGGTGTCTGAAATTCTTACTACTGTGCCCAGCGTAACAACAGAGATCAGCACAGAGCAGAGAGCACGAGACATGGTAATATTTACGTGTTAATACAGTAGAACTTACAGCTCAGCTGCTATGATAGTGTAGGCTAAAGATACTTATCCATCAGCCTATTGTGCAGAAGACTTTAAAAATACATTTGACTTTGCATATTGACATTTTCATGAAACAATTTTTAAGTATGATATTTGTGTAATATGTAGTTTTGCTCTTTTATTAATTACATGTCCTAAAATGTAATATTTTTTTTTAATTATATTGAAATGAGATTTTATTACATTATATTTTTAAAGTACATTTATTGTTTTTTATTAATGTGTATTCATGGTCATTCATAAATTTGCATGTTTTCCATTAACAGTTTAGTGCTCAAGAATTTTGATCACATAATAAAAACAAAACAAAAAACAAAGACAAAAAAGGGACCTTCTCACTTGTATATTAAATATTACATGTTTAATTTTTACATTCATTATTTGAAAGGCTGTGAATCAAATCTAACTAATTACAGTAATCACACATTTTGTTAAATCACTATTAAATTATGGTACATGAAACATTACAACAAACACCACATTTTTACAAGTATTAATCTTTGATATAAGTATATGTATACATTCCATAAAATCAGTGGACATAATAATAATAAACATAATAGTAATAACCTATTTAGCAAAATTTTCTAGTGTTTTCTATTGGATTTTTTTATTAATAGAATATAGTGGGCTGATTCAATTCATATCAAACTTTATGGCAAGAGAAACTTAATTGTACATTGTTAATGCATTATTGCAGATGGGAGTTTTACTTACTGAAAAATGTTCTTAGGGCAGAAAGGAAAATATATATATATATATATATCAATTTGAATATATCAGAGAAGTCAACGGGAAAAACACATATGCAAATGTAAGTGAACATACCATATATTTTGTTCATGTACAGTGATAATTTTATCTGCTAAGAAACCCTAGTGAGTGGTAGACCAGGTTATAAGAAGATTGCTGAGTATGCTATCTATTTAATGAGAGAGATAACTGGCAAATAGTAACAAGGCACATGATAGTCTGCATCAGACAACTGTAGTGGACATTACTAATTTTGCAAAGAATAAAGCTTTGTAATGCCACCCTGCTGCCAGTCTGCGGTACAGCCGATGTTTGAGACAGAAACTCCAACTGAGCCTCTGCAGCTTTTTTAAAAAAAAGCTAATTTGCAACGTAATATCCCACGACACTTGTGTACATAAACAAAAATGGTATCCGAGAAACTTTGCTTTATTAACAGATATTGCACAGTTTTTGCTATGTTTGTTTCCTTAACTTTCTATTGTGACGTGCAGTGGAATTGCACTGCAATAGTGGGTATTTCCCTCTAACGTAATACTCCGGTATTCTATCAATGTATGAACTCATACACACAGAGGTAAGGGACAGTCGCTAATTTAAAATGTGTATAAAAATATATATATTATTGTGTATGTGCTTTCTTGAGTGTCCAGAAATCTTGACGTTTTTGTCTTTGTTAACTTGTCATTGGACTCCATCTGCAAGGTAAGAGTGTCATCCAAAAATATCTACACAAAATTACATGATGCAAACAATTTATAATTAATTTAACTCCCTTAATTTGTCATTTACAACCTATCCTTTGTAATCAATAGGATACCAGGGTAGGGTTGCACCAGCTTTGAGTAAGGTCTCACTTAAGTTGATAGATAGTGATCACACATGTGACTTTTCATTTAATTTGAAATCCAGTGACAATTCCTGACAACTAAACACAAACATGTCAAAGAGGGAGCTTATTTTTAATTTTGATTGATTGATTACGTTGTGGGGTACATTGATTATCAGAGACTTCTCATGGCAAACGAACTGATGCGACAATGCAATGCTATCGTTACAATAAGCAAAACAAAGAGTTTAACCATGTTTTGAACAACTGTCTCTGCAAAACATTTGCTAAACTCGCTTTAACACTTAACGAATGAACTTTGACTCGTTAATGGATAATATTTAATAAAAGTGAATGCCTGTCACTGACTAACCTCCCTGCCCTGCGTGACGTAACGCACACCTGCATCTTGATGAAATGAATGAAGATTTCCACTTGAGTTTTCAAGTTAGATATCCGAAATAAAGTGTCATTCTGTTGCCCTTTCCTCAGTTGAAAGGTGGAAATTCAGACTCTCCAAGTTGAATGGAATGATTCATGAATCACAGCAACAACAATACAGAGCATCACAGCTTTCCTCACAAGAGCGAACATTTGGACACACTTACACAAACAAACCAGGCACATTTGGCAGTGAACAGCAGGTGAGTGTTTCAAACAGTTAGATAGAGCACAGTTATGAACATGTACTCGAGTAATTAGTCCGAATACTCGAGTGCACAAAATTACCAAAATGCCCATCCCTGGTAACTACTAGTTAGTTTGTAACTAAGCTGGTGCTTAATTTGGTTGTACCACCTGTTCTGAAGGCAAGTCTTAACTAGTAGGTCATAAGCTCCCCGTAATGTATTGCTTAGATGATATTGATGATAAGATGATATGATATTTACCTGTATTGATCCACAGAACTGTTAAAAAACTGTGAATTTCAATTTGATCATTTTATGGTTGATGTTCAAACCTTGTTTGCTCACGTAACTGTCAGCAGTAATACATTATATCCCCATTGAAATACGATAGGTAGGGCTGTCACAATTATGAAATTTGGTTGACGATAAATTGTCAAACAAATAATTGTGATTATGATGATTAATTTGATGTTTTAGGGCTTACACTGATTAGTTGTCTGTTGAAGGGCTTTCACGATTAATTGTCATGTAAATATGTCATATTTTCTGCATGTGTGCTTCATAAACCATAAGAAGTCATTTTTATACAATGAAATATATATATATATATATATATATATATATAAATATAACATTTTCACTTTGTGGATTGAAGAAAGTGGTTCACTTTGTTTGAAGAGCATGATGCCGCAGCAGTGATGGACTCGGTCTCAGTGACAGTCTGTGACAGCGCGCACAGCTGTGTGAAATTCAGCTGTCGTAAAAATCCCATTCAATAATCTCTCGATAAATTTCACATTAATTCAGTTTGCAATTCACTCAAAGGTTGGTAGTAACAAATGTTCTACTGCAGTTCAGATGTGACTAGCTTGTCCACATTAACACAGTCTTTCACATCAGGAAAACTGAGAGTGTTGATGGTCTAATTTATAAATCTTACATCTTCAGGTGTAGCATAATATTGGCGGTTGTAGTTGTCTTTATGTCCATGCCATTCGGTCCAATCCACACTCTTCAAAAGAGTTTCAGATATTGACAGTCCTTGGTCAAGCCATATATCAATAAAGGCCAATAACTCTGTGTCAACATGTTATTTTACTCCCTCTTCTTTCATACACACATCAAGACCACTGTGTAAGTGCATTTCATTTACTACAGCACCTGTAAATCTGTCATCTTTGATGATTTGAAAAGACTCATAGGCATCAGAAGAATTAGCCCTTGTCTTTTTTGTTCTCCTCTTTTATCCCACTTGCTTTGATCGATCATTCACTTGCATAGTAGAAATATTCTTTATGAGTAGAAACAGGGGACTTGACGTTGCTGTTTGTTTCCTCTGCCAATTTCTTAATGTAATCTTGCATGAAATTGATTTCCTCTCCAGAAAAAGAAACAACTTTTTGAATGACTCGAGCATATTTTACTTCCTTTAATTTTCATTTAATGCCTTCAAGCCAAAAAATTATCCATTGATCTGAAAATGTTTAAAGAATATACATATATTTAAGTAATATCACATGAGCAAGAGTGAGATATGGCCCTACATCAGCACTGCTGTGATTCGGCCACAGGCCGAGTGCCCAAGGTAATTACACCAGTGCTGATGTAGGGCCATATGCACGATTGTGAGTGTGATATTGCTTATATACAACAGCTCAATGAACAAGTACATTTAAAAAAAAAATAGGAGAAACAGAGAACGGTCATAAAAACGCATTTGTGCATGGAACTACGTATTACGCGACCGATCAGAATCTGCCGTTGCAGGTTCAAAACAAATGATGTGTTCAAGCCTCCATCAGTAATTCAAAATCTTCACTTCAAAAATAGAAGCTTGTGCTGTTTCTAATAAGTCATTGGATAAAAAAAGGATAGACGGATGGATGTGTGTGTGTGTGAGAGAGTGAGAGAGAGAGAGAGAGTGCGCGAACACCTGTTGCCACACCCAATCAGAGATGCTTACAGCTTTCTGAAGGTCAGCTTTCGCAGTGGAATATAGACGTCCAAGCGGGGTATTCCTCTCTATTTTGGGGTAGTCGTTGCACAAATGTCATTCACTATAGAAACAGTATGTATCCAATGCGGAAACTCACAGAGCCTGTTCAATGTAAACAATGACTAACGGATTCACTTTACGTCACCAACTGGCTCAAATTACCACAAAAATGATCTTATACCACCACCTGCTGGCTAACATATGTTATTTTCAAAAATAAAGACAGTAACTCCTAACACATATGCATTATGCTTACACTTTAGTTTAGAACAGCACGAACACAAGCGGAGTGATACAAAGAGTGAAGTGCCTGAATGCTGATGCAGTCACACCATCAGTGCTGTGGTATATATATATATACACACACACACACAGGTGGCTAAATAATTGGAATAATGTACAGATTATGCTCTTTCGGAAGGAAATAGGTAGTTTAATTCACCAAATCGTCATTCAACTGATCACAAAGTATAGTCAGGACATTACTGATGTAAAAAACAGCACCATCACTATTTGAAAAAAGTAATTTTTGTTCCAATTTAGAAAGGTCCCATTTCCAGCAGCCATCTCTCCAACACCTTATCCTTGAGTAATCATGTTAAATTGCTAATTTGGTGCTAGAAAATCACTTGCCATAATATCGGACACATCTGAAAGCTATTTGGTTTTTTAAATGAAGCTTAACATCGTCTTTGTGTTTGTTTTTGAGTTGCCACAGTATGCAGTTGACTGGCGTGTTAAATGACAAAAGGAAACTCATCAGTCAATCATTGTTTTGAGGAATGAAGGCTATACAATGCTTGAAATTGCCAATAAACTGAAGATTTCATATAAAGGTGTACACTTTGTCCAAAGACAAAGGACAACTGACTGACTCTAACAAAAACAGAAAGAGATGTGGAAGGCCAGATGTACAACTAAACAAGAGTATAAGTACATCAGAGTCTCTGGTTTGAGAAATAGACGCCTCACATGTCCTCCGCTGACAGCTTCATTGAATTCTACCTGTTCAACACCAGGAATGTCACCAGAGTATCTGGACAAATTGACAGCTAGAATGCCAAGGATCTGCAAAGCTGTTATTGCTGCACGTGGATGATTTTTGGAAAGAAACTTTTGAAGAAGTTTAAGAAGTGTGTGTATATATATATATATATATATATATATATATATATATATATATATATATATATATATATATTTATATCATTGGTATCTTAGGTGAACAATTAAAAGTAAATACTTCATGAGAATCACATCTTTGTAAAGATATACAACACTTACGCGAACACAAGAGCACTGGAAATGTTAAAATTTAAATGACGGAAAAGCCGCAGTGGCTCAGTTTAGAGTTTCTGTTCTCAAACATCGGCTGTATCACAGACTGGCAAGACTGGCAGCGGGGTGACATTAAAAAGTTTTAGTCTTTGCAAAATTAGAATTGTCCACTGAAAAACTAAATCGCATCATAAATGCACATGATGCAATTTTCCGACACAGAATATCAGTCCTGTGCATTGTTACTATTTGCCAGTTATCTCTCTCATTAAATAGATAGCCTACTCAGCAATCTTCTTATAACCTGGTCTACCACTCACTAGGGTTTCTTAGCAGATAAAATTATTACTGTACATGAACAAAATATATGATATGTTCTCTTACCTTAGCATACGTGTTTTTCCCACAACTTAATAATGAAGCATCCTCCGGTGACAAAATATTCGCTCCAATTTTTCTAACATCTCTGACCCCGCCTCTTGGTTGTCTCCGTAAACCAATTATTATCCTTTCTGCCCTCAGAACATTTTTCAGAAAGTAAAACTCCTATCTGCTGCATTATTAGATACTATACATACAGATATAAAGCATAATGATTGCTGAAGTTTAAAATCTCTTACTGCCATTCAGTCTTTACAATTATACCTGCTGCAGCTTGCTAAATGGCCAGGACATTCAGTCTCTATTGCGCACACAATGGGCCTCAAGCAGGCGGTTTTGCTTTTGAAACTGGTTCAGATGAAAGTCAGTGAATGTTTTCACACCATGGGAAGAGAAACAGCAGCTTGCCCATATCACTCACCAGTTTGCGGGTTCAGCCTTCATTCTCCATACAGTTAATGCGCGCCCCTGTTTATTATGCCCGGGGAATGCGTCATGCACTATGAATAAGCGTACATTGCTTCATACAGTCAGTTACTGTGTAAGGATGTGCAATTGAATCAAGTGAGTACCTCCTGAAAATGTACATATGCAAATTGTAGCCACAGAAAGTGGGGAAAAAACATTGGTTTATTTTTGCCAATTCTATAAAAGTGCCTGGGTTTGTTCCTGGCAGGAAGCAGATGTCCTAACCCCGCCCCCACCCTAATTAGATCTTGTGAGGCTGAGTATCCTGCCAGGAACAACTCGGGACACCTTTCTTTTATCGCGTGAAGCTTCTGGAAGAAAAATAAATAAATGTATACTGCACTTATTGTGTTAATTATTTTTATTCACAGGAATTAATGTGTTAAATTTCCCACCCCAAACAATTTGTACTATGTTCAATTATTTATATTATGTAGAATGAGTACTAAAACAATACTGTCTCTTTAAGAGTAGCAGCAGTTCAGCGAGCATCGCAACAGTGTTTTAGTTGAGTGCATATTAACGAGAGTGGAGTCAAATTAATTTAAGCATTTGTGCGGTGTGTGATTAGAACTAAATATTTTGTTTTTGTTGTTTTTCATCAATAACTGACTGTAAAAAAATGAAAGGTTATTAAGAGATACATTATTAATTGACATGGATTGAGCAGATCTCGTCTTGAGACAGATATTACACGGAGTGAATCAAACCAAACTTTTGCTCTCATCAATCTGTGAAATGATCTCGCAAAATGTGTTGGCATGCGTAAGTGATTTATTTGCATTGTAGAGGGTTGCGCAGGGCAAAAAGGTTAATCTTGGGATTTTAGGAATCGATTTCGCAATGCATATATTTACCCAGCCCTAATAACATCTAAAACAGGTTTAGATGAACTGCTTAATTTATATACATGTTATAAATCATGTGCACTAAGATTGAACAATTTTTTGGAATTTTACATATTGTATTTATTCCACTACTATCTAACGTTCGAATACATTCACATTTCTGCATTGTATCTTTTTTTTTTAATTTTGCCATCCTTTGTGGTCTAATCTGTTCTATTCTCAGATGATCCTGTAGAGGTGATGTTAAAGTTTGGGTGTAAATGTTAAAAAGCAGACTAAAATTAAAATCTCTTTCCTTTCTGGGAAATTGGAGACAGACAGTCTCCAATACTGATATTATTTATGTGGATCAGAGTGTCAAACATGGGAGAGGATGACTCTTGCTCTGAACTAGAGGAAATGTGTTTCAGACTCAAGTACCAAAGATCTCCAAGAAAGCTTTGACACATCTACATGGCCATTAGCAGCCACACTGCAGTACTAGATCACCTAAAAGTATTCTAAAAAGTTGCTTCAAAATTTTTCAACATCATTATCAAAACTGAAATTTTGTTGATCAAGTTGTGGAACATTTGGTCCTTAAAAAACCCTTCCAAATGAATCACTGAGATTGGATGCGATTATATAGCTGGGTGTTAGTTCTTGATTTATGTTCTTGTTCTCTGGACAGGTGTAAAAAAAACTCTAAGCTCTATTTGAGAAAAAATAAATAAATGCACAGGCACCTTGTGGTTTGACTCTTTCAGAGACGTACTTAAAGTTTAATGTATGAGGTATCTTGTATCACTGAGAAACTTGAAAATAAACCTTAATATTTATGAAGTGGTTTCTTCAATCCAAACAATTTAGATTGGGAGGTCGAGACATTCAAGTAAAGACATTTCCTTCTTCCTCTTCTATGCTTTCTCTCTCTCTCTTTCATTCTCTCATCTGCTGTGAAACCGAGGTTAATTTCTTTACAAGAGTGCAGCACTCACGGAGCAATTACAACAGTGATGGAGAGTTTCCTTGACTCCCTGTTGTTTAAAACCTGTAATTTATGGCTTGCAAAGAGGCCACACTTAATTTCTCCTCTGTGGTTTAAGAGGGAGGCAGACATGCTCTCTCTTTTATGTGGCATGACATTTTAATAGGAGTTTAGGGAGAACTGCATCATCTCAATCTGGTTCTGACCCAATGGGCACTTGATCATTGTTTCCTCGTTTTAACGCACCATATTACCTTGAGGAGGAAAAGACACTGATTGTAAAATGGACCAGGGAATTGGCAGTCTTTGTAAATATTCTGGGCATGGAAATGTGTAGCTAATTGTTCCACCACCAATGCAGAGCGATAGTGATGTTTTTTGTTGTTATTTTTTTTTAGGGAGTCATTTTCCTTGAGTTTAGGATGGTCTATTTTAATGAAATTAATATTGATCTAAACGTATCTAAACAGAGACTATTATGGAATCATCAGAGATGTACTCATTGTCACATCACATGACTTATTCCATGCACTGCAATATATTTTGTTTTATCCTTTACCTCCTTTATGGAGTACTGTGCATGTGTGTGAAAGAGAGACTGACTATAGTTTCTGTCACCACAGAAACAGATTTGCACCATCCCTTGCTTTTCTATGGAGATGGGCTTGTCACAATCCAGCCAGTATTTATAGCATTACATAGAAACAAATCTCCCATCATTCCTACTAAATGACATCCAACTGCAAGTTTCACTTTGTTCTGTGAACTGTTGTCAGCTATTGCACACCTGCAATGTGTTGGCCCTGGCTTTGTATTTTCCAAACAAAATGAGACTTTTATTCAACTATCTGATTTTCTTTTCTACAATTTCTCTCTCTGGTAAGATAATTTTATCTCTTTTAATTCCCTTTGACTTTGGCTTAGTTCCAAAACCAAGTTAGCTTACTACGTAGGCAGTATTTTAAGGCATCGAAGGTGCACTGCTAATGCAAAAGACCGTTCCAAAAGGAGATTTTGCTGCCTTATCCCTTGTTTTGCCCAATAAGGCAGCATCTGCCCTATGTGGAGAAGGCAATCTCTGTTCAGTGAAAAAACAAACAAACAAACAAACACACAAAAAACACCCCAGGTGTTGCACAAGTTGAAATATTATAAATACTGTATGTTGTAAATATACTTTTATTCATTCACTACTGAAAATGCCAATAAAATAGTTCACTCTGAATACAATTTGACCATTTTAAACCTAATTTGTCTATGATATGCATTTGTATGCTAATTAGAGTATTGCACAATTAGCCTAGCATCATACTAGTGTAAATCTAGACACTATAAGATGAGACAGGTCACTGGGATATTTGTTAATGGGAGAAACACTCATCTGAATATAGCAGCTGTTGGAATGGAAGTTCTGCCTTAAAGTTAAAAGAGTCAATCACCTTTTTGATAGAGACATCGCCTGACAGTTTTCATCGAGAAAGCACATGTGCACAAACTGGAGCAGCATGAAAATTAGCATTTTTTTGCATTATCTCATCGAATGAAGCAAAATGTACTAATTGATTGTTGCCAGATTTTACTGCTGATTTGATATACGTTATTTGCTCATAATCTTGACCGACCGTTTTAGAGATTTCGGTCTTACCTCATTCAATTTGATAGGAGCTGTCCTTGTATCAATAGAAAATAGACCGTCTGAAGGTTTTACAAACATGGCCGGCAAGTGACCTGACTTGCTTAAAAGGGACTTTGGTGAAACTCATCTGAAATATAATTGGAATCAAGTCTCTTGTGTGTTTCACTGGAGAATCGCTACGTATTTGTGAGCTACCTTCAAATGTCTGTGTCATTAAACCTGGAAATTCAGGCAGCTAGCTATAAACATACTATCTGTATAAAATATATCTTGCTCAGAAATATTCTCTTCAAACTGTTGTTCCATCTTCAAAGTAGTGGCAAACTGAAATAGAAAAACAAGTAAAATAAGTAAAAGGAGACTTTACTCTAATGGCCACTATTGCACCCCTTAAAGGCCAATTTACTGGGAAAACAAGCTTCTTTTAGTTCACCTAGAATGATGATGAAATGCAGTGATGTTTTTGTTCTGCCAAGGTGTACATTTGGTCATATTTCTCCTGTCCTTGTACATCCCTGAAATTCTTGACCTAGGAAAACTAAGCTAGTTGAAGAGCATTGATGATTAGTTAAAACTAAACATGGGTGTGTTTTGGAAAAAGGCAGATTGGCCATGACAAATGTGTAGATTTATGAAGTCAGGAAAGATATTTTTACAAAAGTGGAAGGGGCAATATATGACAAGTTTAATAAGGCAAGCAGCGCTGAAAGTGATGATCCACGGAAGAGAAATATCTGCATTATTGGCATTACTTCTTCCAGGAACAGTACGTTAAACACAGTGACATCACTGTGGTGATTTGGGCATAGCCGAGCGATGTCTGTGGAGAGCAAGGCCGGGAGAGGAAGAACAGTAAGGATTGACACCTGGGGGAAATGATCTCTAACAGCTGTTCTGTGCTATAGTGAGAGCTGGAGAGAGATAACAGGGCAGTCCAGACCACTGGAGGGGGGGAAGTGACACAAAAACCTGGCTGTGTGTGTGTGATCAGTGGGCTGAAAAGCTATTAGTGTGTGTTTACATTGAAAAGTGTTATAATTAAGACTTACATTAAATTGTTTATCCAGCTCCTGCTTCCTCCTTCCACGAGAGAACTAGGACTCTATCACAGTCACCCTCAACAAATACATTTTAAAAGGATGCAGCGTGTAGTATAAATGCCAGATTATTTCACCTAGGGACCTTTTGTTCGTCCAGGAGAAATAAAATCTGCTTCTTCAACCAAAAATCAACTGATCATGCATTTTGTGATTATATCAATCTATTTAATAATGTATTATCATAATTTTGTTTTATTAACCTCTTTTTTTTTCTCAAGGTTATAACTATGTTTTTTACTGTAAAGCAATTTGGTTCAACTCCTGCTGTTTTTAAATGTGCTCTATAAATACATTTTGACTTGACTTTTTCAATAGTATAAATTATGCTTAAGGCAATGCTGAGAACACAAAACGTACTTGTGTTGCTTTAGGAATTGCACTATAACACAATTTGTAATGAAATAAGGTGTGAAATCAAACTAGCTTAGCTAGAAGTAGCTTTGTCCTCATACTTGAATACAGTAGGTTTCTGGCAACTACCTAACTAGGCAGTAGGTAGCAAGGAAGCTCACAAGGACAAAAGAGCTTTTATTTCCATATTTCTGCACAGGTCCATCAAGTTGCTGTCAATCTGAACAGTGGCATCTGATACAAAGTTCCTACTGTAGCCAAGAGAACAGCAAAAACAAGCTGGCGAGAGAGTGAACTCGCAGGAGATGTGTATTGTGGAATAATGTAGTATGCCAAGAAGGCTTAAACAAACACCCATCAACACTCTATACACCCGCAGTGGCGATCAGGGTTTGGCTGTGGACATCTTACTACTCTTGTATATCACACTAACGCTGTCTCAGTGCAGACCCCTGGGCTCAAAGCATTCACTCTGATCATGAGGGTGAGTCCACAAACAGCTGACATTGCATCCATCTCTCTCCCTTGGTATGCTCCAATAGTGGACAGAGTAGAGGAGAGACACTTTCATTCTAACTCCAAATTCTGCCTCATTTACATCTTTGGGGCAGTTGGAAGAAGCCCCACTGCCCTGAATGGCCCCCAGCAGTCCTCTCATTGCAGACCACTTTGCCTCTGGGTTTGTCTCTGTCCAGGCCTGTAACTTCCATAAAGTTTCATCTCTCACTGCAGGCCTTTAAAACTGTACACTGAAACTGCTGAACTGTATTGAAATGGTTCAAGCAAGCACAATGGTCTTGAGACTGCACAATCTGGCACAGTGGCTCATCATATTGAATGGGGCCTTTGTTATTTTCTTTACCAAGCATATTGTGATTTCAAAAGTGCTGTGTGTAATTTTTTGGATGTTTAAATACTTTCTTTGTATCCCAGCTTCATATGCTGAGACAGCTATAGTAAATAATTTGTAAATTGATCCCTCTGGAGGGTGTAAACTCTGTGGCTCTGCTGCACTAATCATTGCTCTGTTTGAGTATCCTGACCACCTCGACATATCAAAATCTGCAACACCAATGGCTTGAGTTTGTAGCGGACTGTCTGTTTGTTCATCCAATGGAAGATCTATATTGTATATTGTAATGTGTGCAGATCTCATTTTATTATTTTACCTGCATTTTTACATGTTGAACAGATTGTCATTATGACCGAGGTAAATCAGACTGATTACATTGTGAATTCAGCGATAGAAATTCAAAAGTTCTGCTGCTGAAATCTGTCTGTGCTTGCCAAAAATCCTGTGTGTTCATGTTTGGTAAATTGCTGGGTAAAGAGATTTGAGAAACTTGTTCAAATGTTTTGCAATTTCTTTTGGTGATGTCATTTGCAGATAAATCAGACAATTAGATCTTCCTTGGAATCTTCGGAAATCTTCAGTACAAAAGATGTTGCTATTTCAGCTGAAAAGTTTTCTAAATTGTCCTTTCAAGGTGGGATTACTTTTCTGGGAGTAGGAAATTCAGATAATTTTTTTTACTTTACAGGTTGTTACAATCTGTGATCTCATGAAAATGTTTACGTATTCTCACATAAAATCTGGTTCTAGCAAGCGTACATTTGCTTATGTTTGCGAAGATACCAAAACATACAATATTTATGTATTGACAGCATCTAAAACGTTATAACTACAAATTAACAACGTTTGAGATGTACAGTGTTGGGGAGTAATGGAATATATGTAACAGGATTACATATTTAAAATACAAAATATAAGTAAATACAGTTACAATTTAAATAATTGGTCAGTTACAATTTAAATAATTGGTAACTAGAATACAGTTACATTCAAAAAGTAGTTTGATTACTGAAGTGATTACTTTATATTTTATTTTAATTTGTTTCATTTAATATTTAGTCCTTTCAGATGGAAAACATTTATACATATAAATGATGTGATCAAAAGTGCATTTGAAAAGCGGTGAAACACTTTCTTATGATGTGTTACATTCATACGAGCAGACAGAGAAGTACGTTTTGAATTAAGTTTGGAGCAGCAGTTAGAAATAAACCTTGTGTAAATTGTCAGCTTTACGCTAATCTAAAATGCTATTTCTAGCCATTTTACATGCACATGTTACCAGACATGATCATATTTTATTATCAAGAAAATTCAACTTAGATCATAATTAATTTTTTTCTAGTAAGACCTTGATATTAATATTTTTTTTTATTGTTTTCCTGTAAAAATATCTAATAATCCTTAAAACAAGATCAATTTGATTAATCTTGTTTTAGAAACAACAGAATTCAGAGAATGTATTTTTAACAAGTGTATTTTGTCTGACTGTACTGGCAGTTTTTATAGTCAAAACAAGTGAAAAAAATCTACCACTGCTGAAAAAGTAATCCAAAGTATTTAGAATACGTTACTGACCTTGAGTAATCTAATGGAACATGTTACAAATGACATTTTACAGCATGTATTCTGTAATCTGTAGTGGAATCCATTTCAAAAGTAACCCTCACAACCCTGGTTTTCCTTACTGATTCCATGCATATTGAATTCATGGAATTAATTGGTCAATTGTATTGTATTTAAAATAAATAAGATAAATTGAACGTAAACACATTTAATGCATTTACCTAATTTAAAATGATATGTTTTTGTGGATCTCAGTTTGGCTTTCAACACCATCATCCCAGCTATACTCCAGACTACACTAAACTACACCAGCTCTCTGTTCCCACGTCTATCTGTCAGTGTATTACCAGCTTTCTGACAGACAGGCAGTAGCTTGTGAGAAAGGGAAAATTCACTTCCAGCACCTGTAAAATCAGCTCTGGTGCCCCCCAGGGATGTGTGCTCTCCCCACTACTCTTCTCCCTCTACACCAATGATTGCATCGCCAAGAACAGCACTGTGGCAGCAGTGGAGTCAATCAGGTTCCTGTGAACTACCATCTCACAGGACCTGAAGTGGGAGACCCACATTGACTCCATTGGGAAAAAGGCCCAGCAAGGGTGTACTTTCTTCACCAGCTGAGGAAGTTCAACCTGCTACAGGCAAGGCTGATACAGTTTTACTCAACAGTCATTGTGTCTGCCCTTTGCACTTCAGTAACTGCCTGGTTTGGTTCAGCTAGTAAATCAGATATCAGAAGACTACTTAGGACAGTTCGGACTGCTGAGAGAATTATTGGTTGCCCAAACATTTATTGGATTATTGGAACATTACCCAAAGCAGAGGATTTGATGTCTGACAGTGAACAAGCAACTCGTCACAAATATAGTATCCTTATATCTATCTAGTGTATTAACACATTACGCTAAACGTGTACATTTTAAACATGTAATTTATTTATTTAATCAGGAAGACACTTTTAAAATCGTTTGTCTCAAGAACTGTGTGATGTAACAAATTTTCTTTCCATCCCTATTAAATTTATCATCCTCTTACATTATACAGTTAAGATATGTTTAGTGTTGGGTTTAGAGGTGGGACTAGAGCTCTAAAACACTGGAGAGAAATTAAATAAATACACAAAACAACCAGAAAAAAAAGCATCTCAGCGTAACTTCCTCAGATGACCCATACTAGCCAGCTGCATAGAAAAGAGCATCTTTTAGATAATAAAGCAGATACAGACATCAGGGTTCCCACAGCACACCGTTGTCCCAAGGTAACCGTTACTAATTTATTTTGAGTGAACCTACCTGAGTGAGTCTTTGATGTCATTCTGTTTGATTGGCAATATGCCAATAATGAACTAGGATTAACTCTCTGAACGTGGTCTGAATCAGGAGAGCTGGAAAAAAATGTGTGTGTCCAGTGGCCCTGAAAAGGAGTAAGACATTCCTGGGGAGAAATCCCATAAGCGTCAACTGGAAGATTGACAATGGGATTAGATCACTTTGCTGTCTTTTGGTGAAACATTGCAAGGCTGAGACTGATAAATAACATATCTGGAGATATAGTGAGAGTGTAAATTAATAAAAATTGATGTTTTGACAAAGTCTGCAATTTTATCTGCATTCTCCATTGATTAAAATGGTATGATCTGGATGGGTTGCTGTGCTGTATCCTGAAAACAAGCCACAAGCTCCCATTTTGTCTTGTTCTTGTTTATGCTTTTGGTCATGAAAATCGTCTAGGTTAACCTCCGTTCCCTGATGGAGGGAACGAGACGTTGTGTCGAAGAAGCGACACTAGGGGTCTCTCTTGAGAGCCTTTCGCATCTCTGATCTATGAGAAAAGGCCAATGAGAAATTGGCAGACAGAATGTCTTTTGCATGTCCCGCCCCTGGACATACGGGCATAAAGGTAGGGAAATTAATCTGTTTCATTAAGGATTTTTCTGAGGAGCCGACAAGGAGGTTCGGCCGCAACAGCGGCTCGGTTCAACGATGTGGCCGGGAGGACACTACGTCTCGTTCCCTCCATCAGGGAACGGAGGTTACATCCATAACCTAGACCCTGTGGAGACCACACCTGCCCAGACTGGGGGAGGTAAAGAGTGGTAAAATACATCACATGGGCTTTTAGGTCACATCTGGAGAATGGCGCGGTGGTAGATCCTACCTCATTGGGAGGGAGGAGTTTACACTCTAAAGTGGCGCTTGTTCGCAAATTGGTGTTCTTCTCGGGCTGAAGACCCACAGAGGGTATGTTGTTCCTTGTCCTCCCTGAACTTGCACAGCACCTGTGCAAGAAGGCTCATTGGGGGAAATGTGTACTTGCGCAGGCTGTGGGCCTCTTTTAAAGATTGAGCCTCTTTTCGGGCATACCAGAGCAGGCAGTGGGAGGTCTATTGGGAGGTGAACAGGTCTACCTGTGCCTTGCTGAACCGTTCCCAAATCAGCTGGACCGACTGGGGGTGAAGCCTACACTCTCCGCTGGGCAAGCGCTGTCGTGATAGCACATCTGCTACCATGTTGAGGTTGCTTGGGATGCGAGTGGAACGCAGTGACCTGAGTTGCTGCTGGCTCCAAAGGAGGAGACGACAGGCGAGTTGTGACATGTGGCGGGAGCGTACGCCGCCTTGGCGATTTATGTACGCTACCGTGGTGGTGCTGTCTGATCAGATCAAAACGTGCTTGCCCTGAATTAGCGGGAGAAACCTCCACAAGGCAAGAAGTACAGCCAACAACTCTAGGCGATTGATGCACCAGCGCAGCGGGGCCCCCGTTCCAACGGCCCTCGGCTGCGTGCCCATTGCACACGGCGCCCCAACCCAATCTGGAGGCATCAGTAGTGACCAGGACCCGTTGGGACACCTGCTGCAAAGGGACTCCTGTCCGTAGAAAGCAGAGGTCTGTCCAGGGTCTGAAAGTTTGGCGGCAGGCGATATGCCTGTACTGATACGCCTGGCCCTCGAACGCGAAACGTAGAAAGGGTCGACGTCGAGGCAAGATTGAAACGTGGGAGTACGCGTCCTTCAGGTCTACCGCTGCAAACCAATCTAGATGCCGGACGCAAGTTAGGATGTGTCTTTGCGTGAGCATTTTGAACGGGAGTTTGTGCAAGGCCCGGTTGAAAACTCGCAAGTCCAAGATCAGTCATAAGCCACCGTAAGGGCTGTAGGTACCCTTCTTCATCTCGGCTCTTCACAGGCTCTATCGTGTCTTTGCCGTGCACTGCGGTAAAGCAGACACACGCGAAGGGGGGCGGAGGCCTGGCAAACTGAATTGCGTGGTCCTGGCCAGTCAGCGCGACGGATTGAGAAGTGAAAGCCACACATCCAAGCTCTGTGATAAAGGCACTAAGGGAACGATTATTTTTATGTACCCAGCGGGGTGGAGCAGGTAATGCGGCGTCGAGAGGCAAAAAGCACATCTCAAGGCTCTGGCGGTGAGAGAAGTCTCAAAGCATTTACCTTGCTCCGCACATCCAGCAGGGGGCGGGTTAGTGACTGAGGAGGAGGTCCCGTGGAGGCGTCCTCTAGACTCGTCAGAACCGGCCGGCCGGGGGTCAGTAGTCGTGGGGCTGGAGGCGAGAGGTCTGCGTCCAATGTGCCGGGACAGTTGAGGTGTGGCAGCAGAGTGCCGTGAGAACGGCATTTGGGGGCCAGGTGACCCAGAGAAAGAGGAAATTGCTCTATTATTGAAAATGTACAGAAAATACCTTTAACTGAAGGTTCTCTTCCCGGGGGATGGAGTGGTCTGCTTACCAGCTCCGGAGAAAACGTCTCGGTCTCTGGGTCATCCGTCTCAGGACCACTTGGGAGTCTTCCAGGTCCTCGAAGGGGTTCGTGAGGCGGGGGGCGTGCGCTTCCTGTGGGGCGCTCGACACAGGGGCTGAGAGCTGGGCCCGGGTTGAGGCGGAGCTGCGCGTTTTTTGAAAGACGCAGGAGGACGCCCTCAGAAAGCAGACGGAGCTTCTTCACCACTGAGGACTGCTGAGCGGAGTCGTCAATGGTGCCACCGAATAGACCGAGCTGGGAGACGGGGGAGTTTGAGAAAGCGTGCTTAGTCTACCTCCCATATCTCAACCAGGTCCAGCCATAGATGACGTTCCTGGACCACAAGGGTGGCCATCGCCTGTCCGAGTGCCAGCGCTGGGACCTTCGTGGCCCCGGGGGGCGCGATTGGTCATTGAGCACAGTTCCTGCAGCACATCAGGAACAGGACTACCAAAGTGCATATTTTTAAGTCCCTTGGCCTGGTGGGTTCCACCTGTCCGGTGGTGCTGTAGGCTTTGGAGGTCAGTGACGATGTCATCCTACAGGCCCTGGATCGGGCCTCAATCCCGAGCTCGGACGGAAGCAAGCAAGCGTGCCGGGGGGTGGGTGGTTCACGGGGATTTAACCAGTGAAACTGAGCCCGTCATTATCCCCAAATCAATCCCGTAGGAAGGAGGCGGGGCACAGGGGGCGGCTGAAGTGGCTTTCTCTCGTGAAGTAAGAAAACCGCGACTGCAATGCTGCCAGGGCTATGTTCTCGCACTAAGAACACGAACCATTCATAAAACGCTGCTTGCTTGTGATCGCAACCCAGGCATGCGAGGCAGCTTTTATGACCATCAGAAGTGGAGAGAAATCAACCGTATCCAGAAACTACACAGAGGCGGAAAGACGTCTTTAAAAAGACACTTCCTGAAAAGGACGTTCAATGCCAGCTGTGCATTTCTCTTATAGATGAATAAACTCTTTTAGGAAAACATTCTCTTTTAAAAGCACCATCGAAGCCCCCAGGGGCAAAGCTGCACTGCTGTGCAGAGAAGGAGAAAGCCGCTGATATGCGCCGTAGATCCAACAGCATATGCTCTGAGAGATGAGAGTAAGAGTTTTTGTGAATCGCAGCTCGCTGCTCACACAACCAGGTGGCTCCCAAGCAAATTTCTGAATGAAACAGATGCATTTCCCTCCCTTTATGCCCGTATGTCCGGGGGCGGGACATGCAAATTCTGTCTGCCAATATCTCATTGGCCTTTTCTCATAGATCAGAGATGCGAAAGGCTCTCAAGAGAGACCCCTAGTGTCGCTTCTTCGACACAATGTCGTAGTGAGCGACAGACGGAGAACTATTGGCTAAGAGGTAGCATGGCTCCACCCCTTTCCTTACCCTCAGAGAGAGCAACTGACAGAAAACAGTTTCATTTTAACCCCCAGTGGTGAATAGATATTCCAAGTTTGTACATTGAGCATGAAATTCATTTCTCAACAAAAGGAAAGTGAAAAGTACAGATTTCCTAATGTGTTTAAAGTTTTGTGTGGCTGGGCATCCATCCAGGCCCATTTCTATGGTAACGCATTGTCAACCTCTCTCCAGCACAATAACAACCAATAACTGTGATTGCTGACACATAAAAGTTCGGCAGTAATCTTGTTCCCCCCAGTTAAAAACAGCAGCTCATACGTCCTTTCCCATTCAGAGTGGAGGGAGATTATGGGGCTGAGTTCACTAACCACAGAAAAAAACATGTCTTCATTTCAACCTGAGAAATTCACAGGGAAGCCTTGTTTGAATTACAATTCCCAGGTGGGTTAGAAACGTGTAGAGAGAGCCCTAAGTATAATGAATGCCTCCGTCAAATGAATTGACATTGAAATTATTATTACGAAAACATTTAACATTTTTATCAACACCTTGCTGATGTTTTGTTTTTACAGCGGGAGCAAGACATGTATTAATGCAGAAATCTAGTTGTTAAATAAGGGTGTTTATTTGCAGTGTTGGGAAGTAATGAAATACAAGTAACATGAATATGTATTTAAAATACAAAATATAAGTAACTGTATTCCACTACATTTACAATTTAAATAATTGGTATTTAGAATAAAGTTATATTAAAAAAGTATTTTGATTACTGAAGAAATTACTTTGCATCATATTGTCAGTAAACCTTGTGTAAATTGTCAACTTTACGCTAAGCTAAAATGCTATTTCTAGGCATTTTACGTGCACATGTTACCAGACACGATCATATTTTTTATCAAGAAAATTCACTTTAGATCATAATTTCTTTTTTTCAGGTAAGACCTTTGGTATTAGGGCAAAAATCATATTCTTGATAATAATTTTTGTATTGTTTTCCTGTAACAATATCTAAAAATCCTTAAAACAAGATCAATTTGATTCGTCTTGTTTTAGAAACAACACTGCATAAGATATTTGGGTTTTTCAGAGAATGTATTTTTAACATTTGTATTTTGTCTTACTTAAAAAATCTACCAGTGCTGAAGAAGTAATCCAAAGTATTTAGAATATGTTACTGACCTATGTTACAAATTACATTTTATACACATGTATTCTATAATCTGTAGTGGAATACATTTCAAAAGTAACCCTCCCAACCCTGTTTATTTGTGACCAAGTGTTCTTATAGATGCACAGGATCTTGGTGGTCATTTAACAAACATTCAAAATGTAAATTTTTTTAGTTCTATATGAAAGTGGAGCTCAGCATTTTATTAATTTTTTAACATCTAAAAACCTCTAAATGGCCAAAATGCAAGTATGTGAACACACATGCTTCTAATAAGCAAACTGAAATTCTTGCATCATTGCATTCCAAATTTTCAGAATGCAATTTATAATGCAATGCAAGTACTTCTTGCATTCTTAATTGTTTAGCCAGGGGCGTTATAGCAGGCATTAGCATAGAGCGTAAAGTGTCTTCTTCTATGTTATCTTGTAGGCAGTAGTAGTTTTTACTACTACAGTCATGGCATTCAGTTTATTAACAAAGATATTTGAAAGTAACTCTATCGCCCCATTGAGTACTGAGGTTTGTTCCCACCATAGTGTTTGTCAGACTGATCTAACTGGGAATTTGGCAACAATAGGTCGAAAATTTTTATGCTAAAATTTGTCTGTGCTCACTGAAATTTGAAATAGCCCCCAGTGGCTGAAACTGAAAGTGTTGTTGAACAATTTAAATTTTTTAATTTTTAGAAAATTATGTAATATAATCAACAGGAATTAATATTTTATAAACTCTATGCCCTAACCTAAGCCCTAAACATAACCGTCAGTGGAGTACAAATGCTAAATACAACCTCCAAATAATGCTCACCATTGTTTATGTGAACACAGTTACTTCTGGTATCTCTGAGGTTGCTTTCCAAAACATACTATCAGTAGCATTAGAGGGAAATGTGTTCCTGCTTGAATTGATGCAAACATGTCTGATGGTGGATGGCACTTGAAAGTAATTCAGCCTAATGGAATCGATTTCATGATCCTGTGTCATCATGATGAGTATGTATATCTGGAAAGCACACATACAGGCATTTGTGTCTACGTAGAGTGTGTTTCTAAAGATAAGGATGTATCCTTGATCATTTTGGATACTCAAATAATGGAAAATTTTAAAGTTTGTTATATACAGCAGTCCAAGATATGGCAACATAATCCTCTTAAACTATGACTATTGCATATGCTGCTAAATGAATTTACTGACAGAATGTAAACAAATGTCCTCAGAAATATGGGATTTTAAAAGATTACACAGTAACAGATTTTCAGATTCCCTGATGTCAACACACAGAATTAGCAGCATTCTAGCTTGATTAAGGAGTTTTGGAAACTTGCCTGAAGAATGCTGTGATTGTGTACTCAAAACAAACCAAATCTACACTAGGATCATGGTGCAACTTGAACGTGCAACTTTTTCGTTCAATATTTATTGCGAGCAGATGCTAAAGCACACACCACAAACACACTCTAAAGCATGTAGATGTAGTTTTAGTTTTTCAGAAATTTTATCCTACACCCGCACATCCTCAATCCGGAACTTTAACATGGAGTTAGAAAGAAAAAAGTACAATAGTTACATAATCAAATGATTTTTAAACTTGAGGAATGACTTCCCACTCTCATCAGCCTATTTCTGCGTATTTTAAAGTAGATTTTAAATGAGCACATGACTTTGCATGAAATGCTTTTTTATACTGATGGCTTAAAAAATTGTGAATTATGGCAATCCAAATTTAACAGACATGCTAACAAGCAGAGAACTGCATGTACATTTGGAGTCCAGGAACAGATAAAGAGATTTGGTTTGGAAATAGAAAATGGATCACACCTTGATTCATGCCCAACGGCTAAAGTTCTGGCCAGACGTAGAGTAAAAATAAAGAAAAAAAAAGATAAAATGCTTATAGTTCTTAGTCTGAAGACACATCCAAAATGTATTAAAAAGAAAAATTACAGCAACATTGCACTGCTCTTCGATGTTTCATTACTTAGTGAAAGAATGATATTATTTACAGTGATTAAAGATAAATGCAGGTAATTTAACTTTAAATACTTAAGACTGAGCACTGGACTGAGACTTAAACTTCAGACTAATTAATTGCACACAATAAAATATTACTACAAGAGGAATATTAAAAACTCCTGTCATATTGTCTTTTTAAAACAGTCCACATAAATTATATCTTTTTAAGCTGCCTCTCATTTTTTAACTGTAGCCGCAGTTTTATATATATATATATATATATTGTGACACATTAAATAGCTGTTTGATTGAGTATAAATAGGCTTCCCTTACCATGATGACATCTGATTAATTTTCACAAAATTAGAAAAAAATAAATTGTTTTATGAAAGGCTTGTAACATGCTGATTAATAAAGCTAAATCTAGATGAAAAAACAAACAAACAAAACGTTATAGTCTAAATGTGGCACGCTAACTTGTCCTGACACAAAACTTGGCTCAGCTGAATCACATATCAGACAGATGAAGATAGTTTCACTTTGCTTAATTTTTATTCTGCTGTGTGTTTAAGCAGAAGACGCCAGTATCTCTAGCTGTGTCTCTGCTAATTTTGTTAAAAGAAATGCACCTGCAACTCATGTCTATAGCGGGGAGACAGGCAACACACTCAGAGCAGGAATAAAGCAAGCTCGTTCAATGCCAGGGAATAATATAAAGTCGGATAACTAGCACAAAGATTCAGAGATTGGTCTGAATTTAATTGTCCTTCGGCCTGGATCTGGACTGGAGTCTGCCATGTAATTCTAATTACACATATTTTCCTATATACTGTAACATGTATTACACCTTATTCACTAAACTGGAAAACACTCTGGACTATAAATAATTAAAGTGAGATCTTACATATGGTCAAAATCCACACATGCAGTCCAAATGCATTCCTTCAAAAATGATCCAAAACAAACACTCAATTTTAACAAACAACTCTTCTGAACACATATTTAATGTCATTTGTAAGCATTGTAGGATATTTGTTATGCAACAGGAAACTTTAAATTGCCCTCATTCTCACACCATTATATGTAAGGATATTTGGTATGCTGAATTTAGAAGGGAATTTAGGGTCTTGAAGTATGTGAGCTATGGACTACATTAAACTGTCCTTATTGTACCTTATTAGGTAATGACATGTATAATGGAATTAGTTGTGTTCGACAACCATTATAAATTAGATAAATTACAAATAACTAGATCATTTATCTTAATAGATTCTCCACCATTAAAATTGTGATACAACGTTTTGTTGTATCTGCTCACAATTTCTACTGTAAGGAATTAGATTTAATGAGTGAATTATGATTAATTCACTAATTGGAGTGATATTATTCTCATGGGTTATTGAAAATAATATCACATGTATTTAGGTACAGCTTTGAAGCGAAATCTTTTAGAAACAGGGATGAGATTATTTATCAAAATATACCACAGTCACATCATCTTTGAACACAGACAAACTTTATTACTATTCTAAACATAAATCTAATACATATATACATAATACAGGTTGGTGAAAAGAGTGATCAGTACAGTGAAAATGAACTTTATGGAGTCTGCTGACAATTCCTTAAGAACCAATTATCCTTCTTTCTTCTTTGAGTCTACATCGATTTGCTATCAGATTACACAAATTATTTAATTAATACACCAGCACTTTGAGCACAATATTGGAGATGTACTTGGCGTGTCTTTATGGTATTTCCTTACGTTCTTTGTGTTGCTTGGTTCGTGGCGCTTGGTCGAAAGTTCATTCCGTCGATGTTTTTAACCCATGTATGATCGAATTTATTGTCTGTATGAATGGTGAGGTTAGCTGTGCAGCGAGGCCTTCTCATTCCTTCTCGGGACATCGAGTCCTGAGCTTCCTTGGTCCTCACATTGCATGGACCTGGCAGTCAGCAGAGCGACCAGACGAAGCATGGGCAGGCAGAAGAGAGGAGAGCCAAAGAAGGAGAGACTGAAGAGGCAAGAGAGGCAAGAGACAAGAGAGCCAAGATCAGAGAGAATGTGTTCTTCCTGTTTGAAATATTTGAACTGAAATTGACCGCATCCCCAAAGGTGTCCTGCACCAATCAGATGTGCTTTTTCAGAGTCACATGGTTAACTGGGCTCTCTTTTCCAAAAGTCGATATTCATTGTCATCGCTTGCATACTAAACACGATAATTTTTTCATGGATGTTATCCGTGTAGGTAACAAAACGTGACAATCCCTGGTTACAAAATAATACTGGTTAATTCATAGGTTATACTACATGGATGAAACATTACATACATTTTAAAGAGGTACATTAGGCTATAATCATTAATTTGTCAGTTCTACAAGTTACCACAGTTCAAAGCAATTGTCTGAATGCCTAGCAAGACAAGGTATTTGTAAAACAGATCAAGGACACGGGCAAGGAAGAGGCGAGAAACCGGCTTGACAAATAAACTAAAGGTTTAATGTAAAACTCAAAAGACAAACACATAAGATAACGGACATGTCCGTAATTGAGCTCTCTCTCTCTCTCGATCACCGTCCGTGAGTGGCCTTTATCCCTCTTGACGGCTTAATTAGCCTAATATGGGACCGGACGTGCGTAATCACGCCCCGGTCCCGCCCTCCACCGTGCCACAGTATTGTATGAACTATGGATTTAAATGCATTCTGTACATTTTGGAAGGTTGATTCAGCAAAGTACTGTGACTTTGTGTGAGATGTTTCTGGATTAAGGAATGTCTTAATATTTGAGTCATGCAAATCTGATGGTCTTTTGGAAGCCTTTCAAAAGAGAAGTCTGCTTTAACTCTGTGTGGAAGATCAGGAGGTCAGGTTGCGGAGGGGCCTTTCTGACCAATAAGGAGGCCTGGGCCTTTTGATAAATGACAGTGAAGAATTCCAGGATTGCAAAGGTTGAAAACTCTAGATTCAAGTCATGTTGTTTCAGTTCTTCTGCATGTATAATACTACAGCATTTTGTGTAAAATTTTATATTTACCCAAACAGGTATCAACAAAACCATGAGAGTCATTGTCCCCGATGACTTAATACATATTTTCACTACTTTGACAGATTCTCTAAAAAACACACTATCCAGGCTTGTTAACACCTGTGAGAAGACTTCAGAACTGAGTGAAACTACAGTGCATGCTGATTTTGGCTCATTAAATGGGTTTGAATGTATGCCTGCATTGGCTCTTTTATTTCTTCTTGGTGCTGGTACAGACTTTTTCATCTCTGGTTCAGACACTCTAGGAGCTATGCCAGTGTCAGGCTCAACCTCTCTGTACCAGACACTCAGAGCTGCGTCTCACATATCCACTAGCTAAATCAGTGGAAGGATAGAACTTTGCTCCTTGTAGTGCATCAAAGCTTTAATCTATTTTAGGCAGAGGAAACGTATCTCGCATGGTCTTTGACTTCAGCTGCCTGTAATTGACACAAAGCCTGAGACAGCCATCAGTTTTCCAAACTAGCACGATAGATGTAGCATAAGCACTAGTGCTTTCTTTGACCACTCCTTTCTTGAGGAGTTTGGTGATATGATCTCTGATTTCCCTATACTGAGTAGGTGGGATACATCTAGAAGGCTGGGCCACTGTTAAATCATCCTCCACATAAAATCAAATTTTGCACTTTGTCTGTAAAACCGAGGTCTTCATCCTTGAGAGCAAAAACATCAGATTACTTCATCAGCAAATCACTCAGCTCTGCCTCTACCACCACTGTGTAACTTGTTGAGAAACTTTTTAGACCTGTCCTCCAGTAACTGGTTGTCTTTTGTGTTTACACTGATCTCGTCAATATCAAAGTGCTTTACAATACAACATTATAAAATCACACAACAATTTAAGACCAGAACATTACATACAATTAAAAGTCAGTGAAAAGAGAAGTTTTAAGAGAAGACTTAAAAACAGATATAGAAAGTGAAAATCTAATACTGATAGGCAAACTATTCCATAAAATAGGACCCACAACTGAAAAGGCTCTCCCTCCTCTACACTTCAGCCTCGAGCGTGGGACATCGAGGATATATTGATCACCGGATCTCAGACTTCTAGGTGGATTGTAAGGATGTAGTAACTCTGACAAGTAACCGGGAGTTTGGTTGTACAATGATTTTAAAAACAAACAATAACATTTTAAAATCAATTCTAGCTTGAACCGGCAGCCAGTTAAGTGATTTAAAAATGGGGTGACATGATCATACTTCTGACATCCTTTTAGAAATTTTGCTGCTGCATTTTGAACTAATTAGAGATGATCAATAAGAGATTTGGAAATTCCACAATAAAGAGAATTACAGTAGTCCAGACGAGACGTGATGAAAGCATGAACTGCTATCTCTAACGTTTTCTCAGACAAAAAGGGTTTAACTTTAGAGAGAAGACATAGCTGAAAGAAACTAAACCTATGACAGCACTAATATGTTTGTAAAATTTCAGCTGGCTATCAAACTGGACACCCAGGTTCCATACTTGAGGAGAGAGGAAAGCATTAAGATTTCCACAGTCAGCATTACTGAATTTAAAATTGTCTTTAGGACCAAAGATAATCACTTCTGTCTTATCTTCATTCAAAAATAAAAACGTTTTTAGTTAGCCAACTTTTCATTTCGTCCAGGAAAGCTAGAAGAGATTGTATTGCATTATGATCATTTAGTTTAACCGGTAAGCAGGTTTCAGCATAAAAGTGTTAGGAGATACCATGCTTTCTGATAATGGAACCCAGAGGGAGCATGTAAAGAGAGAAAAGTGCTGGTGCAAGAATAGAGCCCTGTGGCACACCACAGGTAAGGCGGGCCACAGAATTGGTAAATTTGCCCAGTTTGACAGAGAATGTTCTATTAGTTAAATAGGATTTAACCCATTTAAGAACATTCCCTTTTAAGCCCACACATTATTCTAGTCTTGAGAGCAATATAGCATGATCAACTGAATCAAATGCTGAAGTCAGATCTAAAAGAACTACAATCACAGTATCACCTGACTCTGTAGCTAGTAAAATTGAAACCAGACTGAAAGGTTTAAAAAAATGTTGTTGTTCTTAAGAAATTAAAAATGGATGTATCTAGTGAAGGCTTCTTGATCAAAGGAGTGACAGATGCAATTTTGAGGCAGTCGGGATGGACCCTGTAAGTAGATGTTTGTTCAGAAAGGACACCAGACCAGGACCTAATGAGTCTGCTAGTTGTTTGAAGTACCGAAGATGAATAATATCAAGGGGGAAAAGGAGGGTTTAAGACTGGCAGTTATTTCTATAAATGTGTGTAATGTGATAGGGTCGAAGGCATCCCATGAGGCTAGTGATGGCTAATTGATCCTCAACGCAAGGCATTAACTGCGATCTTAAGTTAGTAATTTTGTCACCGCAAAATCTCATGAAACCTTCACATAGTAAACCAGATGGATTAGGTATAACATTAACAGGGGGGTTCAAAACAGAAGTTATAACAGAAAACAAAACCTTAGGCCGATTGTGATTTAAATTTGAAAAGTAAGCAGCTTTTGCTGATTTTACAGTTCTCTGATATGCCAAGAAGCAGTCTTTCAATATTTCGTAAGAAACTTGAAGTTTGTCCTTTTTCCAATTTTGCTTAGCTCTTCTGCACACTTGTCTAGAAGAATGAGTAATGGAGTTGAGCCATGCTTAAGATCTACATTTATATTTACATTGTTTTAGAGGTGCAGTAGCATTTAAAACTTCCTACCATGCAGAGTTAAGCAACCTGAGGTGGTGGTCTGCATCCAGATCTGGTAATAGAGATTCGAGGGACAGTGATGTACTGGTCATATTAAAAAGTTGAAAAATCCTCACAGAAATGACGACAGTCCCAAGGCCCAAAATCAACATGGACCTAAAATAGGGACATCTGTTTATCCCCCTCTGAACATTCCAAGGACATTCTCTCTCAGCTCAGCTGAGACCGCATGGACCCACAGAATATACACCATATCTAGCCTTGCTAGATATTTCTGAAAATGACTCTACGGCCTGTGCTCACATTTATATCTGACAAATTAATGATTATAGCCTGATGTATCTTTTTCAAATATGTGTAGTGATTTGTAATCACTTCTAACTAACAAATCGATGATTATAATTATTATTGAGATAATTTTAATGATAAATAATTTGTTTGGTAACTCCAAGGCTCAACTTGATATTATACCCAGATGCATGGATGGCGTTTCCTGCAGATGGCACATGAATGAATGGGCACTTGAGAGTATTTGAGAAGATTTGATTCCTTTAGTAGAGTTAAAAAAAAAAAATTTTTTAAGTGTGTGTGTGTGTGGCAGCGGGGGCGTGGTCAAGCACCCGTCCGAAGGGGAGAAAGCGGTAAGGGCGCTTGCACCTGAGCTAAATTATGTCTAACACCTGTCTCTAATTTCAGTGAGTATGGGGAGAGCGGCATAAAAGAGCACCAGTGCCTCCAGTCGAGAGAGAGAGCTGCCAGTCCAGTGTTGGCGACAGAGAGACCACACCAAATTGTTAGTTTAAGTTTAGAAACGTTTATGTATAGCACGTATTTGCACTACCCCTGTCTGTCTACACCCCGTGATTAAAGAGCCTCACCTTTGTGTTTGAACCCTGTTCCCGTGTCCTTCTTCTTGTAAAGTCATTACAGTGTGTGTGTGTGTGTGTGTGTGTGTGTGTGTGTGTGTGTGTGTGTGTGTGTGTGTGTGTGTGTGTGTATATATATATATATATATATATGTATGTATATGTATGTATATATATGTATATATGTATATGTGTGTATATGTATATATATATATATATATATATATATATATATATATATATAAGCAGAATCACATGAGCAAGAGTGCGATATGGCCCTATATCAGCACTGCTGCAATTCGGAGAGAGAGAGAGAGAGAGAGAGACTTTTTTTTACTTTTAACCCTCCTTTATTAAAAAAATATCAAGGTTTAATTAAACCTCACATAGTTTAAAAAAAAAAATAATAATAATAATTTAAAATACAAACATACAATAATAAATAGCACAAAAACCAAGCAAAAAAGGAAAAAAACAAAAGCACAATTAAATATAAATTTGCAAAGCACCATCAAAATCAGATTCACATATGCACTGGTTTACTCCCCAAATATGATTGAAAGTCTCCAGGTCTTTAACCAAGTTATAGTATGCATATTCCACCTTTAATCTAGTTTTAATTAAACCTTTTAAAATTAACATTGCATCAGTTGACCCAGCATTATTTATTTTGCTTTTACGTGAAATCCAAATTCATATTTTTGCTTTCCCAAACAAAAAATTAAGCAAAACATGGATCTGCTTTCTGTTTCTGCTATACTTTGGTCCATAGATAAATAACATAGGTGAAAACACTTCTCCCAAAACTATACACCATTCTTCCAATTGAGAAAGTAAAGGCACAAGCCTCCCACATTGGAAGAATAAATGAAAGACAGTTTCAGTCATCCCACAAAAAGGACATCCCTCCTGAACCTGGGGATCGAGGTGTGCTCTGTATCTGTTTGTAGCTATTAACCCATGCACAACTCTCCACTGCAGGTCTCCAGACCTTTTTTCAATGGGAGGCTTGTACAAGGCCCTCCAGCAACCCTTCGGGGAAGAGCCAGATCCAAATAGCTCTTGCCATTTTGACTCTTTAACTCCTCCTAAAGAATGCGAGTGTGAAACTTTTACACATGTAACGTACAGTGCTTTCTTCTCAGTTTTACTGAAACAGTCCAATACAGGTATCTTGAAGGTCAACAAAGATCCCTCCTTTTCTTCAAAAATACCCACAGACGGAATTATTCTTAGTTCAGGAAAAGTTAAATCCATATCTTCATTAGCTGCTTCCACACTGCATTTAAATTCCATCGATAGGCTCTCAAGTATTTCATTTAACAGTCTTTGTGCCCAACGAGTTGATCTTATTCCAATCTTGGAAGCTAGCATTTCAGGAGACATCCATCCATCTGAAGTTAAGTGTCCAATCTTTACAACTCCTGCAGCCTTTAGAAGATTCCTCATGGATGGTGATTTTAAAATCACTGAGTCCACTATAGAGTTGTGCATTAGAGGTTCTTCCCTTGACCAGAGACCTCCCTCATCCGTTGCGTCTCTTGAGATATTAAAGGTCCTCCAGGCTTTGAACACTGAATGGTAAAAGGAAGTTAGTCCAGTCAGATCAACATTTTGAATGTCCAGGAGAAACAAGTGTTTATCCAGCCCCATCCCTCCTGCTCTTCTAAGGAGGGCACAGGCTACTCCAGACCAGCTTACATCCACTCCGTAGAGATATATTTTTACTGTCTGTTGTCTGAAAGTCTTAATTCTGCTTTTTATATCCACCAGTCCTTGTCCACCTTCTTGTCTGGGTAGAAACAAAAGTGATGCTTTTATCCAGTGGTTACCAGACCAAAAAAAGTCTGTTAAGCGTTTTTGGATTTTTTCAACCAAATCTTCAGGAGGTTTCAGAATGTTCATTTTGTGCCATAGCGTTGAGGCTACAAGGTTGTTGCAGACCAGGACTCTTCCCCTATAGGATAACTGTGGTAGCAACCAATTCCAGCAAGACAACCGAGCACACACCTTCTCCACCAGGCCCTCCCAATTCTGTCTCTTATAATCCTCCCTTCCTAAAAACACCCCCAAATATTTTAACCCAGATTTTCCCCATTTTAAATTACTTGGGAGAGCTGGAGTGTTGTGGTCTAAACCACACCACAAAGCATCACTTTTTGCCCAGTTAACTTTTGCAGATGAAGCTTTACCATAGCTTAATAAAATCTCTTTTAAAACCTGAACATCTTTAACATCCCTTAAAACAACAGTAATATCATCAGCATAGGCTGAAACCTTTACATACTCATTAAAAATAGCACCTTTTACCTTCAAACCCATTAAACTCTCTCTTAATTTACATAGAAGAGGTTCTATAGCTAAACTATAAAGCTGACCGGAAAGTGGGCATCCTTGTCTGATACCCCTCTGTACTTTGACAGGGACACTCAAACCTCCTGCTATCTTTACCATACATACTGCATTATTGTACAACATTTATAATTTTTATAATTTTATAATTTTTCTAAATTTCTCTCCAAACCCAAAAGCTTCTAATACTTTAAAAAGATATTGATGATCAACACGATCAAAAGCTTTCTCCTGATCAAGTGACAGTATTCCTACATCAATATTATTACACATTGCATAATCAATGACATCACGTACTAAATGCAAATTATCAGCAATACATCTATCTTTTATACAGTATGATTGATCTTTGTGTATTATTTTGAACAATATTTTGTTCAATCTATTGGCAAGGCACTTTGATAAAATTTTATAATCAGTGCAGAGAATTGCTAAAGGTCTCCAGTTCTTTAATATGGTAAGATCACCTTTTTTTGGAAGCAATGTTAAAACAGCCCGTTGGCAGCTCTTGGGTAGAAAACCAGTACGATTACATTCCTTAAGAACCTCAAATAAATCAGATCCAAGTATTGTCCAGAAATGTTTATAAAATTCACCAGGAAGTCCATCTATACCTGGGGTACGACCCGATGAGAGACCCATTATGGCATCACTTAATTCCACAAAAGTTAATCCAGACTCCAATGCTTGTTTATCTTCTTCATTTAGACAAGGAAGATCTTGTAGAAATCCATTTTGTATCAGGATGTCTATGTCCTCAGGTGAGTATAAATGTGAATAAAAATTCACTGCTATTCTGCGCATTTCCACAGGGTCAGATGTACATTGTCCATTGTCATCCTTCAGGTTATGCATTTGGTTAACTTGTACACTCTTGCGTTCTAGATTGAAAAAAAAAGAGGTGGGACTGTCCATATCCTTTATAGATAAGAATATATTTCTCACAAGAGCTCCTTTAACCTTTTCATTTAAAATAGAGCTTAGTTTTAATTTCTTCTCAGACCACTCATGCACATTGGAAGAAAGATCTCTTATCATATTTTTCTCAATGGCAAGGATTTCCTTTTCAAGCCATTCCAGAGACTGTTTCAAACGAAAATTAGAGTGAGATGTATACTGCTGGCAAAAATCCCTTATGTGAGCTTTACCAATTTCCCACCAAAGAATAACATTATCAAATCTTGTTTTTTCTTTTCTCCAAGTCTCCCAAAAGTATTTAAAAGAATCACAAAAATTCTTGTCTTGTAGCAATTTTACGTTAAAATGCCAGTAAACACTTCTATTTTTCTTAGAGTTCAAGTTACAATCAATAGTGATTAATTTGTGATCAGTGAAAGATGTGATGAAATCCTCCCATCACTAACCTTTACCCATGTATATTGCTTAACAGAAGGATTATTTTCTCTCCATATATCAGTAAGATTAGAGGTTTTAATGACATTATCAAGTACTGTAGATGACTGAAAATGGGGTTCTTCTCCATTTCTATCAAGCAAAGCATTAATTGTACAATTCCAATCCCCAGCTAAGATAGTAAAAATATTACCTTTCTGCTTTCCTAAAAAACCTTTTAATTTATCAAAAATAATTATTCTCTCAGCTCCTATGTTAGGTGCATATACACTCACAAACATAAAAACAAGACCATTTAAATCAACCTTAACTGCTAAACATCTTCCTGGTTCAATTTCACTTTTTTCCAAAACTGTGGCTTTTATAGAAGGAGAAAAAAGAATAGCAGTTCCTGCACTCAGATTAGTACCATGTGTGAGTACATATTCATTCCTCCACCACAATCGCCAGTCAACCTCATTGTTTGCATCACTATGAGTCTCTTGTAAGAAAATAACATCTAATTTCTTTGACTTAATAAAATTAACCACTGTATCAGCTTTACTCTTATCCCTCATCCCATTGACATTTAAGGATCCCACACGTAGGGTTTCCATAAGAAAGAAGAAGATTAGAAAAAAACCAATCAGACAGAGATGTGTATTAGCCATAGCGATTAGTTATGTTTTCCTCTTTTTAGTTTCCCTTTCTCTGTCTTAAACTTTTTCCGAATTTCAGTTAAATGTTTCTTTAACCTAAAACGTTTCTGTTCTGATAACTCATCATTACTGCAATTTTTCCTTGCCCACATTACAGATGAGATAAACTTTTCCAGATCTGGGAAAAATTCACTCACTTCTATGCTTTTACCTTTTGTCTCATCCAGAAAAGCATTAATTTGTCCCACAGTGTACAAATCTTCTGTATCTACTTTTGACATTTCTGACCCTTCAGACCAATGTCCATCATCTTTCATACTATCATCTGTATACTGAGATAGCCCATCTATATCATCCACCGAACATTTCTCAGCTATTTCTATAACAGTCTGAGATACAACCTCATTTTCTTTTACTTCCTCAACATCATCATTTATGACAGGCGCAGAACTACATTCAGCCTGCTCACTTCTCTCCACATCCATACCAGCATCGCTTTTACTCACCTCATTGTGCCCGTAGACCTCCTCCAACGGCCTTTTGTTTGGTTTCTTAGGTACTTGTTTATCCTGTGTTTTTACCGTATTATCCTCTATCACTGGTATCATTGTGATGAACTGATCCATTTTCAGTAACATTAACAGGCAGCTGCTGCTCAACATCCGCTTTTTTATTAGGACAGGAGAAACGTTTATGGCCTATATTTCCACATTCAAAGCACTTTAGATTATCTGTACTTGCATATAGCATATATGATCCATCTCCATGACTTACACGAAACAAAATATCTAATGTGCGCTCTGTCTCCTAAACGACAAAATGTGTTTGAGATCAGCATTTTTACATCCCAATGGGATATTCCTAACAGGACTTGCGATTTTACCGTATCGGGTCAACTCTTTAACAATCGCGTCATTTGAAACAAAAGGCGGTACCGTTAAAGGAGTAACGGGCACAAAGGTTTCCTTAATCCATAAACCATTCTCACACACCTGATTAACTAACTGCTCTGTTTTTAAAAACACGATAACAGCTTTGTTCATACGCGATGCTGAGAGAATATTGTCAAAACCTATAATTTCTCCCACCACCACGAGAACATCCTCCACACTCACGCCAATATCAGGCACACACCTGCAACCATTACGCATCGACAGGTGCGAGACTCCCTGCCTAGCTTCAGAAGCCATACCGACACACGACAAAAGCCGCGAGCGGCTTTAATACTTAATAAACTTAAACCAAAAGAAAATATTAAGACCAGAAAAAAGGAGAAGAGAAATAGGAAAACGGAAAACACTTTCAAAAAACTCAAAATCCGCGCTCGCTCTAACCAGCACGCTCACTCGGCCTACCACACTCGCACATGCGCAGAGAGAGAGAGAGAGAGAGAGAGAGAGAGAGAGAGCATGTACAATCACCTGTTGCCACACCCAATCAGAGATGCTGTCAGCTTTCTCAGTGGAAAATAGACGTCAAAGCAGGGTATTCATCTCCATTTCGCGGTAGCCGGTGCACAAGACTCATTCACTATAGAAACAGTGATGTCCTCCGCCATTTAAACAGTATGTATCCAGTGTGGAAACTCAGATAAAAGGTAAGCACTTGATTTCTGCTTTGGTAATGTATTAATAATACAGAGATCATGGAGTGCAGTTCTATGTAAACAATGACTAACAGATTCACTTTACGTCACAATATTACATACACTGGCTCATATTACACACAAAAATTACTTTTGTCACCACCTGCTGGGTAACATATGTAATTTCAGAAATAAAGCCAGTAACTCCTAACAGATACACTTTAGTTTAGAACAGCACGAACACAAGCGGAGTGATAAACACACAGTGAATCATCCAAGTGCTGATGCTCTCACACCATCAGTGCTCATGGAACGTCTCTCGTCCAATCATATTCGAGGACCGGAACTAACTGTGGTGTGTGTGTGTGTGTGTGTGTGTGTGTGTGTGTGTTTAATATATATAATGTAAATATATACACACACACACACACACACTGTATATTTCGCACCACAGTACCAATTTACTATGAACTAGTGAAATCAAAACTGAACTTACATAAATATAAAATATTAAAAGTGATGAAAAACTAATGACAAAGAAATGCTGGCCAGGAACTAAATGCATACATTTTCCCTCAAAAGAATAATTTAATTGAGGGAAAATGTATGCATTTAGTTATAAATAAATATTGATTTTGGAAAAAATCTTGATGTCCTTGTGCACTTCAGCTACTTATATTTTAGAGTAAGTGTGTTTGTGTGAGTGAGTGAGTGAGTGAGTGAGTGAGTGAGAGAGAGAGAGAGAGAGAGAGAGAGAGAGAGAGAGAGAGAGAGAGAGAGAGAGAGAGAGAGAGAGAGAGATACACATATAATTGTGTGGTGGAGAACATGAATAGCCTGCCTGAGGTGCTATGAGCCCCTACCGTTTTTAACATGCCTGTTAGCAGTCCAAACTATCAATCTAGAAGCTGACAACACGTCCAACTGTACATGTCCCACATCTCACCATTTCAGAGTGAGAGAGGGAGAAAGAAATGGTTAACAAATGAAAAAGTGTAAGATTATGTGTTAGCAAGAGTGGCACTGCAACAAGAAGGAAAGAGTGAACATGAAAAAGGAATCAAGGAATATGATTAAATCTCAATATGTAACTGGTTGAACTTTGAAGGCTACCAGTGCGAACGCAGGCCTGAATCATGAATGGCTTGCAGATTTCTGCTTTGGCTGTGCAGTATAAGTACCAGGTTCACAAGGTGTTTAGTGGGGAGGTACGCTAGCCAAATATGATCTTACTGACTTCCCATGTTAATGTTCATTGAGAAAGTACCTTTATTGCCAAGCAGGAGGAGGGCTCCAGCCAGCTGTGAAAACATCATTAAAGAGGCTTTAGTACTCATTTCATGAATACTTAAAGTTTACTTATTGAGAAAAAAAAGGGAAATTAATGGACTATGCCTGGGCTTTCCTTATTGTTCGGCCATGTGCTTTGACTTCCAAACTTATCCACAGGGGCCAGTGACAGTCCTCAGTGTGCAGGCATCCAGTGAAACTTTATTGCTAAGTTCCAAGAACAGAGTCTATTTTATTTTTTCTGCTTACCTTTTTTGGGAGGTGATCTGGGATTGCAATTTGGACAGTTGAAAATTACACATTCACTTCAGAGCGATTGCAATTTAAAATGACATTGGTCAGCAGAGACAGTGAGAGAACAGTACAGAAATAGGCCAGGACCGAACACAACATCATTGGATCTGAGAACAGTCGGATTTTGCGTGTACAGTATCTGTGTTAACGCTAATAAAGAATTCAATTCTTAGACTTGGAAGGTGTTCACTTACCTCACTGTAGGCCATGGCAGTGGCTTTGTCAATGTAATGTGACTGATGTACAAAAAAGAACTCCCAAAGGCTAGCCAGTGGAAAACTTCCTGTGGGGCTGTTCACACAGGACCTGTTTTTGCATACATCTGCTATGTTTTGGAATTGTTTTCTCTATAGATACATACGCACACACTAGACAGACATCTTTGACAATTGCAATGCATCTCCTTTCATGTAGGAAGCATTTTTAAGATGGCGTGTCAGATACAAAAGCTTAATTTTATAAAAATGCATGTCAAAGCACCGGAATTTTGTTAAATTTGTTGCGCTCACTAACTTTGTTTCATGCAAAAATATTTATTTGTGAGCAGCCCCTAACACTCAGTGTTTGATGAGTGAGCAGAAACTCTTTGTAAAGCTTTGCTCAACTGATTTTGACAGCATTGTTTGGAAAGGGATATGGGGTTTTACAGTGGAGTTTTTAATTAAGTGTGAACACTTGCACTCATTCAGAATCTGAAAACTGTTTGGTACTCCAATGATGGTAACACTTTGCATGTTTCCTTTCATTAAGGTTCATAAAGGGGTTCATAAAATGTTGCAATATTTTTTTTTAGGCTTTTGCTTAAAAAAAGGCAATCAGATGTTAATGGAATAGTTCACCTAAAAATGAAACATGTTTCATATTTTACTCCCTATCAAGCCATTTTAATCATAAATGACATTTGTTCTGTGGAACACAGTAGTTATTTTACAGAATGTTGTGACTGTTCTTTTTCACACAATGGGGGATGGAGGCTATAGAGCTCCAAACTGACTGAAACTGAAAGCACCATTGAAATCTATGCAACTTTATTCAAAGTTTTTTGATGTCTTTTAACAATAAGCTATAGCTTTGTATTTGACGAACATTGTTATTTTATGTTAAAGTTGTTATTTGCTGAAAATGTTCTCCTCTGTCATGTTTGTGTTTTATTCATGTTTTTTCACATCTTATGTTCTAGGATAGTTACTGTGCCATGTCATGTGTTCCCTGGTCATGTGATTCCTGTTTCCCTCCATGATCATGTATCTTGTTTTCATTGGTTCATTGTCTGATTACTATGTGTTGCACGGTGGAGGGCGGGACCGGCGCGTGATTACGCACGCCCGGTCCCGTATTAGGCTAATTAAGCCATCAAGAGGGATAAAGGCCACTCGCAGATGGCGATCGAGAGAGAGAGAGCTTAATCACGGACATGTCCGTTGTCCTATGTGTTTGTTTATGCTTTTGAGTTTTACATTAAACCTTTAGTTTATGTTAAGCCGGTTTCTCGCCTCTTCCTTGCCCATGAACTTGAACCGTGTTTCATTGGTGCCGAAAACCGGGAAGGAAGAGGGATGCGCCGTAGTGGAGTTCTCACCACTGCTCAGCGGAGCAGCCGCGGCCATCTGCCGGGGGACGGATGAGCCCAGCCACCTGGACGCGGAGGAACGGCCGCCGACCGTGAGGGGAGGAGGGGCTCCTGGCCGACCGCCTGGAGTGGTTAGGGCCACTGCCAGGGGCGGGGGAGTCCCCTACTAGCCGCTGGAACGAGGCGGGGTTGGAGACTGCCGAGCACGTGCGGGGAGGGGCTCGCCGCCGACCGCCTGGAGCGGGAGAACCGCTGCCAGGGGTGGGGGAGTCCCCTTCGGCTCCCCGAGAACGCGGCGGGGCGTTCCGTCCGCCAGGGGCTGAGGACTGCCTCTGATCTGCCCAGAGAGGCGCGGCTGTCGTCCTGTAGAGGGTGGAGGAGTGGCTGAGGAACGAGCTATGGCGTATCAGAGAACCGGCGAGTACGTTTTTTTCTTTTTAATCTCTCTCTCCTCTCTCTCTCTCGCTACCGCTCTGCGTTGGCCTTTTCCCTCTTTTTTCAATTATGGTGTTTGTGGGAGGGGAGGTACTGCCCAGTGCAGGAACCCTCCCCCCCACTTTTAATTGTTTTTTGTTTCCCTCCCCTTGCCCCCCCTCCCTCGTCCAGGTTGATGGGGATGACCTGCTGGCAGACCGCGCGGGAGGCGCCCCCCTCCCAGGGGATGTACGTCAGGCCGGGGGTCCCCAGCCTGAAAGAACAGGGGAGGAATGTGGCATGGTGGAGGGCGGGACCGGCGCGTGATTACGCACGCCCGGTCCCGTATTAGGCTAATTAAGCCATCAAGAGGGATAAAGGCCACTCGCAGACGGCGATCGAGAGAGAGAGCTTAATCACGGACATGTCCGTTGTCCTATGTGTTTGTTTATGCTTTTGAGTTTTACATTAAACCTTTAGTTTATGTTAAGCCGGTTTCTCGCCTCTTCCTTGCCCATGAACTTGAACCGTGTTACACTATGTTATTAATCTTTCTTTTCATTGGTTAAAGTTCATATAGTCTTGTTATCTTGTTTATAGTTTAGACTTGTGATTTGTTATCTTTGTCATGTGTTCTCCCATGTCAGGTATTTTTGCCCTCGTGTTTTCCATGGTCCATTGTCAGGTATTTGTTGTTTTTGTTCAAGACAAGCCAAGTCTAGTTTTATGCCAAGTCTAGTCAAGTCTTATGTTCATGTTTATAATCAGGGTGTTTAGATATCAAGTTTGTAAATAAAATTGCACTTGGGTTCTTCACGTCATTGTCTCTTCATTCAGTAATGTTACAAAATACCTGACTGCCAACCATGAACCCAGAAACCGGACTCCTGCGCTTACTTCAGGGGAATCTATCCATGGATAAATATATAGGGGACTCCGGTTCATGGCCAGCGAGGTGGATTTTAACAAGTTCATCCTCAAAGACTGTTTCTGTTTCGGATTGAGTGAACCAATCTCCTCTTTGATGCTTTGTGGTAGCATTCACCTCAATCTGGCTCAATATATTGACCTCGCCCTGCAGATCGTTGGTTCCACGTTCACTGTGGGGGAGGCGGATGCCGAGCCAGTGTTCCACAACATGGCTGACGAGTCAGCGCCCCATTTCTTGGTCGACGAGCCAGCGCCCCCCATCATGGTCGACGAGCCAGCACTCGCGCTTGCCACAGCCAATGAGCCAGCATCCATGCCTGCCACGGCCAACGAGCTGGAAGCCAGGGTGGCGAGGAGGTCGTTTCCAATTCTCTGCCCATGTACACGACCATGGAGGTTGTTTCCAATTCTCTGCCCATGTACACGACCATGGAGGTCGTTTCCAATTCTTTGCCCATATACATGACCATGGAGGTCGTTTCCGAGACTCTACCCATGTACGTGACCACGGAGGTCATTTCCGAGACTCTACCCATGTACGTGACCATGGAGTCTCAGTCCATGCCCATGACTACTGAGATCTTTTCCCAGTCATGCAGGACTCTTAGTCTCGAGCCTCACATGGCTCTGCCTTTCACGACTATGTTCCACGTCATGGCCTCCAAGCCCGAGTTCCATGTCATGTCACAGCCACGCCAGAGTCCGCTCCAGGCCATGTCACAGCCACGCCAGAGTCAGCTCCAGGCCATGTCACAGCCACGCCAGAATCAACTCCAGGGCATGTCAGAGCCATGCCAGAGTCAGCTCCAGGCGATGTCACAGCCAAGTCCCAAACTGCTCCATGCCTTATCACAATCAAGCCTTTGCTCCACTGTCCAGGAGCAAAGTTCTGCTCCACTGTCCAGGACCACCCCTCAAGCCTCTCAGGGCCTCACTTTCCATTGACTTTGCCCTGTTCAGTCTCGTCAGGCCACGCACCATGCCATGTCTTGTCAGGCCACGTCTCAAGGACACCCCCCCCCCCCCAGCTCCCTAATTAACTTTATTATGTTTTGGTGCATCGGGAGATACCCCTAGAGTGGGAATATGTCATGTTTATGTGCTTTGTTCATGTTATTTCATGTCTTTTATTTTCTAGTTTAGTTCCTGTTTCATGTCATGTGATTCCTGTTTCCCTCCATGTTCACGTGTCTTGTTTTCATTGGTTCATTGTCTGATTACTTTGTTAATAGTCTTTTTTCATTGGTTAAAGTTAATTTAGTCTTGTTATCTTTTTATAGTTTAGTCTTGTGATTGGTTATCTTTGTCATGTGTTCTCCCATGACATTTATTTAACCTTCATGTTTTCCATGGTCCATTGTCAGGTATTGTGAATGTAACTTTGTTGTTTTTGTTCAAGCCAAGTCTAGTTTTATGTCAAGTCTAGTCAAGTATTTTGTTCACATTTATAGTCAGGGTGTTTAGATAACACGTTTGTAAATAAAATTGCACCTGGGTTCTTTACGTCATTGTCTCTTCGTTCAACAATGTTACACCCTCTGCCATAGCTCTCACATTTTATTCACACATTTGGGTGAACTGGTGTATGTATTGTTTTTTTTAAAAAAAAAAAATTATTTTATTTTTTTTTGCTGTATGAGGAAACTTATTAAGGCAGCTCTACACACTGACAACATTTTTTCCATCCTGATCTATATGTCAACACACTGAGTCAAAGACAGGGTGGGCTCTCTATGAATGAAGAATCAGAGATTTGTATACATAATCAGTCAATATGAAGACTATATTTGTTTTGGAAATGCACAGCAAATAAAGAATCAAGGACCTGTCAGCTCCTCTCCAAGATACTCAACATAAAATGTTTTGGATGGTAAATTCAGTTACACAAATTAACAAAAAAAACATATTACATGCCCATAAAAAGATAATGCTGTCTGATCTGATCAGATTTGATTTGCCTGGATGTGTTTTGACAGGACTTGAGTAATGAGGGAATAAAGCCAGAGGGGTAATGTAACCTCCCTCCTCTGCCAAGAACCATTCCTGTGATATTCCAACAGCGAGAGCTAGGGGGAAAGGACAGCACTGAGCATCCAGACCTGGGAACAGGCTCCTTACATCTGGAACGCATTAGGATGCACTTCTTTATTGAGCCTCAGAATTCCAGCATTACATGAGGAACTATCCCACCCATGCTCTTTTCTGTACTTCCCTTTTTTGTCTCTGTCTCCCTCATTTTTCCTTTGTTTTCCTCTTTCCTTTACTCTAAAAATAAAAATGCTCTATTAAATTGAGGGAATCTTTTCCATTCAATTAAATTAAGTGTATTTAACAAAACGTCTAGGTTACTGTTGTAACCTCTGTTCCCTGATGGAGGGAATGAGACATTGTTTCAAAGAAGCGACACTAGGGGTCTCTCTTGAGAGCCTTATACATCTCTGAACTTTTGAGTCATCCAGGGAGCCGAGTTAGTGGGGTCTCCTGGGATAAGAGTGCACGGTATTGCCTCAGTGGAGGGAAAGAGCGCTAGGTGCAAGCGGTACACCCGGTCAGTTGTTGAGTTCTACCGGCTCAGACCTGAGAAAACACGGGATGAAACCGACTCAACCCTGAGATTGTAAAATCTCATAAAGGTATTGGGTGTTGCCCCACCCACTGCTCTGCATATGTCTGCTAGGGAGGTGCCTTTGGCCAATGCCCACGAGGATGCCACACTTCTCATCGAATGTGCTTGAACCCGCAAGGGGGCGAGCATGGCTTGGGTGTGATAGGCCAATGCTATGGCCACGCAGTGGGAAAGCCTCTGTTTGGAGACAGCGTTCCCTTTCCGCTGTCCACCAAAGCAGACAAAGAGCTGCTCAGAATGTCTAAAGCTCTGCGTGCAGTACAAAAAGATATGCAAAGCACGTACCAGACACAGCAACGAAGGGGCTGGGTCTGCCTCCTCCCGGGGCAGCGCTTGCAGGTTCACTACCTGGTCTCTGAAGGGAGTCGTAGGAACCTTGGGCACATAGCCCGGTCGTGGTCTTAGGATCACATGAGTGTCTGCCGGACCGAAATCTTGCAGGATGCTTGCAGGTCCCCGACCCTCTTGATGGAGGCGAGCGTGATCAGGAGCACCGTCTTCAGGGAGGGGGCCTTGAGTTCGACTGATCCTAGCGGCTCAAAGGTGGGTCTCTGAAGGCCCAAGAGGACCACTGAGAGATAACCTGATAACTAAGTTGTGCTTTCCCAAAGACTTGCCATCTACTGCGTTGTGGTGGGCCGCGATAGCGACTACATACACCTTCAAGGTGGAGGGGGACAGCCTCCCCTCTAACCTCTCCAGCAGGAATGAGTGCACTGACCAGACTGCACTCCTCTGTGGGTCTTCAGCCCGGGAAGAACACCAATTCACGAACAAGCGCCACTTCAGGGCGAAAAGTTGCCTGGTAGTGGGAGCTCTGTCTTGGTTGATCATGTCTATGACATGCACCTGTGCAAGAAGGCTCACTTAGGGAAATGCGTACTTGAGCAGCCCCGTGGGCCAGCTGTGTGCCAGCGCGTCTGTCCTGAGGGGAGCCTCCATTTGGGCGTACCAGAGTGGGCAGTGGGAGATCTCTCGGGAGGCAAATAGGTCTACCTGTGCCTTGCCAAACTGTTCCCAAATCAGCTGGATGGACTGGGGGTGAAGCCTCCACTCTCCGCTGGGCAAACGCTGTCGCGATAGTGCGTCCACTACCACGTTGAGGTTTCCCGGGATGTGAGTGGCACGCAGCAACTTGAGTCCTCCAAAGGAGGAAATGATGGGTGAGTTGTGACATGTGACGGGAGCGTACGCCGCCATGGCGATTTATGTACGCTACCATGGTGCTGTCTGATCGGATCAAGGCGTGCTTGCCCTGAACTAGCAGGAGAAACCTCTGCAGTGCATGAAGTGCAGCCAACAACTCTAGGCAATTGATGTGCCAGTGCAGCCTGGGCCCTTCCCAACTGCCCGCGGCTGCGTGCCCATTGCACATGGTGCCCCAACCCTGTTTGGAAGCGTCGGTGGTGCACTTACCTTGCTCCGCACACCTGGCAGGGGGCGGGTTAGTGACTGAGGAGGAGGTCCCATGGAGGCATCCTCTAGACTCGTCAGGACCGGCCGGCCAGCCAGCCAGCCAGTGGGCAACAGTCATGGGGCTGGAGACGAAGGGTCTGCGTCCAATGCTTTCCAGCTCCGGAGCATACGTCTTGGTCTCTGGGTCGTCCGTCTCAGGAACGCTTCCTGCGGGATGTTCAACGCTGGGGCTGAGAGCTGGGCCCATGCTGAGGTGGAGCTGCACGCTTCTTGGAAGCTGCAGGAGGACGCCCTCGGCGGGCAGACGGGGCACGGCCCGCGCTGTAAGTGCGACGGGGCATGACGTGGGAGATGGCCTCCGTCTGCTTCTTCACCGCTGAGAACTGTTGGGCGAAATCCTCGACGGTGTCACCGAAAGGGCCGAACTGGGAGACGGGCACATTGAGAAAGGGCACTTTATCCATTTTGCGCATCTCGACCAGGTTCAGCCCCAGATGACGTTCCTGGACCATGAGGGTGGCCATCGCCTGCCCGAGTGACCGCGCTGTGACTTTCATGCCCCTGAGGGCGAGGGCGGTCGCTGAGCGCAGTTCCTGCAGCAAGTCAGGGTCAGGACTACTCAAGTGCAGATCTTTTAGTGCCTTGGCCTTGTAGATTGCAGGAGGGCCATGGCGTGCAAGGTGGAAGCGGCCTGTCCGGTGGCGCTGTAGGCTTTGTAGGTCAATGAAGATGTCATCCTACAGGCCCTGGAGGGGAGCACTGGGCGATCCCGCCAGGTGGTGGCGTCTTCGGGACACAGGTGGATCGCAACCACTCTGTCCACCTGGGGGACCGTCGTGTACCTGTGGACACACCTCCGCCGTCGAGGGTAGTGAGAGCGGATGAGCGAGAGGATCGATTACGGGCAGTGAAAGGTGCCATCCACAACCTCGTGAGCTTATCATGCACTTCCAGGAAGAAAGGAACATTGCCACGGTAAGGTTCTCGCAGTGAGAACACGAACAATCCACAAACGCTGTCTCGGTGTGATCGCGGCCCAGACATACGAGGCAGCGCCTGTGACCGTCAGGAGCGGAGAGAACTCGACCGCATCCAGGAAATACACAGGGGCATAAATACGTGTCCTGAAAAGGACGTTCAATGCCACTGTGTATTGCTCTTTTAGAGAAAATACTCTTAGGGAAAAAAATGATCTTTTAGTAGCGCTGTTGAAGCGCCCAGGGGCAAAGCTGCACTGCCGTGCAGAGAGGAAGAAAGCCACTGATATGTGCCGTAGATCCAACAGCATATGATGATACCAGAGATGAGAGAGAAACCAATTGGGACTCGCAGCTCGCTGCTCACACAACCTGACAACTCCGAAGGAAATTTCTGAACGAACAGACGCATATTCCTCCCTTTATACCTGTATGTTGGGGGCGGGACATGCCAGTTCTGTCTGCCAATTTCTCATTGGCCTTTTCTTAAAGTTCAGAGATGCATAAGGCTCTCAAGAGAGACCCCTAGTGTCACTTCTTCGACACAACATCGAAGTGCGCGAAAGACGGGGAACAATAATTAGTTTCAAACACATTGTAGAACCTAGAAGTCTTCTTGTATAAACTTAAAGGACTACGGGATTTAAACTTAGGACATACTTACCAGTATAACGCAACAAATCAGACCACAGGCACTGTATGTGATCCTCTGAAGAAAGCACTATAATATTAAAATATTACTACATTGAAATACTACATATACTATTCCATTTTTTTATACAAATAATAACATTTTTGACTTATTACCAAACATTAACCATAAGTTAAGCCATTTTTTTTTCTTTTTTCTTTTTTTTTAGAAAAAGCAATTCACAAATAAAATTTTCAACATGTCTGTGATAATCTGGATCTTGATTTTTGCATGTTATGGCCATTGAAATTTATTCATGTAGTCCCAATGCGCATGGATAAGTCTATTTAACAAGTTTAAACTGATTGCACAAAATTAAATCAAGTTGTGACCAAATATTTAAGAACTGTGTTTAGCTCATTTTAATCCAAGAGATAATTCATCCAAAAATTGGAATTCTGTCATAATTTACTATGATCTAATCATTTACAGTGTCATATGGGGATACAGTGACACCCGGGACAGAGAGGTGCGGCTGTGAGTGGAGTGGCCAATGGGATGGCTAGGCTTCTGTCAACTCCGCCCCTGGCATCTGGTACAGGAATGCTCCTGGTTTATAGTAAAGGGGTCTCCACACACTTCTGGCTCCATTCAAGCATTACCACTTCAAATGATGTGGGAATGATGGCTGGGGCAGGATGAGGGAAATGCCCAGTGGCATTGTGGGATATTTGGGAAGCCAAGAGCAGATCCTGTGTTTTGATATTCTATGGCAGATGTTCCCTAAGGCCTGACTGGAAGGGTCATATATTACTCCGCTATCATATAAGCAAACTGCATCTCCATGTGGATTTTCAATATGATTCAGTATACTGCTGACGAATTGTCAAAAAATGATACTGTTTTGTGTGTGTTTGCAATGCAGTAGATCAAATGAGTGAAATGCATAGAAAAACACAAATATGTTTGTTTCTTCTATGTGTGTGTACACAGGAAGTTTTGTCTAACCACATACACAAACACACATGTGTTTTAATTGATGCTTCGTGTTGCTGCTTCTCCTTTACGATTTACAGTAAACGCCCACTGTTATGATTGGTCTCTGCTCTTGACTGACCTGCTTGTTGCCATCTTATTGCCATCTCACTGCTCACCACTGTTGGGTGGGGCTATAGCAGTAATAGGGTCAAGTAGGTGTTGATGTGTTGCTGTGGAGGTGGTCAGATGCAAATGTTTACCACGGTGTGGTATCACAATGCAGAGGACATAAAGAACGAGTTGTTTTGGCAGCTTGGTTTCAACAAATGCTTTTTGGAGCGAGGAAAACGTTTTGTGTTCTGAAACTTACATTGTGTTTTTATTGCACAATGACCACTTATATGTTAAAATATCAAGGACAATATGATCCCTCATGTCATGACCGCTTTAAAACACTATTACATGTGATATAATATGTTGGACATGTGTTTTGATTATGTGAATAATAATGTATGTTATAATACATTCATAATGCCTTTTAGAATTTTATTATGCATATGAATGTATTATAATATATTGTCACATGGCTCTCTGGAATACATGATTCTGATTGGCCAGTCATGGGGTTCATTCGTTTTTGAATAATGACCCCTACAGCATTTAAGTGACATGTTAAAAAAATAAATAAGTTAAATTCTAAGATTTAGAGAATACATTCTTAACTTTTCAGGAATGAATAATATCATAAGCGGATTTAAATGAGAATAAATGTATGACGTTTTGAGAACAAAGTTGTAACATTACGTGATTAAAGTAGTAATATTTTGAGAATAATGTCAAAAGTATGAGATAAAAGTCCTAATATTATAAGAATAAAGAAAGAAATTAAAGAGATTAAAGATGTAATATTGCCTTTTTACAGTATTCACAATCCTATGTGAAAAGGCCTCAATATTTAAGTCCATTTCACTATAATTGTTTATTTCCATATTTGCTCTAAAATGCGCATACATGAGGCAAAACAGTTCATGCAGCCTCTCGTGTGACATAAGCATGCTGGCATGTTCAGATGAAAGCAAAAGCAATGAAGCTTGTGAACAGTGTACTCAGTAACAGTGTTCTTGTAAACAAATAAATTTGCACCTCTGGTTGTATTGCGTCAGTTCTCACGTGAACATGCATGCCATTGAAGAGACACACATCTGGGATGGCATGAGGTTGAGTAAAAGATGTTAGAATTTTCCTTTTTGGGTGAGCCAACCCTTTAATGATATTGGACTCAACAAAAAACCTTTGTGTTTTGGTACCTCAGCACCAAGTTATCACTAGTATTCGTTCATTGCTGGAGTTATGTAGAAAACTGCATTTATTCAACGGAAACAACCAGACAGACATTCAGGACAATACCTCTTTAGTGAAAACTGAAATAGCAGTCAATGGTCCACTTTGCTGTTCTCTACCACATCACTTTGATGTTAATTTCCTTACAAATGTATTTTCATCTTATTACGACTTTGATTTCATATTACTATGACTTAATTCTCTGAGAATGATGACCTTATTCTCAAAACATTAGAATTATAAAGGGGTGCAACTACTAATGATTTTGATTATTGTTTTGATTAATCAATTATTCAGATTAAAAAATATATATATATATGCTGTATATTAATAAAATGTATTTATTAAAAACAGAAATCACATTAAAGCTGCACTATGTAAGATTTATTTGGTTACAATTAACAAAAGTTCATTATTGAGTGAGTAGATGAAAAACCAATGTACTGTCCATGTCATACCCCAAATGACTACAATAAGGAGTTAGTACAATGCATGTACATGTGTACTACAGTGCAAACACTAATGTGTATTGAGTAGAAGATATAACACTTGAATAAACATATTAAATGATATAATTAAGAGTGTTGTTTATCTTCCTCAAATTAAGTAATATATTGGTTATTAATGTTAAAATGAACAACATAATATCAATATGAAAATAGCATTTCGACTTATAACTCCTGTAAATATCTCTTGATTCCTCATAGGACGAAATTCATCTGTGCAGAAGAGAAGTGCCGAATCGCAACTGATGTAAAATGTTCCTCCGCATGTAACTTACAGTTTATGCTTCAAGAGGGCCAAAAGTTGTACAGTGTATTTTAAAGGGCATAAAAATTTACTAATCTCACAATTCTTAATTCTCTATACTAAATACACCACTTTAATCTCATAATGTTCTGAATTTATTCTTAAAATTATATGAATTTATTCTTGTGAAAGGCCTATTTTGAGATTATTCTCAACACATTACGACTTTTTTTTTGAAATCGTATAAAACAATATTTTTACGTCATTACAAAACAATGCCATAATAACTTTCACAGACAACTGACTAGTTGGTCACTCATAATAAAACAATTCCAATTTAAAGTAATATTTTAATTTTCAAGCTTCAAGCTGCACTATGAAGGCCTTGCTTCATCCAGACAATAACTATTCATTTGGACAATAACAGAGTCCAAAACATCGATGGAATGAACTTTCAACAAAGAGCCAAAGAATCAATCAACACGAAGAAACGCAACGACGCGCAAGTACATTTCCAGACTTTTGCTCATAGTGCTGGTGTATTAGTTGAATACTTTGGGTAATCTGATTGCAAATCGATTTAGATTAGAATGGTCCTTAAGGTATTGTCAACAGACTCTGTAAAGTTAATTTTCTCTGTGTTGATCATTTATTTCACATTCTGTCACTTTTCTCACCAATCTGTTTCATGTTGTATGTGTTAGATTCGTTTTTATGTTTAGAATAGCAATTAAGTTTGTCTGTATTCAAAGATAATTTGACTGTGGTATATTCTGATAAATAATCTCAACCCTGTTTCTCAACCCTGTTTCACTTCAAAGCTCATTCCTAAATATGTGTAATATTATTTTCAATAAGCCATGAGAATAATATTACTCCAATAAGTGAATTAATCATAAATCTCTTATTAAAGCTAATTTCTTACAAAGGAAATTGTGAGTGGATACAACAAGATGTTGTATTACGATTTTAATGGTGGAGAATTTTATTCAGACAAATAATCTTGTTATTTGTCATTTATCTAATTTATAATGAATGTCGAACACAACTAATTCCATTATACATTTCCTTACATAATAATGTAGAATAAGGACAGATTCATTTAATTCCTAGCTCTCACAAACTGTTTCCTACATATAATAGTTGAGAATTGCAACACTTTAATACATACCGCATACTTTTACTGTATACAACCAAATTTCCTACATCCCTGTAAATCATTTTGAATGAAAGTGAGTGGGGTTGGATGCTAGGGTTCTCTAAATGGTTGCTTTGGCATGGTTAAGTAGTTTCAAAAGGGATACTCGAAGACTGCTAGCTAACCCAAGTAAAACAAGCAAATCCTGAAGTCTCTATGACTTTCTGATCCAGAGATGTGATCTGACAAATGTTAAATCAATGGGATTCGGGGGTACATCATACACCCGATCACTTAGAAAAGTCATAGCACACCTCTCCTCCATAAGTCGGTCGATTTGACACTTATTGAAGGGTGTACAACAAACGGTGCGGGACGAGTTATGCGTGAACATTTTGTCCGAAAGAATAATATTAAGTATGTGAGATAATAATAGTGATATTTTGCTGAAGCAAGCACCACTAATAATAATTTGAATTTAATAATTATACATGTCAGATAGAAAGTCATTCTGGTTTTAATGACATGAGGGTGAGTACATGATGACAGAATATTACATTTTTGTGATAAACTTAATCTTTTCAAGAATACCTTCATAATGCATTATATATACAGGCTTACATAGAGAGTGTTGTAAAAGATTTCATCCACCTTGCAGCACAGAACTTTCCATTCCCTCTACTCTGATTGATTCATAAGATAAATAATGCTGTCTAGAATCACTTTTAAATTGCTTTGCCTAGGGAAGATTTCGATAAATATCCAATGCTGTCCATTACTGAAGCATTTTCCACTTAATGTTCAGTGAAATTTCTGGCATTATGCTTTGGCATTTTCAGCATCTCTATGAAACTTGACCAGTTGATGTTTTACTGTTGATTTATGGGAAATTATGAACTTAACGGCTCTGAGTTGATGTGATTTTCTCATGCACCTTTCTCTTGTAACAGAACACAGCAGGAGACACACAAGAAAATGGAATTAAGAAAGTTAAATTACTTATGGCAGTAATCGCCCAGAAACCACTTGAGTAAGCTCAGCAATTAGGTTTTAACATCAGCAATATCACCAGCAAACTCGTTCAGATGACTGTTTATCAAATAACATTACTTGTGTGTGTGTGTGTGTGTGTGTGTGTGTGTGTGTGTGTGTGTGTGTGTGTGTGTGTGTTCTGAGCTGGGTTCTAGGTTTCTAAATGCTTTCTCAAAATACTATTAAATATCCACAGAAAGCACAACTCCTTAAATAAAGAGGAAGATGGGAAGAGAATTTAAGTCTAATTAGTAAATGAATCAATATGCATTGCATCAGAGTTCAGTCTTGCTTGTTATATATGTATATATTAGAGCTGGGAAATTTAAAGTTAATTTCTGCGATTAATAGTTTTGGTTTAACATGTAAAAAGAAATGTAGATAGCATAGATTCATGCATTGTTATTGTGTTTTTTTTCTTTGACTTCCTGAAACTTCATGCAATATGAGAAGGTGTCCCGTGTTGCTCTTGGTAGGTGACTCAGCCTTATAGGCTCTGATTAAGGTGGGGGAGGGTTTAGGGCATCTAATGCCTGCCAGGAGCAAACCCAGGCACCTTTGTGCAATAGGCAAAATTTCACTAATCCTTCCCCCACTTTCTGTTGCTTAAATTGGCATATGTACATTTTCAGGAGGTACAAGCTTGACTCAACTATGAATCCTTGCACTGAAACTGATTGTGTGGAGCACTGCATGCTTCATTATGCGCAAAGCATGTAAACATGAGAGTGGATTTACTGTATGGAGAAAGAAGACTTCACTCATATGTCATGATACAGGGGCACAAGAGGTACTTGCAAGCTTCCGTATCTATTCACCTGTAAATGCGCAACTACTGTTGTATGAGCCAGTACTGTTGTACGGGTGTCAAAGTGAGACCGCAAAAGAGATACCTAGCGCGTGCGCGATAAAGACTTGAGTAGGACGTGGCTTTATATACAGTGTCCCGAAAAAGTATTTGGATGCTTAAGCTGAACTTAAAAATGCATACACTCCTTTGCATTTGAGAACAAAACACCAAACCAATTAAAGAAAGATAACATAAGCATACTTTTCAAGCAGAACATTTAACAAAAATTAGCTTGTTACATTTTAAATGATAAAACAACAGATATTATTTGGACACTTGATAACGGCTTCATTACAGATTACAACTAAAAAAAAAAATAGTTTTTGTTTGCAATTCTTTCATTCACAGAACTTCTTGACAATGTCTGGGCATAGAATCAACAAGTTTCTGTTGTGAAAGTTTCCTCCAGGTTTAAGCCACCAAAGCTTTGAGTTCATCCACACTAGAACATTGACGATTTGACACTTTCTTCATAGGTGCTCTCACCAGATACGCAAAAAAAAAAGAGAAATATTTCATTCTCCACAATTTGGTATATTGTAAAAAATATCAAAGATGAAGTACTTGTGAATGAGAACTAAAAGTGCACAGGCAGGCCCAGAAAGACAACCAGCAGATTAGACAGGATAATTGTGAATAAAATCAAGAGAAACAGGCAAAATACAGCTGCAAGGATTGCCACACACACAGCAATGAGAATTACCAGTGACAACTTAGTTCGCAGACCATTCAAAACACGATCAGTGAGTATGGGTACAGAGTGAAAGTAATGTTGCGAAAACCATTCATTAGCTTAAATAATAAGAAAACTTAAAGCTTAAATAAGAAAGTCAGGATACAATTGGCAAAAGAACATACACAGAAAGACAGAAGTGTTTGGAGAATTGTCTTATTACAAGATAAGTCCAAATTGAACCTGAATGGATCTGATGGCAGAGTATTTGTGTGGAGAAAGGCAGGGAAAGAATTCCAGCCACACTGCTCTATGGGTACTGTAAAGCACAGAGGTGGAAATGTCAGTGTCTGGGGTTGTTTCTCTTACAGTGCTGTCGGTGAGCTTGTGTTCATTGGTGGAATCATGAACTCTGAAGTGTACAGAGAAATTCTGGCCCTCCTAGAGCCCTTACCTAAACCCTATAAAGCACCTGTGTGCACTGTAAAAAATGTCCGTAGTTTTAACAGTATTATACCGTAAAAATGCTACGGTACAAAACCATTAAATAGTTAACGGGTAGATTCCTTAAAATATACCGTAAAAACTGATAATATACTAAACAAAACAATACATGTAATTTCACGGCAAAATATTGTACAAATGACAGTTGTTAGATGTTAAAAGTATGGTTTTACCGTAAAATTAACAGTATTATTCACTTTTAATTTTATTTTTAAATTTAACTGTGAAAACCATTAAAATGCTATTGTAACGTTCCATGTTGTCTCTTGTTTATGTACCTTCACTCTTAAGTTTCTGGCACTTGTCTCACTCCATATTGTCTAAGTTTCTGGCACTTGTCTAACTCCATATTGCACTCTTATTTTGAAACCAGTCTTGTCATGTCCTGTTTTCCCTCCTTGTTTTTCATTGGTTCATTGTTTGATTGCTTGTTTATCAGTTCTAGTTTTGTCATTGGCTTTAGTTAATCACCTTATTAAGTCCTGTTTGTCCATTGGCTGTTGTTTCCCCTGTTCATGTATTTAAGTCCTCATGTTTCCCTTGTACTTTGTCAAGTATTATTGTTGTAACCCTTACCCCTGCCTGATGTTACCCTGATGTTCTCTAGTCCAAGCCATAGCCTGTCTTTGTTCCAAGTTCCTGTCTTGTTCCTGTTTTACCACTATCTTCAATAAAGCTGCACTTGGGTCCTACTCCTCACCGTCATCCTTGACTGCCTCCCCAAATCGTTACAGCTATACAGTCAAAACATTTTATGAAAAGCACATCTTTACGGTAAAAATTAATTGTTTAACAAAGTAGGCTACTATATTTTATTTTAGTTAAAAACATATAAAAATATGGAGTATTGTGTAAAATGAACACAGCACATATTATTTATCCTTTACAAGAGTTTCATATATATATATATATATATATATATATATATATATATATATATATATATATACTGTATATATACACTCACCTAAAGGATTATTAGGAACACCATACTAATACTGTGTTTGACCCCCTTTCGCCTTCAGAACTACCTTAATTCTACGTGGCATTGATTCAACAAGGTGCTGAAAGCATTCTTTAGAAATGTTGGCCCATATTGATAGGATAGCATCTTGCAGTTGATAGAGATTTGTGGGATGCTCATCCAGGGCACGAAGCTCCCGTTCCACCACATCCCAAAGATGCTCTATTGGGTTGAGATCTGGTGACTGTGGGGGCCATTTTAGTACAGTGAACTCATTGTCATGTTCAAGAAACCAATTTGAAATGATTCGAGCTTTGTGACATGGTGCATTATCTTGCTGGAAGTAGCCATCAGAAGATGGGTACATGGTGGCCATAAAGGGATGGACATGGTCAGAAACAATGCTCAGGTAGGCCGTGGCATTTAAACGATGCCCAATTGGCACTAAGGGGCCTAAAGTGTGCCAAGAAAACATCCCCCACACCATTACACCACCACCACCAGCCTGCACAGTGGTAATGTAACGATCCACACGGTCTTTGGTTTGTGTACCTTTTATTTTAAGTTCTGGCACCTTTTATGTTCCATATTGTTGTTTGTTTATGCACTCTTATTTTAAGTTTTGGCACCTTTTATGTTCCGTATTGCCTTTTGTTTTATGCACTCTTATTTTGAAATTCACTCATGTTCCTGTTTCCCAGTCTTGTCATGTCCTGTTTTCCCTCCATGTCTATGTGTCTGGTTTTCATTGGTTCATTGTTTGATTACTTTATTATCAGTTCTAGTTTTGTCATTGGTTTTAGTTAATTGCCTTACCATCTTGTTTTGAGTTCTGTTTTCCCATTGGCTTTTGTTTCCCCTTTGGTTTAGTATTTAAGCCCTCATGTTCACCTTGTCCTTTGTCGGTTATTGTTAATGTTTGATGCTCTGTTACTGTAGTTCCCGAATCCTGCCTTGGTCCGTGTTCCTGCCTGTGCCCTCCTTGCAAGACCCCCCGTGTTATTTTCTTGTGTTCTTCTCTTTATTTTCCCCTCATGGATGTTTTATTTGTTCCTGCGTTAATACTTCCCTTTACTTTGTGACTTTTCAATAAAGCTGTACCTGGATCCTCACTCCCTCGTCTGCCCACTTCGTTACAGGTAACAAGGCATGATGGCATCCATGTTCTCATTCTGTTTACGCCAAATTCTGACTCTACCATCTGAATGTCTCAATAGAAATCGAGACTCATCAGACCAGGCAACATTTTTCCAGTCTTCAACTGTCCAATTTTGGTGAGCTCTTGCAAATTGTAGCCTCTTTTTCCTATTTGTAGTGGAGATGAGTGGTACCCGGTGGGGTCTTCTGCTGTTGTAGCCCATCCGCCTCAAGGTTGTGCGTGTTGTGGCTTCACAAATGCTTTGCTGCATACCTCGGTTGTAACGAGTGGTTATTTCAGTCAAAGTTGCTCTTCTATCAGCTTGAATCAGTCGGCCCATTCTCCTCTGACCTCTAGCATCAACAAGGCATTTTCACCCACAGGACTGCCGCATACTGGATGTTTTTCCCTTTTCACACCATTCTTTGTAAACCCTAGAAATGGTTGTATGTGAAAATCCCAGTAACTGAGCAGATTGTGAAATACTCAGACCGGCCCGTCTGGCACCAACAACCATGCCACGCTCAAAATTGCTTAAATCACCTTTCTTTCCCATTCTGACATTCAGTTTGGAGTTCAGGAGATTGTCTTGACCAGGACCACACCCCTAAATGCATTGAAGCAACTGCCATGTGATTGGTTGATTAGATAATTGCATTAATGAGAAATTGAACAGGTGTTCCTAATAATCCTTTAGGTGAGTGTGTATATATGTGTGTATAAATAAACTGTATAGACTTCTTTGACTTCCTGTGCAGTGTATTGTGTACTATGCAAAATATTTCAGTACAAGTTAAGCTCAGTGGACACATTTGTGGTATAATGATGATTACCACAAAACAAAATATTGGACTCATCACTCTTACAAAACAAAATATGATGCAGTCAACAAACCCTAAGGCATCTGTATAAAACAATTGTAAAATCAATTAAAACATCTTTACAGCTTAACTCATAATCCAGATTTAAACAAAATAAACTTGCTTTTTTTAAGATGTGGAACACATTTGTTGTGTGAAACAAAATATGTTGAAAGGTAAACAATTGAAAGTTTGAGCTGCACAAACAAACTCCACACATATTTAAAAGATGACAGTTGAGCATCGTCCAATCAAAATACATCGCGCTTTGGCTCCAGTAGGCAAAGAGTTCTTTTGGTTATACACCTTTCAGACGCGACGTTTCACATTCCGCATTGTGGCAAATTGCAATTTCAAACGGAGCTTACATCGTTGAACTGCAAAAAAAAAAAAAAAAAGTTATATGCACACTTTGGTAAGCAATATTTTAGCCATGTTTAGCATTACCAGGTTTGAAAAATTAGTTGCATTCATGCATGCACTATATTTTCACAAAGTAGTAACATGTTCAGATAAGTCCTATCTGAAATATGAACCCACCGTTTAGGTGTTTACAAAAGCGGTATGGTGCAATGTGTGTTTACTCACGTAGTTGAAATGTTTAATTGTCTTTTCTGTGGAATATCGGTTCAAACCTTAAGCGACCATGTTTTACACTGCAAACTTCACCGTAACAAACCACGCTGTGTATTCAAGTGCATCGCTGCGGATTGCATATGGAGCATTTAAGGCTCATTTTTACCGTAGACACGACAAGACAGATCAATATCTTGCCACCAGAAATGTCCTCACAGTGTTTATTTGTAATATATCTATGTGCCAATGCCAGTGTCACGATTTCAAAGAACTAACGACTCACTTAAAGGAACATGTCAAAGAAGGACGGGTTGTGAACTCTAGTATCTGGATGCAAAATACTTTACAGTGAATACTTTCACTGTAAAATCATCATTTACTTCCCACATGTCTAGGAAACACAGACAATGTTCTGTGGGTAATATAAGTTACCTTTTTCAGACAGTTTCTCAGTCCTCTGTTACTTATCCTGAAGCCCTATCGAGAGATGTAGTGAGACTGATGAAGTTAATGGTCACCTTTCAGAAAATTTCAATGATCAATTTCTCAGAAGTCTTTTCTACTTGAAATTACATGGACAGTTTCTTCTGCCAGATTCAACAATACAAGAAATACAAAAAAAAAATTGTTGAAGAGATGTAGAGCATACATGAACTGGGACTGACATACACTTTGAATAAATTGAATGTACTTCTAAAACATGAGTTATCATTAACAGATGAGGACATTGGTAGAATATGTGATGCTGTGAAAGAATCAGACTTATTCACCATTTGTCATCAAGGACCAATGCGAACCACTTATTCAAGAACTCGTGCTTTCAAAAAGATGTTTAAATACAAAATCCTTTGAAAGATACTCTGAAATGTCAATTAGAGTCTGACCTATGGCAGAATTGTGTTCCACAGCATACACATTTGCCATGTGCAGATGTACTTTTGTTATGTCAGTGATGGTCATGTATATAAAAACAACAAATTTTTCATTGAAAACCCAACATGTCTTAAACTCATTTTTGTACCAAGATGCATTTGAGGTGGTGAACCCATTAGGCTCAGCAAAATGCAGGCACAAAGTACTAGCTGTGTATCTTTCACTGGCTAATTTGCCTCCTCATATAAGATCAAATACAGATCACATGTCACAATGTTGTGTCGAGAAAAAGATTTCAAACACTTTGGCCAAGACAAAGTTTTCTCAGAGCTAATTGCAGACTTGAAAGGCTTGGAAGAAAATGGAATAACTGTGGCAGATAAAACAGTTAAAGGAACAGTTTTGTGTATTGCTGGTGACAATTTGGGGTCCCACAGTATTGGTGGATTCACTGAGAATTTTAGTGTTTCTGAATATTTCTGCAGGTATTGCCGAATAAAAAGTAGTGATTTTCAGGCGGATCCAAATGCATGTGGTCCTGAATGCACTGCTGCAAGTTACAATTCTGCAGTACACATTTTACAGTCTGAGGAACGACAAAACGTTGAAAGTATAACATTCAATTCAGTTTTAAATTCCTTGAATTGCTTCAACGTTTGCTTGCCTGGTCTACCACCTAGTTTAGGCCATGACATTTTTGAGGGTATCCTTTCCTATGATTTTGCCCTTTACCTGAAATACTTCATTAAGCAGAAGAAATGGTTCACCTATTCAATTCTGAATAGACGCATTAAGCAATTCAAATACAGTGCTTCTGATGCCTTGAGTAAGCCATGTGAGGTCAGCTTCAATGGTGTTAAGCTTTCTGGACAAGCAATTCAGAACTGGAATTTTCTAAGACTTCACCCTTTGATTGTGTGTGACAAGTTGAAGGATCCACTGGATGATGTTTGGCAGTTGACCCTGCAGCTGAAAGACATTGTTGAGATGATTTGTCCACAGGTAGCTTACCTTGATGTGCTCATCCAGGAATACCTTGCTAGTAGAATATCTCTATTTCCCGGACATAGACAAACCCAAAGACCATTATTTGCAACATTACCCTGCACTAACTTTAAAGTTTGGCCCTTTGATCAGATTGTGGACAATGCGCTTTGAAAGTAAGCACAGCTACTTTAAAAGATGTGCTAGGAACTTAAAGAATTTCAAAAACCTCTGCTTCACTCTCTCTGAAAGACATCAAATGTTCAAAGCTTATCTGTAAGAAGGGTCAATGTGCCATCTAACTTTACAAGTAAAAGATAGCACAGCATTTTACCCAGAGCTGTATGGTGATTCTGTAAAAAAATGCAGTACGGCAGTTTGGTTTCACAGAGAACAATACCAAAGTATCAGCAGAAGTAATGTACAGAGGTACATTATACCAAAAAGGCCGGTTCCTTGTGACAGAGAATGTAGACTCAGTGGAGTTTGGAGAACTTACGCTTATTCTGATAAGATGAAGTTTCTGCAGAGAAAATTTGGAGCAGAGCTCATTCCTGAGTACCATTTGCATGAATTGAAAAAACAGAGTGATATAATGCAATGCGTGAGCATCAGTGACCTGACAGATTTCTATCCTTTACCATCATATATGATCAATGAGAAACTGGTGATTCCATTGAAGCATAGTGTGTTGTCACACTGAATGAGATTGTGGACCAGGGCCGGTTTTTCATGTTAATTCTTGTTGTTTTAGTTCAGAAATGGATGAATCAGGGCTGAACACTCCAAATATTTGCAGTGCTATTGCCTGCTGCATTACCAGACCTCCCAGTCACAACTAAAAAAATCTCTTGAAGATACCTTAAAATCGCTTGGAGTGGAAACACCAGAAGATTTAAATTTTTTTGAGGAATCCGATCTGGTTACTGTACTGAGGCCCATTCAAGCCAGAAAATTTATTTCGGCTTTGAAGGAGACTGGTAAGTCCATGCATTTGTTTCCATCCATCCATCGTCAACCGCTTATCCTGTGTACAGGGTCGCAGGGGGGCTGGAGCCTATCCCAGCTAACATTGGGCGAAAGGCAGGGTACACCCTGGACAGGTCGCCAGTCCATCGCAGGGCTACATTTGTTTCAATTACTCTTAAAGGAATACCGGTAGTTCACCACTAAAAGAAAATTCTCTTTTCATTTGGTCATCCTTATGCCATGCCAGTGTATGATTTTTTTTTTTTTATTTTCTGCAGAACAAAATGAAGAGTTTTAGAATATCTCATCTGTATTGTCACCTAATATGCAAGTATATGAATACCAACACTTTGAAGTGTTGGAAAAAACATCAACACGGATCAGTAAAGTAATCCAAACGACTCTACTGGTTAAATTTTTTTTATTTATTTAAGTGTAACTTGTTTTGGATGAACAGACCAAAAGTTAGCTCATTTTTCACTACATATATTCACTTTCAAAATGTGGAAGTTGAAGTAAAGATTGAGAGTAAAGGACTGAAATGTTGATCTGTTTCTCAGCCAAAGCAATCATATTACTTTAAAAACATTAATTTAACCACTGGAGTCATGCATATTTATTTTATGCTGCCTAAATGTGCATTTTGGATCGGCACAGTTTGGAACAAATTTACATGCATTGTATGTACTAAAAGAGATCAGATCTTCTAAAAACCATAATTTTTGTTTAAGGCTGAGCAAATAATGAAATCTATTTTCTTTCTGAACTATTATTTTAATGGTCTAAATTAATCAAATATTAAATATGTTGTCACATTTTAATTATAATATTTTATTTTTTATTTTCACAGTGTGGTAAAAATGAGTCAAAACAGTTAAAAGAATAATTCAGCTAAAAATTACAAAGTTTGTCTGTAATTTACCCATTCTCTTGTAATTCCAAACAAGTACCTGGTTTGGAATGACATGAGGATAAGTATAGAATGACTGTACATGTTCCAACGAAGTATATACTAGTGACACTTTATTTTATTTCATTGACAGCGCAAAGTTCAGAAGCCCAGATACAACCAGTCTGTCCATCTCCAGCATCAGATTGTCCATCTCCAGCATCTTCCCTGTCCCAGAGTTCTGCCTGCTCATCCCCCAGCACCTGCTCATCTCCTACTGTGAACTGGACTGACAACTTTGAAATCCCATGGAAGAAGTTTCCTGATGAATTAATGCAGGCACTTGAGAGATAGTAAAGACCAATTTCTCGCTGCTTGTTACAGAAGCGATTTAAATTTTGTGCCTGTCCAAGTAAGAAGAATTTAACAGAAATTGCTAAAAGGATCCAAAGTCTTTGCAAGATGTAATCGAAGAGACTGTAAGTGGTCCTGGATACTACTCCTTGGTGAAGCATTTTCTGGCCCAGAGTTGAAAACGCGAGAAGGTCCAGCACACCGAAAATAAAAAAAACATGTTCACAATTCAGATGAATGCAACACTGAGGAAATCCCAGCAGAAAAAAAGAGCAGCAGTTCAAGATATGTATGGATGCATTAAATGGGATGTTAAATTTATGCCCCTTAGTGAAACTGCTGAAAGTCAGCAGTTGACGAAAGAGCAGATGAAGAGTCTCTCACAAAAAACTGAGGAAAAACAAACGAAATCCTAACTGAAGAGTGGCCATTTTTGTTCTAGGAGAGTGGCATGGAAGTCCACTTTCAAGAGCTCACAGGGATACCACTTAAAGACACCTTCCAGGGTAGCATTGACAGAAAAGGAAAAAGGCTGGTGGACTTCATGAGGAAAGTTTGCGCAATCAAGAACATGCGTGTATTACAGGCAGTCACAAAACTACAAGTTATAAGAGGACAGAGTGCTCAGAAGATGTGAAAGACATGATTCTTCTCCTCCTGTCCTACTTTGATGAGAAAGAAGAGCTCCTCTTTCATTATGTGGAAGAGACATGCCTTGCCAAGGATGTAGAGTTAGAAATCCTACCTGTGACACATAAGTGTGGTAAGTACAAGTTTTGTGATTACAGCACTGCAAAGCTTAATAAATGTGTATATGTGTATATTACATTTTATTTTTTTCACCACAGGACTCTCATGCTATGGTGCTGTTCGATTCATGCGGAGTGTGGACCACAAGATTGTGAATGATGACATCCCTAATTTCATCTCCGCTATCTATCTGATGTTCAGTAGTTACTACTGTTTCAACATCCACTACCCTTCAGAACTGGCCTCAGTGCTCCAGTTCTTGCAGAGGTATGTAAATAACTTTTTATTTGGCATGGTTAATTTACTATGTGGGTTCATTTATAGAGTTCTCACAGAATTATTGATTCTTTTCCAAGGTGTTTTTTCATCATAAATCCTGAGAAGGGCACAAAAGTTGTGGAGAAGAAGAACAAAAAGCGACTTCTAGAGAACCCAAGAGTGTGCACGTTAATCTCAGACCTTTCTGATCATGAGTGGCGTGAGACATTGTAAAGGTGGACTGGTTTTGTACGGTAGGTTAATTCTGAGTTCATATTGCAATAACAGGGAAATGTCTTGGAAAAGTTACTTGTTATAACCACAAGAGAGCAAGTTAAGCGGTCTACAAAACAGCTGTATTGAATTACATGTTTGATGGGGTTTTTTTTACATGGTGACATGCTTTTTTAAAATTATTTACATTAAATTATTTATGTTGTGCCTGGTTCCATTCTACAGTTTATTGAATAGTTCTTCAAGGATCAGTTCACCCAAAAAATGAACATTTGCTAATAATTTACTCACCTACAAGACATTCAAGATGTGTGTATTTCTGTCTTCATCGAAATGGAAACAAAGAATTTTAGAAAAAATGTCTCTGATAGGTAGGTCCATATAATGCGTTCTGAAACCAAACAATGGGTCTTTGTAAGAAATGTACCAATATTTAAAACTAATTTTCAGCTTCCGTAAATGGCATAATGCTCTTGTATTAGAGCCTATCGAGGTCGCAAACAGAAAAAAATTTGTTTTAAATATTGGACCGTTTCTTACAAAAACCTATAGCTTGGCTTCAAAATACATCAATTTATCTAATGGAGTCACATGGATTTCTTTGATGCTGCCTTTATCTGCTGTTTGAACTCAAAGTGTTGGCACCTCTCTCTTGCATTATATGGACTTACAGACCCAATGAATGATGTTCCAATGAAGACCGAAAGACACACATCTTGGATGGACTGGGGTGAAAATTATCAATTAAATTATAAGCAAATTCTGATTTTCAGGTGACTTATCACTTCATTGTGATCTTACGTGAAGGGATTTCCTAATTTTTAGTTGAAAATATTTTTAGGCTCTTGCAGTGAAAATGTCTTTTAATGGGTTTTACTTAACCTTTATTTATTTTTCAGAAAAAGTTCATCCAAAAATTTAAGTTAGTTGAAAAAAGAAAGTCAGTCACATCTTGGATGCCCTGAGGGTGAATACATTATCAGAAAAATGTCATTTTTACGGTGAAATCTTCCTTTAACTTTACAACCTCTGTTTGAAGTGGCACTGGATTTGTAGGAGTAGCATTTTAACTTCTGTCTAAACTGTCAGGACGGACTGGTGAATGTGTCTCTTGTTTAAGCCAACTGCTGTTGAAAAAAGAAAATTCAGTAATACAACACTGTATGTCTGTAAATTCTTGTTCGATCTTAATAAAAAAAAATTACATTAGACCACATTGATGTTTTATTGTTTTATGGATTAGGCTTTGATTTAGGTTTGCAAGTTATTTGCCAATTAGTGTAACCATAATCTTAATAAACAAAACATGAAATGTCTCAATGTTTAAAGCATTATTAGAATGATTAAAAAGTAAAACTGACATTTAAAAATGTACATGTCAACTGCACAAGATATAGCTTATTTCTTGAAGCCACTGCTCACTACAGTGATAGGATGATGTTTTTAGAAATTACAGTTTTTACCAACTGCTTACACACATTTCCAAAACTAAGTCTCCTTTTTTCAAAACTCTACACACAATTCTCAAAACTGCACACACAAAATGCAGAATGCCTCAGATCTTCAAAATGCAACATTGCATTCAAAATGCCATAAACACATGTCAGAATGAAGCATTTGCATCAAATGGCAAACACTTCTTTCATAATAATACATTTTTGGATATACCATGTAAACATTGCTGTTCTAAATCTAAAGCTCTTTGGTCTTTCATAGGCTTATATCTACATTTCAATACAATGTTCTACAGTGAAAGTAATCTGCTGAGAGGGGTAACAAGTACACCGGAAACGCCAATGCAATGTAGAAACAGAAAATATTTATTAGGCCAAACATTACTGTTGTATACATTAGCATACAACAAAACTATAAACATTTACGTAAACCAAAAGTATATTCTTTACAGTAGAATACAGTAAATTGTGTGTGGGGTCCCGGTCCAGGAATTGGCAGGGGGGGGAGGGGGGGTGCAGTCCCCAGTGCTAAGCTTCATCTCTTCTCCGAGCTGGGTCTGGCCACAATACTTCGTCCACATCACAAGATACGTTTTCTCTTGCCAAACGTCGAGGGAAGTATCTCCTAGCATGGCGTATCCAACCTTGGACAGAGGCAACCTCTATGTCCCCACATGCGTCCTCCATTGCCTGGAGAAGCGGCATGCGGGCATAGGGTTGGCGATCATACACTTTCCAGCGCCAGGCTGAGAAGAATTCCTCTATGGGATTTAGAAAAGGTGAATATGGAGGTAGGTACAAAACTACAAATTGTGGATGGGTGGCAAACCAGTTTTGGACCAGAACAGCCCGGTGAAAACTAACATTGTCCCACACAACCACAAATCTAGCAGGCTCCTGATCTGGATCAGGGAAAAGCATTGTGTGAATTGCATCCAGAAAAGTGAGTATGTGGCCGGTGTTGTACGGACCCAGTGTGGCATTGTGATGGAGGACCCCGTTTTGAGTGATGGCAGCACACATGGTTATATTACCCCCACGCTGTCCAGGGACATTGGTAATTGCCCTCTGTCCCATTACATTTCGTCCACGGCGCCTGGTTTTGGGGAGGTTGAAGCCAACCTCATCCACAAATAAATTTGTGGCGAATTACATGGGCATCCATCTCCAATACTCTCTGTAACAGACAAAATTATATACAGATGAGTAAATATGGTATGTCTGAAGAACTGGAAGTAGTGTTGCATACATACCTCTACAAAAGTCATGTCACAGATTCTTGACTCTGTCAGAGTTTCTTTCAAATGGCACCTTGTAAAGTTGTTTCATCGTCACTTGGTGCCGTTGGAGGATGCGTTGTATGGTCGACAGGCTTACAGCATTGATGTTGTTGAATATGGTGTCATTATTCAAGATATGCTCTCTTATCTCTCGAATCCTAATTGCATTGTTGGCCAAAACCATATTTATAATTGCAGTCTCTTGTACATCTGTAAACAAGCATCCTCGTCCTCCATGATGTCTTTGCCTTTCCACTCTGTACAGAATTCAAACAGCATGTGTTCAGCATAGGAACTGTAAATCATTTACAAAAAAAAAAAAAAAAAAAAAAAAAAAAAAAAAAAAAAAAAAAAAAAAAGGTAGTACAGCATGATAACCAACCTCATTCATTCAATGCAGTGCAGTAAATGGATGGCTTAGTTACAAATGTTTATGCAATACTATGCAGTCATACGTATTTTACAGTACATTACTATAATACTAAAATAGTCATTAGATAGTTGCATACCTGTTCTCATTTCTGAAGGTTCGAATTATGGACGCCACTGTAAATCGACTCAAGTTGGGCTGGACTCTCAGTGCAGCCTCTCTCATGGTCAAACCGTGGTTGATTACATGATCAACAAGTGTTGCCCTAATCTCATCAGAGATGGCTCTCCTTCCTTCTCTTATTTGCCCCCCTCCTCCTCTTGCTCTCTGTTCATTGTTAGCATCCATTGTTCAAAACAGGTAATCTGACCTTTGACCTATTTATAGGCCTATCTATACTAAAGTAAAGCAGTGATTGGTTAGTGATCAGTTAAGCAATTAGTGTTTGCACATGTGAGGAGTGTGTCTGTGTGACCTGGTGAATAAGTGTAGCATTTTGATTGGTTGTGTTTGGAAAAGGAAAGCAAGTCACTTCCTGATTTGATCCTTTGTGTTTTAGGTAGAGAATTGTGTGTAGTGTTTTGAAAAAAGTGTTTTATGCAATTGAAAACTGAGTCAAAGGCTGAGAAATAGCTTATGGTTTTGAAGATTTGGCATGTAGTTTTGCACTTTGAGTGAGAGATTTCAAAAATCGTGTGACATGAAAAGATTTTGTGTGTAAGCAGTTGGTAAAAACTGTAATACAATTACAGTGCTTATTTACAATTTTTAAAGTAAAATGCATGTAATCGGTTAACATTATTCAACATATTTAATGTTTTTTGTTTTTATAATTATATAATTATAATTATTAGTGTAAAACTTTTAATTAGACATTTAGGAACTGTAAAATAGACAGTTATAAACCATAATTATTACAGTATAAAACCTTTTAATTGGACCGTTATGAACCGTAAAATACAAGATATACTAAGTACAATCCCGTACAACATAAAATGTTGCTACCGTATTTTTTATGCTAAAGTTCTGGCAACCACAGCTGCCTTTTTTTTTTTTCTGTAAATTTTATGGAATATTTTTTACAGTGTGATGCAATGGAGACAAATTTCAGATTGTTGATGTTCTAGTGTGGATGAACTGGAGGAAACTTTCACAACAGCTTTTACAGAAATGTGTTGAATCTAAGCCAAGACGTTGTCTAAAAATTCTGTGAATTAAAGGATTGCAAACTAAACACTTTTTTCTTAATTTTAAACCATTAATCTGTTGTTTAATCACTTTAAACTTAACATGCTTCTTTTGTTAATTGTTCTGCTTGAAAAGTGTGCTTATGTTATCTTTCTTTGCAATAAATGCAAATTGATTTGATTATTTGTTCTCAAATGTAAAGGAATTCTTGCATTTTTAAGTTCAGCTAAAGTGTCAAAATGTTTTTTTGGGACCACTATATATATATATATATATATATATATGAGAATATGTATGCATACATATAGACTGATGTTATAGATAAGTGTCTGTGGCCCTTTTACAAGCTGAGATGTGCAAAGACAATTAAATTTTTACACATTTACAGTGTTTCAGAAAAGGAAAGGAATCAATGCCTGTTCTTTAATGTTGTCTGGTTGATATTCCAGTCCTTATCACTCTTTCTTCTTCTGCCAAGAGCTGTGTTCACTGATAACAGTGACATAATTTCCTCTTACATGAGCGATCTTGTCCTACGACTTCCTGTGTGAGTCTGTGGCTCCCCTGAGAAGATGTAACTTCCTTTGTGTGTTTGTGTGTGTGTGTGTGTGTGTGTGTGTGTGTGTGTGTGTGTGTGTGTTTCAGGTTAACCTACAATACATTATGGAGAAAAAGAAGTCATCATTGTTTTAGGGTGTTTCTTCAACTTCAACTAATCACTCCATAACTCTACTGGGAATTTACCATTGCTTGACCACTCAACTTTACCTGGACTAGAACCAAAACCTTGAGCTGAGATCTTATGACCAAAGAAAGTTACTTCTTAATGCATGAAATTAGACTTTTCAGGCTTAACTTTGAGACCTGTTTCTTTTATATGTTAAAGACTTCTTCCAGTCTCTGCAAGTGCTCAGTGAAAGTGGGCGATTACACTAGTATGTCAAGTTACACAAGCATGATCTGAAAAATGAGATCACCCATGGAAACCTGCATAATACTTTGAAACGTATAAGGTCAATTGCAAACCCTAAAGGGCATCCGAGAATACTCAAAGATCCCAAATGGAGTTGTACATGCAGTCTTATGCTCTCGCTCATAGACAGCAACTTGATGATATCCACTAGCTAAATCAATGGAAGAAAATAACTTTGCTCCTTGTAGTGCATCAAAGCTTTCATCTATCCTAGGCAAAGGAAATGTGTCTCACAGTCTTTGAGTTCAGCTAAATGTTATCGATAAAAACTCTGAGACTGCCATCAGTTTTCCTAACTAGCATGATAGGTGAAGCATAAGCACTGGTGTCTTCTTTTATCACTCCTTTCTTAAGGAGCTTGGTGATATTTTCTCTGACTTCCTTTTACTGAGTGGGTGGGATACGCCTATAAAGCTGGGCCACCTGTTCATTATCCACCAAGTTCATCGTCCTTGAGAGCAAAAAAATCAGTGTACTTCACTAATAAATCACTCAGATATACCTGCTTTTCAGGAGTACCACCAATGTGTAGCTTGTTGAGAAACTCTTTGGAGCTGTCCTCCAATAGCTGACTGTATTTTGTGTTTACACTGATCTCGTCAATATCAGCAGAAATTCCATGAAATCTCACCTTACACATCTCATTGGACTTCACACTCTTGACACAAGACAGGGTACCATGTCTGTTTCTGGCCTGTGACAGTTATGTTCTGGGGATAGGTTCACAACCTGTACAGAAAACAACATTTTGTCTGAAGACACAAATGAGGGAACAACAATCAGACTGCCAGGTAACGGTGAGTTCTAACAGGAAGTCCCTTGAACCATCATTTAATATACTCTTTGCTAACTTGACCATTACCATTGTAATTGATGTAGCAGGTATGTGTTCCACATCTTTTCCAGATACTCGGACTATGCTTCACTTCTCTAGACTACTGTTACTCTGCATCTGTTAAAATGCATCCCCCCAATCAGACCGCAACTCTCCACCTAGTGTAGTATCAAACTCTTAATGAACCAGTTGTCTACATCTGCTAATGATGTTCATGTCAATGAGGGTTGGTACAGCAGAAAAGTTTTGAGAGTCTGACTACTAGAACACTACACTCTGGTAGGGTAATACCAATGTTTCATACAACTCAAGATAACCTACTGCAGGTAAGGTATGTCTAAACCATTGACATCTGTAATCTTCATCCAGCCTGCTGTGGGCAGTTGCCTATTCAGAAAGGCATTAATATTGACTTAATCAGAATCATATAAATGACTGAATATCCAAAAAGCACAAGGATAAGGCGTCATTTTAAATAAACAGATCCAAAAGTACAACAAATGTATGAACCTGAGTAGTCAATATTTCTAAAGTGTAAAGCTTATGAATGAAAATGTGCATATTGTAATTTCAGACAGGATGGCTGCGGTCTTGACTCCGTTCACACTCTCTTTAAATTGTTTTGTCTGGAGCTTGTCAAGTGTAATATTAATATTGCATATGTAACATATGACATTATATACACTTTCGACTTCTTTAAATGTCTATGTTAATGTATCACGCTTGTCTTTCCATCTCTTAAACTTGACCACATAATAATATGTAATTAACTGGTTAAGACTTTATTCCCGAAAAAGAAAAAATGCTCCATATAGTATTCATCTATTAGGAATATTCCTCCTTATGTAAAATGAAGAATCTGAAACATGCTCTGTCTTTTTCTTCTTCTTTAAACTGTGCTAAATTTGAAAACGTTAAGTGTTCTTGAACTCTGGTGAGATGCTATGTAAATTTAACATTATTATTATTATTATTATTTGACTAAATAATTGTGTCTTATAGTAAAAATTCTTGAAAGACCTGATTTGACCTATTTGTAGGCTATACTGATTTAATTTTAATGTTGGAATTTGCATTTATTATTATTCACTGTAAAATGTGTGCTTGACACCTCTTGCCACCAGAATAATGTTGTTATACATGCATAGACGAACTAAAATGATGTTTCATGCATATATTAATATCTGAAATACCAGGAGAAACCACAACATATTGCAAAGTTAATGTAGCCTACAAATTCAGCTTCATCTGGTAAGAAAAATAAGAATAAAATAATATTTTTTAAATAATATAATAATAATTTTTATTATTATTAGGCTATTATTATGAAAAATAATATACAAGCATATTTTATAAATAGAAACTATTAATGTAAGCGTAATACTTAAAAATGGTCATTTCATTTAATTTTGACACGCTTCCGGTTTAAGCCCTGCCAAACCAGAGTCTATCTGAATACAGTGTAAGGCTGGGTGCCAATGTGTTTACATTCAAAGGCAAAGAGCAAATGTATGATCTTCGAGAAAATCAACAAATGAACTTTCTCACAATTAGCATCTCTTCCTGAGGCACCACACCCCACTGGGCGAAGACTGCAAATTCACACTTCATTGTTGCCCTTCCACACCTGTCCCATTCTCTCCCCTCTCCTCCTCATCCATTCCCCTTCAGAGGAGAATCACCTCAAGCTCACCTATTTTCTGTATGTAACAAAAGAAGGCTGGATGCTAATGTGTTTACATTCAAAGGCAAAATGTATGATCTTCGAGAAGATCAACAAAGGAACTTTCTCACAATTAGCATCTCTTCCTGAGGCACCATACCCCACTGAGCGAAGACTGAAAATTCACACCTCATTGTTGCCCTTCCACATCTGCCCCATTCTCTCCCCTCTCCTCTTCATCCATTCCAACCTCAGCTCAGAATCACCCCAAACTCACCTAATATCTGTATGTAACAAGAGACCATATCTGATGTATACAAATAATGTAACTAGTGTAACATGTTTGGTATCATTCAAAATGTCTCAGTGCGTCTGGTATAGTGTTTTGTCCCCAGGTTTATAAAACTCAATGACAACAAAGTTATAAGGTCTTTGCCAAATACTGAATAACTCTGGAGATCTAAACCCCTCCTTGAAGGTTTAACACCAGGAAGCCAAAAACCCATTCACTCCCAAATTCTCAAAGGACAATACCATTTGGTACACAATATGTATTCTGTCTGGATATTTAAGGAAGGCTGGCCCAGAGCTTGGGGTTCTCTGTAGTCAGACGATCCCGTACACCTCACTGTGTGTAACTTTAATAACAGAAATCTGCATTCAGATTTCCCATGCTTTGCAATTACATGTAGTTTTCTCAACTGCCAGGTATGTTCTTTGACTTGTTCCTCTAACTTGTGTTTTAAATCTTACCTGGCAAATAAATTGTTACCTTTTGATTTATTCTGTGTTCCTCTGAAATCATTTATATCAATATTGGTTCTTTAAAATAGGAGAAACTGCTCTGGAGGAACCGAGCAGGAGAATACCATTTTAAGAATCATTTATATCATAACTGAAGCTTTAATGTAGGAGGAAGCCACTTAAAGACTATCAGTTTGAATCTCATTAGAAATTGATCAAAAGGTAAATGAATAGAAGAGGATTCAGAGTAATCAATAACTTAAATGATTAAAATAAAAGAATGATCAGAAAGTATTTAGAGCGTTAATTCTAAATTAGAGGTCAACTTAAAAATGGAGTCAGATTAATATAAAATTGGAGTCAGATAATATTAATAACGGGATGAAATTGTAAAGTGCAAATTATTAACAATAATCGCTTTACTTCAGTGCTCTGAAAAGACAGAACAACGCAGAGACCTTCGAGGGGCAAATCTATATGTTTTTAGCAGTTTTGCCTGCCCCTTTTTACAACAGAAACAGATAAATGTGTCATATGAATAGATACAGATACAAATACAGATAATGGCTTTGCTGCCCACCCCTAGTTGACAGCATATCTTCATCCTCCCCAGGCAGGTGTTCTCTGAAGTAACTCTCATAAATAGTACTAATTTGGTTTCCTGTATAAAGTAATCAAGAGTCCATTACTTCAGAAATCTTTAGATTAGTGACAGGACATTTTTCCACAGCATGCTGGAGTAGTCTGTCACAGCAAGTATCGATACTGGCTGAGCGTATGGACTGCCCTCGCACTGATGATTTTGCATTATCTGTGACAGTCTGTTTGTTTTTCTTCACACACTCTTAGCTATGTGTCCTTCACCATTACATCTTTGCTGAAATCACCACTAAATTGTTGGATTTGACACTCTCTTGGCACATGTATATAAATTCTTGTTGGCCCTCTACTCATATTGGCGATAGCTGCCATGGTCTTGTCATGCACCGTGTTCATCATCAGTGTTTCGTGATACTGGACATCATCAGATTGTGACATTTTGAAGAGTTCAAATGATCTCAGTTAAAACAACAAACTGTGTAGTTCCAGGTTTGAATAAAGAGGGGAAAAAAAAAAGCCATCGATGGGGCCATTGTATAATTTTAATTTAAACAAAATTTGCTATGAATAAGCCAGAAATCAGCTGGACAAAGGAGTTGGCCATTTTATTTAAAAAACTATAAAGTAAAAATCATAAATTGTATTTATTTATGTATTTACTGTCTCCAGATGTTTACCAATTATAATTATTTTTACTTTAAGCCCCAGAAAAAAAGAAAATCAAAATAACTTTGAATTCTGTTTATATTAAAGGTTTATTCAAGTAATAGACCTTTTTCACACTCCAGGTTTTGGAACATGGAAGTACATTTTTTAAAGTTTGACAGTGGTGAATAGCAAATATTGTTTTCACTTACCCATTTGCTCCAAATCCAAAATAAAAAAAGCAAATATTATATTTGAATGACTTTCCAGAAGAGAAAATATAGAGCAGTGGATTAAGCCATTAAAATGGGAGAAGAAGACAAATTTACTGTCACTCTCTCAGCAGCTGTAATTAAAACCTCCTCGCAGTTTTGGTAATTCGTTTTTGAAAACGAATTCCAGGGTAATATAACACAAAATACAATGTTAGAAATTTACACTCAATGTTTTAAAAATGTATAATATCTAAAAAAAAATAAAATAATAAAATGCGAGATTAACACTGATAAAGCAGAAATGCGTCATCACAGTCTATGAAAAAGATCTATTGTCTTGAGTCAATTGCATTTTATTTTTGAATGACAATGGATCCAGACAAAAAAAAAAAAAAAAAAAAAAAAGAACATTTTGTCTGTTAGTGTGTCAATTCTTAACAGAGTTTTCATAGCTATTCCACTTGTTGCTCCGGAAGTGGTGTAATTGATGGATGAACAGTGAGAAGACTCAAATGGACTAACTTATTACAGAATACATTCTTAGTTTGATGTAAAAACATAAAATAAAATAATCTTCGCCGCATCAAAACAGCCAGTTCAAATGGCAACGGCTTTAAACCTTTATTCGATTATTTGAATGTTGGTAACATAAAAATAAAGATATTGTAATGTTAAAAAGACTGTTTTGAGCAGCTGTTTATTATTACAACCACTTCAGCCCTCTCTCCTGGTAAACAGCAGCGTGAGTGCAGATTACACACACACACACACACCGGTTTGATCGCAAGGCTCAGGGATGTGATCTAATCATAGGAGCGAACTTTGCAAAGTTACCACCACAATGCATTTGTAATTTTAAAAAAATAATTAAAGAGTTTGATTTTTCAGAGAAATGGTAAATCTGTAAATGTTAAGATAAAGCATTTAGGTTAAATTAAGTGGCACTAACCCGTGTGTATTCTGCAGAGGCAGTGGGATGTGTCTGAAGGTGTTAAAATAAGGTTGCTGGTGTTTCCCCCTTTGACTTGAAATATTTGTTGACATTCACGGCAGATTTCAAGTCTTGCTACAGAATTGTGCTGTGTAAAAAAGCTTCTCACTCTCCAAAGTTTTACTTAAATCCATATTATCCATTAGGAGACACGACTGCCAAAATAAACACGGATTCAGACATGGGTGTTTGAAGCATGGGAAAACCACTCATTGAAAAATAAACAATTCCATATAAGGGGCCAAATCTAAACGGCATTTAGCTTTTTAAAGGGAACTACGTGAAGGGGATGCCATTCGAAAATACTATATTTTTAATGTTATTGTAGACATAGGTCTGATTCAAATGAATGTTTTAGCTAAAATCATCTTTTGTACCGTACATGCAAAATAAATTACAGTACCACCGTATTGATGGTACTACCAATTAAAAAATACTTTGGCAACGCTAGTATTTAAGCTTTTGTATTACAATACTACCATAGCACCAGTCTACCGTGCAACCATACACTATAGATACAGTGCATTCAGAAAGTTTTCAGACCCCTTCATTTTTTTTACACATTTCATTATGTTGCAGCCTTATGCTAAAATGCTTGAATTTTTTTCAGAGATCATGTGTGGACATAGGATAAACTTGCAGAAGAACAACCATTACTGCAATACTCCAACGATCTGGGCTTTATGGCAGAGTGGCCAGACGTAAGCCTCTCCTCAGTGCAAGACACATGATAGCCCACTTGGAATTTTCAAAAAATCACCTAAAGTCTCCCAGACTGGGAGAAACTAAATTCTCTGGTCTAAAGAAACAAAGATTGAACTGTTTGGCCTCAATTCCATGTGTCATGCCTGGAGGACACCAGGCACCACTCAACACCTGCGCAATTCCATCCCAACGATGAAGCATGGTGGAGGTAGCATCATCCTGTGGGGGTGTTTTTTGCAGAGTTGAAGGAAACTTAAATGCAGCAAAACACAGAGATATCCTTAAAGAAAACCTGGTCCAGAGTGCTCAGGACCTTAGAATGGGCTGAAGGTTCACCTTACAACAGGTCAATGACATTAAGCACACAGCCAAGACAATGCAAGAGCAGCATAGGGACAACTCTATGAATGTCCTTGAGTGGCCCAACAAGAGCCCAGACATGAACCCAATTAAACATCTCTGGAGAGACCTGAAAATGGCTGTCCACCGACGGTCCCCATCCAGTCAGACAGAGGTTGAGAGGATCTGCAGAGAAGATTGGCAGAAAATCCCCAAATTCAGGTGTGCAAAGCTTGTCGCATCATACCCAAAAAGACTTGAGGCTATTATCGCTGCCAAAGGTGCTTCAACTAAGTACTGAGTTAAGGGTCTGAATACTTATGTCAATATAGGCCCAGATGGCATTTCACCCACTTGTCTTAGATGTTGTGCTAACCAGCTGGCCCCCCATCTTCACACTGATCGTCAATCGATCACTGGAGCAGTGGGAAGTCCCATGCTGCTTCAAACGCTCAATCATTATTCCTGTCCCAAAGAATCCCAAAATCACAGGTTTAATGACTACAGACCCATCACCCTGACGTCTGTGGTCATGAAGTCATTTGAGAGACTTGTGTTGGCCCACCTGAAGGATATCACTGGACCCTTTCTAGATCCCCTTCAATTTGCTTACTGAACAAACAGGTCTGTGGAAGATGAAGTCAACATGGGATTGCATCATATCCTGCAAAATCTGGACAGACCGGGACATATGCAAGGATCCTTTTTGTGGACTTCAGTTCGGCTTTCAACACCATCGATCCCAGCTATTCTCCAGACTGAATTACACCAACTCTCTGTTCTGATGTCTATCTGTCAGTGGATTACCAGCTTTCTGACAGACAGGCAGCAGATAGTGAGACAAGGGAAATTCACTTCCAGCACCTGTAAAATCAGCACTGCCCCCCCCGACTGCGGAATGTGGTGCGAGGAGAGAGAGATTGTTTATGGTCAGCTGACCGTCATGTGTATGTTTGTGTCTTTTGTTTAAGTTTCTCATTAAAGTATTATTTATATTGCCAAGCCGGTTCTCGCCTCCTCCTTTCCCTTAAATTCCCTTTAAAAGGAGGAACACCCCCCTCACCATTCTAAACAGCACTGTGGCAGCAGTGGAGTCATTCAGGTTCCTGGGCGCTACCATCTCACAGGACCTGAAGTGGGAGACCCACATTGACTCATTGTGAAAAATGCCCAGCAGAGATTGTACTTCCTTCACCAGTTGAGGAAGTTCAACCTGACACAGGCACTGCTGATACAGTTCTACATCAACGTCAACAAAAAAAGAGAGGGAGAGGCCAACATGGAGCGACAGCGAAGAAGGGAGAAAAAAAAATGTAATCACTGGTTCTCTGACACACCGTCATCCGATCCTTGACTACTCCACCCACTGGGGGATGACAGCCGCTCCTCTGGGCAGACCAGAGCGAGTCCTCTGACCCCTGGCGGATGGAATCATTTAATGATAAATTCAACCATAAAGACTAAAGACATACACACGTGCAGGGCATCTGCCCGTAACTCATTCTCTCACAAACTGTCACCTCCGGCCGCCTTCATCCCTCTCATCGGCTTGATTAGCCTGATTAGGGGCCGGGTGTGCGTCATCACGGCCCGGCCCCGCCCTGCTCCTTGCCACAGAGTGATTTAAATGTTAATTAAATTAAAATGCTGTGAATGATATAAGCATGTATTAATTATGTGTTGAGGCATGTGGGTGGGCTAATACCCTAATTGTGTTTTCATATAACATTACTTTCTACTGTGTTTCATCGTACCATAATTAATTGTACCATATTACATTTTTCAGTATTGTATTTCCATATTCCATTTTTTTATTTCAGTTTTTGTATTTCGCTTATTATTTTGCTTTATACAATACGAACATTATACACATCAAGCTTGTTATTTATTTTTCCATTTTTTTATCAGACAGTCATAAAAATAAAACCCTAAAAATATATTGTTGTGTCCCGTGTGGTTTATGCACAACCTACCGGCTACAAAAATAAAGAGTAAAATAAACATAAAACATTTCAAATGTTTTTTTGTGTGAAAAAGTTATGACTTTCCCATTTTTGTGGCCACATTTTAACCACACCAAACAATTTTTCCCCCAATAATTTTCTTATAACATAATAACATAATATACTTGTTAATGAAATAGTTCACACCAAAATTAAAAATTCTCTCATCATTTACTAAATTATTTACTAATTTACCCACATGCCATCCAGGATGTGTATGACCTTCTTTCTTTGGCTGAATACTAGTGAAGATTTTCAGAAAAATGTCTCTGCTCTGAAGGTCCAAAGAATGCAAGTGAATGGTGGTCAGAACTTTGAAGCTCCAAAATGCACATAAAGGCAGCATAAAATCAATCCATACAAATCTAGTTGTTTAATCAATGTCTTAAGCGATCCAGTTGTTTTTGGTGAAGAACAGACCAAAAAATAACTCAGTCTTTAGGCATGATCTTGATTTCAAGCTCAATTAAACTTCCAAGTGCTTGCCACATGCACAGAGTGAAAGATGGTGCTATAGGAAGTGTAATTGACAGAGGTGGGACCAAGTAATTGTTTTGCAAGTCACATGTAAGTCACAAGTCTTTGCATAGATGTCTCAAGTGAAGTCCAAAGTCAAGACAATCAAGTCCCAAGTCCTCAACATTAACCATCAAGTCTTAAGTAAGTCATTAGTGCTCTTTACCCATTAGTGTCTGAGTATTAACTACTATAGTAATTACACCATCCAGAGTAATACCATGTTTTAGCACAAGGTGTGGTCTTTTCAGAGGGTCCCTTACCACACCCTCCACAGAACTGAGAACATACGTTGTGCAAGAGAACTCCCGGATTTGTTAATCGTTTGGGAATTCTTTGGGTAAATGTCAAATTTTGCACAAGATGCAAAATGTGAATTTCCATTTGGAGGAAATGTATGTTGAGTTGAGTGTTTATTGTAGATCGTTATTGGGGATGTTCAGTGTCTATGAGCACTGCACCCCCAAGGTGTTCCGGCAAGCTTCTAGATGACATTGACCCTGCCCTTTAATTTCTTTTAGTTTCTACAAGGTGTTTGTGACAATTAATTGTGGGGTCGAGTGTCACCCCTAAAAACTGCAGTTTCTGGTCATGTGTTAGCAGCATGCCACCGAAGTTAACTTTTAGGGTCTTCCTTGCCTGGATGTTGCTTAGGTGGAAGGCCGACACTGAGGATTTGGAGGCACTGGGCTTTAGTTTCCATGACCTGACGAAGGCTTCAAGTATTTGAAGGTCTTGCGATGTCATGCAATGTCATGCATATATACATGTTCAGGATGTGAAGGTTGAAATATTACTTGTGTAGATATTGAACAGTGCTGGTTCAAATACGGATCCCTGGGGTAGTCAGTTATTCAATCTTCAAGGGGTACTGACAGCCTCGCCAAGGTGCACCTTGAATCTTCGGTTGCTTATCATTTCAGTGATAAGCCTCACTGTAGAGCGACACGGCATGGCTAATGAGAGCTTCAGCAAGAGTTCCTTACTATTTTTTTTTTCCTTTTTCTTTTTTGGCCTTTTCTAATTTGAGGCACATAGCAAACTTCATCTCAACGATTCTGCTGATCAATAAATTAAATGTGCAATAACATTTAATCACATCTCAATTATAGTTTACTTCAAAGACTTATTTGAGTTAGTCCAAATTACCAGATCTTCCTATTTCATTGCATTGCAACGTAGGCCTGCATTGCAGAGAAAATCACTAAAACAGCTGCCAGTCTGATTAGAATGCAGAACCCCTTTCTCCACAGATGAGAGCAAGTTTGATCTTTACTAATTGATACCAGTCCTGTGACTGTATGCAAGGAGCCCATACCTTAGGCCTACTTAACTGTTCTCACTGAGTTTTAATTGAGTCCACATTAAAATGTACTTATAAAATAATAATGGGCTTCCATGCAAATGATCCCATCCAAATATTGCCATGGCTGGATTTGCATATCCACAAGCAGCTTGGGAGTTCAGAAATCAATATAGATGATTAATAATATATTGGGCCACAGGAATAATTAAATTAATTTCATGCAGGAACTCAGTCAGGCTTGGCAAACGAAAGGTGCCGTTTGCCACAAATTAATTTAATACAAGTTGCCAGAATTGCAGTTTCAATTACAAGGAATGAAAATAATAAGTTGCGTTAAAAAATTACACTTTCAAATATATGTTTTTTTTTTTTTTCATTTCATTTGACTAAATACATTAAGGGATTAATCCCCCTTTCTTTCCACATTAACATATTGCAGTAAATTGCTGAATGAAATTGCTTCTTAAAGTCGGGTGTTCCCATTTGAATATGTGGAGATCATTTCAGTTGGGCTTAAATAATCAGCATCTGCTCTCCTTTACTCTGTAGAGCACTGACCCGCTTTCAGCATATACAAATACAGCACTACGCACTCAATAGTTACTGTACAATAAATAATTTCTGGCCAAAAACAGAGTCTTGAAGTTTGTGTGTAAATAACACTCTACTTTAATGATTTATAGATTGACCAACTTTTTTATCTCATGTAAATTAGACAATCTGGCAAGGTTTCATCAACTGTTTTTTTATGACAGTCTTGGGGAGCCGGGATTCTCTGTAGAGTGATTTGGCTGTAGTGTGTTCTTCAATTTTAAGCCCCATTATAGGATTATAATGTCCTAGATTATTATCATGACTCTGTTAACAACTTTTCAATATTAATGTTAAGCCTAAAACGATTCAGAGAGCCTCAATTGCTTTAATGAACGTTCTGCAGGTGGCTGCCAAAGCCATTTACTGTGTTTGTAACCTGTTTACCCACAATCCTCCCATCTCCACCAATGGGATTTGCTGTCATTGTCTTCATGTTTGCATTCATACATTACCATTTAATCTAAAAAAACAAACATCTCTCTCCTGTTTTTAATGATGCTTTCACATCCCATCAGAATTCAGTTTGCATAATGAATTAATTGCATGTATTTAAATTTCCTCTACGGTTCAAGCCGATCGTCTTGAACTGCCGACATGAAATAATGGACATTATGTTTTCCATAGCCTAGTACATCTTGTGCATTGCCCAGGCATTGTCAACAATGCCCAGATTTTTGGTCTTTGCCCATAATGAATGCACTCCAATATGTAATGACTGAGTAATCACATTATCTGCTGCCTCTAGTTTGTGCAGATATGCATCTGTGGCTCAGCAGTAATTGCCAGGCAGAAAGAAGAGGAGGAAGAGGGGGAGGAGGGTATATGCCTTCACAGGGGAGATGCACCACAAATGATTATGCTGAATTGTTTTTGCAACAGGAGTGTCCGGCATTATAAGGTTAATGGTGTTGAAAGATATTGGTGAAAAAAAAACAAATCTATTAAAATGCAGATGTTTTCTCTATTTCCATGCTATTTGTGATCCTGTAGGCATAAGTTCTGTGAATGTGACAGAGATAAACCGACTCTTACATACGGATAAGACTCTTGATCATTCTGATTATCGTAACTGCTTATCTCTGATATTCTCATTATAACGAATGTAGAAGTGAGTATGGCTGGTAGGCAGTGCTTGAAGTTAAAAAGTTAATTCAACTAGATATTTGAGTAAGCAAATGATACTCTGTGACTTTGCTTTTGTTCACAACATACTGTAAGCTTATTTAAAAATAAATTAATTAATTTGGGGTTTTTTAATAGACTATATACAGCAGGCAGGGCTCTTCAACTAATTTCTTAATTTCTTTGTTATTGTAACTAAAATGTTAACATGAAGAGAAAAAAAACTGTTGACAATATTAATTTACATTAAAATAGTCAAGGGAGATTACAATAGTTTACTTTTATTTTTTTAGATCTGGTCATAAATTCCTTCACAAAATCTGGCTGAAGAACAAACATAATATTACACCCTCAAATAACGAATAGGTTTTGATCAAATTTACTTCCAAATTGAAAACAATGTACGGTTATTGTTAATGAAACCTGAAGAAGTACAATTAGATCTGCTGAAATCTGTATCTTTGAAAATATCAAACCACATGAGAACACAATGGCAATCTCAAGTAGAACTGTTTTTTTGTTTTTTTTACATAAAATAACCTTCTTTGAAGGTTCGGTTTTCATTAGTGATTTATCGTTTGTTACAAAGTTTTTATTTATGCGCTGACTGCACCAAACAGCTAAGCAATCTGAATAAAAACGATTGTTTGAATAAAACATACAGCTCACTGTGATGGGGTGGAGGGCGGGCCGGTTCGTTATTAGGCTAATCAAGCCTCCGAGAAGGATAAAGGCCGACTGCGGACGGTGGTGCGGGATGGAAAGGATGTTTACGGGCAGCTGTCTGACACCTTTATGTATTTGTGTCTTTTGGTTAAGTTCTTAATTAAATATAATTTATATTGGCAAGCCGGTTCTCGGATACGCTGTAGCTTGGTCCTCGACCACTCCACCACCCTCTAACGGACGACAGCTGCAAATCCCTGGGCAGATCGGAGGCAGTCCTCCAGCCCCTTGCAGATGGAACTCCCCGCTCGTGGTTGGCGGTTCTCTCTTCACCCCACCGCAACTAGCGGCTGGCATGGTCTTACACCACGCCTGGCAGTGGCCCTGACCGCTCCAGGCGTCGGCCAGGAGCCCCTTCTCCCCTCACGGTTGGCGGCCGTTCCTCCGCTTCCAGGCGGCCGGGCTCCTCCGTCCCCCGGCAGATGGCCGCGGTTGCTCCATTGGGGTGGATGGTAGCGGCGAGAACTACGGCGCATCCCTCCTACTTCCCGGGTCTTTGTAACCAGTGTAAAGGGATTAATGGAAAGGAGGAGGTAAGAACCAGCTTGTCAATATAAATTATAATTTAATGTAAAACTGAAACCAAAAGACACACACACAAACACTCTCTGCCTCCCGCACCTCCTTCTGCAGTCGGCCTTTATCCCTCTCAGAGGCTTGATTAGCCTGATAAGGGACAGGGTGTGTAGAATCACGACCCGGCCCTGCCCTCTGCCCCGTCACACTCACCTAGAAGTTAATGGTTCATGTTTTGGGGTAACTGAAATATGCCCAGACCAACTTAAACATGCCAGCGCCACTCCGGACCTAGACCAAGGATTATCTCTGAAGACCACAGATGCTGTTGCATGCACTGCTGAGTGTTGTTAAACTTATTGCTGAGGGCTAAATAAAAGTGATTGGCGGGTGACGTCAAATCACTGTAAGATTATATATGCAGAAGAATTGAAACAACATATATCTGGATCTAGGAAAAACCCAGCCTTTTAGTTTGGAATGTTTCCATGTCATAAATTACCGGCCTTCAACAAGAAACCCCCACCCAGTTAAAGCAGACTTCTCTTTTGTAAGGTTACAAGGACCACTTAGAACTCCAATACATTTCATCTTACTCTAGCCTTGCTAGATAATGCTGAAAATCACTTTGAACTATGGTCGCATTTGTACCTGACAAATTAATGATTATAGACTAATGGACCTCTTTAAAATGTGTGTTGCGATGTGCAATCACCTATAATTGATAAATATAATCTTTAATTCTGTTTAATTTATCTCTGTGGCAGGGCGGAGGGCGGGGCTGGGTTGTGATTATACACACCCGGTCCCTTATCAGGCTAATCAAGCCTCCGAGAGGGATAAAGGCCAACTGCGGAAGATGGTGCGAGAGAGAGAGATCGTTAACGGACATGTCTGTCATGTGTGTATTTGTGTCTTTTGTTTAAGTTTAGCCTTAAAATACTATTTATATTGTCAAGCCGGTTCTCGCCTCCTCCTTGCCCGTCGAAATCCCTTTACACTCCTGATAAGGGACCGGGTGAGAATGGTAACTATAAGGTTTAACTTGATAAAATACAATGATGTGTAAAACCAATATGATTTTGTAACCAGGGATTTTCATGTTTTGTTACTGTGGCAGCGGGGGCGTGGTCAAGCGCCCGTCCGGAGAGGGAAAGCGGTAAGGGTGCTTGCACCTGAGCTAAATTATGTCTAACACCTGTCTCTAATTTCAGTGAGTATGGGGAGAGCGGCTTAAAAGAGCACCAGTGCCTCCAGTCGGGAGAGAGAGCAACGCCAGTCCAGTGTTGGCAACTTAAAGACTATTAGATTTGCATGTTAGCAGTTTATGTTCACCCCCCCCACATTATTATTTGGAATTAAAAGCCTTACCTTGAGTTCATCCCCGTTTTCGTGTCCTCCTTCCTTCGGAGCAGCGAACCCTTGTTACAGTTACCTACACATATAACATCCATAAAAAAATGTCATGTTTAGTATGCAAGCGTTCGCTGGTGTATGAAGAGAAATCTGTTGAAAATGAATATCATGCCTCTTGTACCATTCTCAAGATATAAAAGCTCATGATTAAATATGCACTATTTTTGAGCGGGACATTTTTAAGAGTCTGAAACAAAGGACCATAACTCAACTGTTGGAAAAGACAGCCCAGTTGACCATGTTACTCTGAAAAGTCACCTCAGATTGGTGCAGGACACCTTTGGGGGATGCGGCCAATCTCGGTTCAAATATTTCCAAACAGGAAAAACTCTCTCTCTTGCTCTCTTTGTCTCTTCACTCTTCTGCCTGCACATGCTTCGTCTGGTCGCTCGGCTGATGGCCAGGTCCTCCCATGTGAGATCCAAGGGAACTCAGGACTCGACGTCCCAAGAAGGAGTGAGAAGGCCTCGCTTCACAGCTAACCTCACCATTCATACAGACAATAAATTTGGTCACAAAGAGATCAAAACATCGACATAAACTTTTGACCAAGATCCAAGTCACACAAAGAACGCAAGGAAACACCACAAAGACAAGCAAGTACATCTCCAATTTTGTGCTCAAAGTGCTGGTGTATTAATCAAATAATTTGGTAATCCGATAGCAAATCGATGTAGACACAAAGAAGGATGAAATGGTTCCTAAGGTATTATCAACAGTCTCCATAAAGTTCATTTTCACTGTACTGATCAGTTATTTCACATGTATGTGTTCAAAGACGACATGACTCTGGTATATTTTGATAAATAACCTCATCCCTGTTTCTACAAGTTTTTGCTTCAACGCTGTACCTAAATACATGTGATATTATTTTCAATAAGCCATGAGAATAATATCACTCTAATAAGTGAATTAATCATAATTCACTTATTAAAACTAATTCCTGATACAACTAGACGTTGTATTACGATTTCAATAGTGGATAATCTATTAAGACAAATAATCTAGTTATTTGTTATTTATCTAATTATTAATGGTTGTCGAATGTGACTAATTCCGTTATACATTTCATTACCTAATAAGGACAGTTTAATTTAGTTCATAGCTCACATATTTCAAGACCCTAAATTCCCTCCTAAATTTAGCATGCGTGCAAATTACCCTACATACAATAGTGGTAAAATGCATGCAAAATGCCCATTTTAACTGACCCCATCCACATCTCTAAATTATATATGTAATACCCTACATCACTAACTAATGTACGTAAAAAAAAAAATTAAAAAAAAAACATCATTCCGGAGAATCTGAAAAGTGGTAGAATGCAAGTAAAACTGCTGGTACTCTAGACCAAATTATGGAAATGCAGGCACTGTGTAACAGTATCTGTCCACTTCAAGCTCTAACGCTAGGGATATGTCTATATTTAAGAGATTAATCCTCCAATAGAGAATGCAGTTCTGACATTCCTAAAATGAAAGCACTCTATTTATCTTTATAAATTAACAATCAACTGTGATGCACACAGTTGTGCATTTTCCTTGTTTTGTTAAAGGTAAAATGGGCAAGGAGAAGTACTCAAGTACTATTTTAATGAAAACTTAAGCAAGAAACATAAACATAAACACACACATGGCAGCTACGTGTGGCTCTCTCTCTCCCTAACTGCCACATCAGGCTCAGCCTGATCCCTCTCCTCAGCTGATTAGTCTGATTGGGGTGCGGTTGTGTGCACTCATGACCCGGCCCCACCCTCCTCCTCATCACAGTTGGGTTTCTGGTTGATCTGCTGGTGAGATCATTCTTTTGTCTTCTATTTCTTTTCCCTCATGTGCCTGTGTTAGTTTTCAGGTTCCATGTGCTCTCCCACCAGTTCCCTGTCTCATTTCTTACACCACCCCCTTGTTTGCCATGTTGTCATTTCATTATTTACCTCGTTAACCTCCTCGTTTGTTTTTCTATATTGTGGCACGGTGGAGGGCGGGGCCGGGTCATGATTTGAAACGCCCAGTCCGTATTAGGCTAATCAAGCCACCGAGAGGGATAAAGGCCGATTGCAGAGGGTGGTGTGGGAGAGAGAACCTTACGGACATGTCCGTCGTCCTGTGTGTTTGTCTTTTGAGTTTTTCATTAAAACTATTATTTGTATGTCAAGCCGGCTTCTCGCCTCTTCCTTGCCCGTGAGCGTGAACTGTTTTACATTGGTGTCTAAACCCGGGAAGGAAGAGGGATACGCCGTAGCTTGTTCCTCAGCCTCTCCTCCACCCTCTACCAAATGGCAGCCTCACCTCTCCGGACAGATCTGAGGTCTACCTCCTGCCGCTGGAGGATGGAATGCCCCGCCGCGTTCTCGGGGATTGGAAGGGGCCTCCCCCGCCCCTGGCAGCGGTTTCCTCGCTCCAGGTGGTCAGACTCGGAGCCCCTCCCGCTCGCAGTCGGCGGTCTCTTACCCCACCACGTCTCAGCGCCCAGAAAGGGTCTCCTCCGCCCCTGGCAGCGGCATTCCTCGCTCCAGGCGGTCAACCAGGAGCCCCTTCTCCCCTCACGGTCGGCGGCCGTTCCTCCGTTTCCAGGCGGCTGGGCTCCTCGTCCCCGGGCAAATGGCCACAGCTGCTTCGTTGGGGTAGTGGCGAGAACTCCACTACGGCGTATCCCTCTTCCTTCCCGGATTTCGGCACCAATGTAAATCAGTTCACGCTCACAGGCAAGGAAGAGGCGAGAAACCGGCTTGACATAAAAATAATAGTTTTAATGAAAAACTCAAAAGACAAACACACAGGACGACGGACATGTCCGTAAGGATCTCTCTCTCCCGCACCACCCTCTGCGATCAGCCTTTATCCCTCTCGTGGCTTGATTAGCCTAATACGGGACCAGGCGTGTCGATTCACGACCCGGCCCCGCCCTCCGCCGTGCCACATATATATTCTCCTTGTGTTTTCAGTCCTGTGCCAGATCACCTTGTGTTCTACTACAAGCTTTCCATCCATCTGAATGTCTTTCAGATTAAGGCTGTTTTTTCTCTGCTTTGTCAGCCTTCTGTTTGCTTCCAGACAGCTCCCAGATCTTCACCTCCGAAGTCATTGTCCCTCTCCTCTGGTTTCCCAGTCATCTGCTCTCTTCTGTGGAGTCACCGGCCTCACCGCTTACCCTCTGCCACTCACCTTACCCAGACCCACCGGGCGATCCGCTTGATTTGCCATCCAGCCTGTTCTGGTTCCCTGATCACCAGTCCTTTCACATTTTGTCAAATAAACTGACCTGATTTACACTTGCATACCTGTTTGGGAGCCCTCATTTGTGAACCAGTTCCTGACATGTTTATGCTTGACACATTTGCTTTGGCATGAACCATCGCAGACAACATGTGCAAAAAAACGTGTTTGATTGTAAGTTTATTTTCATTGTATTGTTTGGACATCTGTTTTCAATGTACAAAATGTTGCAGGCAATTACTTAAAAATACTGTATATAAACTGTATTTCTAAACAAAAACAATGTATTAACTGTAATGTCAGTTTCACTGTGTAGAAATCTATATAGTTTGATTGATTTTAAAATGTGCTTCCATACATTCTTCTTAGAAACATTGCCCTGCCAGCAGTTTCATCAAAAAAATATGATGCTTCTGAAAGTTCATGTACCCTGAATTCAACCCCATTTTGTTGAGTTACTGACAAGCACCATCCACAATGAGACGTTTGCATCAATTCTTATGTTACCACATTTCCCTCCAGCGCTTATGGTACACAGATTCTAGTCCCATGGAAATCAGGACATAATTACTTTCACAAAAACATTTAAATGTGATTCATAAGTTGCATTTTCACTCTAAAATGACTTTTTTACTCCACTAACAATTAGGTTCAGGGTTGAGGTTTAGGGTATGGCATAGAGTTAATAAAATCTCCATTCCTATTAATTAACCACTGAAAATACAACTTGCTTATGGCACTACTCTGTGGATATACTGTATATATATATATATATATATATATATATATATATATATATATATATAAACAAACAGTGCATCAGGAAAGTATTCACAGCACTTCACTTTTTCCACATTTTGGATTAAATTAATTATTTTCCTCAAAATTCTACAAACAATACCCCACAATAACAATGTGAAAGAAGTTTGTTTGAAATCTTTGCAAATTTATATCTTTAAAAAAAAAAAATCACATGTACATAAGTTTTAACAGCCTTTGCTTAATACTTTGTTGAAGCACCTTTGGCACCAATTACAGCCTCAAGTTTTATTGTGTATGAAGTTACAAGCTTGGCACACCTATTTTTGGGCAGTTCCTCCCATTCTTCTTTGCAAGACCTCCCAAGCTCCATCAGGTTGGATGGGGAGCATCGGTGCACAGCCATTTTCAGATCTCTCCAGAGATGTTCAATTGTGTTAATGTCTGGGCCACTCAAGGACATTCACAGAGTTGTCCCAGAGCCACTCCTTTGTTATCTTAGCTGTGTGCTTGGGTTCGTTGTCCTGTTGGAAGATGAACGTTTGCCCCAGTCTGAGGTCCAGAGCACTCTTGAGCAGGTTTTCAATTCTGTATATTGCTGCATTCATCTTTCCCTCGATCCTGACTAGTCTCCCAGTTCCTGCCACTGAAAAACTTCCGCACAGCATAATGCTGCCACCACCATGCTTCACTGTAGGGATGGTATTGGCCAGGTGATGAACGGTGCCTGTTTTCCTCCAGACATGACGCTTGACATTCAGGCCAAAAGATTCAGTCTTTGTTTCATCAGACCAGATAATTTTGTTTCTTTCAGGTGCCTTTTGGCAAACTCCAGGCAGGCTGTCATGTGCCTTTTACTGAGGAGTGGCATCCATCTGGCCAATCTACCATACAGGACTGACTGGTGGACTGCTGCAGAGATGATTGTTCTTCTGGAAGGTTCTCCTCTCTCCACAGTGAAACGCTGGAGCTCTGTCCGAGTGACCATCGGGTTCTTGGTCAACTCCCTGACTAAGGCCCTTCTCCCCCGATCACTCAGTTTGGCCGTGCGACCAGCTCTAGGAAGAGTCCTGGTGGTTCCAATCTTCTTCCATTTACAGATGATAGAGGCCACTGTGGTCATTTGGGACCTTCAATGCTGTAGAAATTTTTCTATACCCTTCCCCAGATCTGTGACTCGATACAATCCTGTCTCAGAGGTCTACAGACAATTCCTTGGACTTCATGGCTTGATTTGTGCTCTGACATGCACTGTTAACTGTGAGACCTTATATAGACAGGTGTGCACCTTTCCAAATCATGTCCAATCAACTGAATTTACCACAGGTGGACTCCAATCATGTAGAAACATCTCAAGGATGATCAGTGGAAACTGGATGAGGAGTGGCTTTTAAGTGGCCTACACACACACACACACACACACACACACACACACACACACACACACACACACAGACAGACAGACAGACAGACAGACACACAGACAGACAGACAGACACACAGATAGACAGACACACAGACACAGGTATATACCATACTTTAGGCTTATTACTTCACCTTGATTGGGTTGGCTAAGTTGATCAATAGATATGGTTGTATGACATTTAAAGATATATATTATCACAACTATACATTTTTCTCAATTACCTGTTTTTGCAGCTTAGTTTTCATAAATGGTCTTGAAACATTTGTATTTTCCATTCAAAATGACTTGCTGCCACCCAGATTCCTTTGAATATGACAACATGTCCTACTGTATCGTTTCTTAGTGTCTCAGTCCACAGCTCTCGTGTTTTTTGTTTTCATGTTTAATTATATTGCTTCTGTGTTACCAGGTAAAACAAATGATGTGCTACTCTGGCAGCAGATAAATCTCTGTTTCAATTTGCCGTAATGACCCATGTAATTTTTAAGCTGTGCCTACATACCCACTCTTTAACGGGCATCATTAGTGGGCCGGTGTATTAGATATACATTTCTGTGACTTAATTTGGTCTCTCAGGAGCTCTTCTAAGGATGCAACCCCTTCTTCGCTGCTGCACCATGCCCTTCATTTTATTTATTTTAAATGTTGTGATTAATTGATTTCATGAGGAAAAGGAACTCAAACAAAAAAACTGAAAAGAAGAAAATTCAACAATAATTCAATAATATATATAATAATACTAAGGAACAAATCTTTCAAGCAGTCTATGAAGTGATTTATCCAGGGTGAGCTCTGCTGAAAAGAGTGGAGAGCCAGATTCACACGTCTCTCTGCAGCCATACCTGAAACTTTTACCTTCATTCTGATGGGGATTTATAAATCCTAAGGGGGATTTATACATCAGGAAGTGGTGTGATATATGTGCTATCTGTTTGAGTTTGCACAATTTATTTGCACTAGGCCACATAAATGTGTTTCTGAAAAATGGATATTTACCTGATCTAAAGTACTATTCCCACGCTGTATGCTATAACAGAGTTCACTCCCATAATTATGCTTATGCTGGCCTGTTAGATTTTGCTGATTTCATAGATCATTGGTTTCTATAAGTTTAAGAGAGTTTCTGTTGAACACTCTCTTTGGCCCATGTGTCAATTAGGGTTCAAGTTTTTTGGTTGCTCTATCTATGTGTCAAGACTAAAAACTCTAATAAATTGACTTTACTCAATTGATTGATTAAACTTCTCAATTTAATTGAGTAATAGTGTCTTCAAAACTAGTGCAATTAAGTTCACTTAACTTGGTGTTCATATAGAATGAATTGTACTCTTTAAGTTAAGGTCACTAGATGCAAGTAGACAACTCAGATATGCTATTTAATATTGTTGTTTCACCTTAATAATGTTAGTTGAATTGACTCAAATTTAGATTATACAATAACACAGCTCAAATAAAGAAGATTATATTTGATTTTAGGTCAGTTATTAAATAAACATATTTTTTCACTGTAATATGTATGTGCCTGTACTTCAGTTGCACATAGACAAAGAGAACGTAGAATGTGTTAACATGGTCCAACTTGACCAAAAGGGACACAGATCACCCAAATGATGACATTACACTACAAAACAGTTTAAATATACTGTATATGAATTCTTAATATCAACTATTTAAATTCTACTAAAAGTTCCCTTAGACCAATGAAACATAATTTACACCAACTCTCTGTTCTGATGTCTATCTGTCAGTAGATTGCAGCTTTCTGACAGACAGGCAGCAGCTTGTGAGACAGGGGAAATTCACTTCCAGCACATGTATAATCAACACTGGTTCCCCCCAGGGATGTGTGCTCTCCCCACTACTCTTCTCCCTCTACAACAATGACTGCATCGCCAAGGACCCCTCTGTCAAGCTCCTGAAGTTTGCAGATGACACCACTGTCATTGGCCTCATCCGAGATGGTGATGAGTCTGTATACAGATGGGAGTTTAAACAACTGGCTGTCTGACGCAGTCAAAACAACCTGGATCTGAACACGCTCAAAACGGTGGAGATGATTGTGGACTTTAGGAGGAACACCCCAACACTGACCCCCCTCACCATTCTAAATAGCTCTGTGGCAGCAGTGGAGTCATTCAGGTTCCTGTGCACTACCATCTCACAGGACCTGAAGTGGGAGACCCACGTTGACTCATTGTAAAAAAGGTCCATCAGAGGTTGTACTTCCTTCGCCAGTTGAGGAAGTTCAACCTGCTACAACTGAACTGTTGCCTTCTGCCTTCAGAAACAGGAACAGTTTTTTCCCTCAGGCTATCCATCTCATGAACAGTTAAAATTGCCCTATTGAGCAATAATTATGTGCAATTCACAGTCTAATCCTAAATGTATATGTGTATATACAGTACAGGTATGTAAGTATATCTATATTTATATATATGTGTGTGTGTGTGTCAGGGGCGGACCAGGAGCTTTTCACTGGGTGGCCGGCCAGGGGCCAGCGATCAGTCTGTGGTGGCACAGACATTTTCGGGCAGTACATGTTAAATCTTGTGCTCAAAAACGGCAATTGCATGTGGGGTTACCCCCTAGCTCCAATAAAAGCTTGGCAATAAAGCTGATTATTCTGATTAATATATTAAACATTTTAATATATATATATATATATATATATATATATATATATATATATATATATATATATATATATATATATATATATATATATACTGTATATATATATATATATATATATATATATATTCCCCATAGCCTCAATTTTCTTGAGTTTGTTCCTTGAACATATTTATCTTAAAAATCTACATAGTTATTTGAGCCCAAAACTTGACATTTCAAGTAATTTTTACTTAAGACAACTTGATTTAGTAGTAGTAACCCTTTATTGTCACATAGTCACAAGTAAAAGTAACCAGTGAAATTGGCCATCATCCTGCCCATACAAACATACAATATGACAACGGGTAGACAGGGCAGGAAGACAGGGAATTGAGAAGATATACAGCATTACATGGGGAAAGGTGAGATAAAAAAAGCAACCCCCAGACTATGCTCCTGTGAGGATTACAGTATGGGAACAGGAAAAAACATCTCAGCAACACTTAGCACATAATCAGTACATCTACAACATAACAAAAACTTGCAACAGGGTAGGGGAGTGGGGGATGGAGGTAGCCCAGCACTGACAGACAGCCATCTGGTCCTGCAGCCATTCTCGGCGCTGGTCACAGACCCGCCTGTCAGACTGGGGGGTACGAAGCGGCGAAGGCGTGGGATGGGGTGTGGGGTCGGATGCATATCTGTATTTGTGTAAAGTCTTGTGTGTGTGTGAGCCCAGAGATTCGCCAGAAGGTCACAATCCCAGGGTGTTTTGGGAGGGGGGAGGGAATGCGAGAGCGGCTCATTGCAGTGCTCTAACCAGGGGAGTTGTTGATCCATCAGCGGCCTTGGCCAAGGCCAGTGCTGGTTGCTGGGTGCCGAAACAGATAAGATTGAGATGTTTTGTCTTGGGGCGAATAGCTGCAATTTCTCAGGCTATTCTTCATGTCCATTTTGGTCTCTTAAACGATCCATTTGCCTTTGCAAAGCTGTAAGCTCCTTCATGATGTTATCCATATTGAGAGTCTAAGTGCTGACAGCTCTGCCCACCGCCTCAATCATGACGGGCAGCCTTGTGAGGCTTTGGACAGCTGTCTCCGTCTTCTTAATTCTTCGATAACCCAGGGCAATGCCTAATCCAATCAGCAGAAGACCTGTTATCATGGTTCCGAATAGGTAGATATCTTCAACGTCCTCCACGGAAAGAACCGCCAGACACACGACCCGCCACCTCTCCCACGCGTCCATCGTGTAGCCAGCTGCAAACGTTCCGTCAGGACAGTTAGGTTCCCCCGAACCCAAGCTTCTCCTCGAGAAGATGGTGTCAATTGCGTTGAGAGACCAGTTGATCAAATCCATAATAATTTCTTAGTTTGGAGAGCAGTGCTGTGAGAGTCTCTCAAAAGTACAAGACAGTTGACTAGACGTGACGAGAGAGCAAAGCAGGGAGGTCAGGGGAGGGAGAGGGAGAGAAAATGCGACCGCCTTCACTGAGTGCCAAACGAGAGATTTTTCTTGTAATGTCAACAAGATTAGATTAGATTAGAAACTTTTATTGCTACACAGCTGGGTCAGTGAAAATTGCTGTAGGTACAATGCAACATTTAAGAACTAGTGGGTGAAGGTGCTGTGTGTATTTGGCAATACACTACTATATACAATAAACAGTACAACATACCTTTCATATTCCCTGTTGTTTTTGGTCTTGTCTTTTATGTTGTAATTCTTGTTTAGTTCCTGTTTCCTGTTAATTTTTGTAGTCCTTTGTAGTTTAATTTTATGATTGGTTTTCCCTTGATTGTGTTCCATATTCCCTGATTGTTTCCCCAGGTGTTCCTTGTTTCCCCTGGTTTGTTTGTCAGTCTTTGCATGTATTGTAGTATGATCTGTGCTTGGTTCCCTGTGTTTTAGTTTGCATTTAATTCTTTTGTTAATAATGCTGCATTTAGATCCTCATTCTTTGCCTGCCTTGTCACAATACCCCACAATATACCCCATACAATATAGTATAAAAAAAACAAAACACACAATACTACTTCCTACTACAAACTGTGATACAGTGTAGACAGATTATATGTGGGGGACAAGGGAGGATTCAGTTAAATCTGATAGATTAGAAATGTATTATGTGCTGAAGTATGTGGATGTATGCGAAACATACAATTTGTTAAAATTGTACAGCACAGGTACTCAAAAGTGGTTGTTAAGCAACCTGACAGCCATTGGAAAGAATCTGTACTTTTGTCTGGATGTTTTGGTTGTCAGTGATCTCAGGATTCTGCCTGAAGGGAGCAGTTGAAACAGATATGTTCTGATCTTATTAGCATGCGTGATGGTACATTGGATGTAAAGTGATCTCCACTGATGGGAGATCAGTACTGGTGATCTTTGATGCTTTGGTGACAACATGTTCCAGCATTTTCTTGTTTAGGGAGTCAGTGTTGCAATACCACACACAGATGGATGATGTCAGAATGCTCTTCACAATGGCTGTATAAAATGGCTGTATAAAAGCAGACAATAGAGAATACATTGTATGCTCACTCATTTGTCGATTTGCGGGGATCCCAAACTTCTCTATTCTGACAAAGATCCATTTGGGAAGTAAAGCTTATGAATGTGGCCTGAACAAACAGATGTATGTACGATTTGTTTCTTTTATATGTCTAAGCGATTGGATTGCTGTACTCCTAAAATGTGTCTTTCAGGACATTTACACTTTGTCTTTTTAATGTTTGAACTTCTAAATGATCAGTAAAATCTAGGTGATTAATTATATGAAATAGAAAGTGTTTAAAAAAGACACAACAAAATTAATCATGTCCCTGACCTGTACATACATTTTGTAAAAATCATTGATGTTTTTGTGTTCTGCGTTCAGCATGTGGCAATCAGTGCAGCCATGTCTTTGGGCTCTACCATCCAATAGACAGTGGAAAACGTCTCGGTTACGTATGTAACCTCCGTTCCCTGATGGAGGGAACGAGACGAGATGTCGTGTCGAAGAAGCGACACTAGGGGTCTCTCTTGAGCGCCGAAAGATACCTCTGATCTATGAAAAAAGGCCAATGAGAGTTGGCGAACAGTATTTGCATACTCCGCCTCCGGATACGGATATAAAGGCGAGAGAAATACGCTCGTTCATTCAGGATTTTTCTGAGGAGCCGGGAGTGTTCCGGGCACCTCAGTGGCTCGGCTCAGCGACGTGGCCGGGAAGACACGACGTCTCGTTCCCTCCATCAGGGAACGGAGGTTACATACGTAACCGAGACGTTCCCCGTCTGTCGCTCACTTCGACGTCGTGTCGAAGAAGCGACACTAGGGGTCCACTTCAAAACTCGCCATGCGCTGAGCCGTGTACGTGTACTGCTGACACAGAAGCGGGCAGGTATTTCTACGTGCACAAGCGACCAACTGTGCTCAGGCTGCACGTACTCTTCCCCAATGCCCGAAAAAGCATCAGAATCCTTTTGGTTACCCTAGGGGGGAACAAGGTGACGCTCCCAACTAGGGAACGGGCCAAGCCTGGCTGGGCCTCTTTTCTCTCTATGTTTTCTCGGCATAGAGCAAGAGCAGCCGGGGCCCTTACCGCATCGAGGGAAGGGGGTCTTATTCCCAAATCCCTATTCTTTTAGGGGGAAAAGACCCTGCGGAGGCCACACCCACCCGAAAGGGGAGGTAAAGGTGGCGAAATACATCACATGGCCTCTTGGGTCACATGTGGGAAGAATGGCATGGTGGTAGATCCCGCCTCGAGGAGGGGGGAGTTGCTACAACACGGCGACCGGAGGGCAGCCAAAGACTGCCTAAGGGAGACGCGGGTCAGCTCGTAAGGTGACCGTACCGCGGAAGTACACACAGGAGGAGTCCCGTAGGAGGCCTGATCTGTGGAGCACCTATTCCAGTAGGGGTAGCCTGGGGTACCCGTAGTGGACTGGACCAGCAAGTCCCTCCGCTGAACTGCTGCGGGCCCGAAGGGCTAGGGAGGAATCAACCAGGGACCTAGGTTCTCTGGGAAAGAAGGCCCACTGTTTTACCTCGATCGAGGGAAACGGCGCTGGAAACAAGCGATTCACCCGGTCAGATTGTCGACGTGTACCGAGTTCTACGGGCTCGGACCTGAGAGAACACGGGACGAGACTGACTCAACCCTGAGATCATAAGGGTGTTAGGTGCTGCCCAGCCCGCAGCTCTGCAAATGTCTGCTAGGGAGGTGCCCCTAGCCAGTGCCCATGAGGATGCCACGCTTCTAGTAGAGTGGGCTCGAACCCGCAAAAAGGGGGGGGGGGCATGGCCTGGGTGTGATAGGCCAACTGAATGGCATCCACCACCCAGTGAGACACCTCTGTTTGGAGACAGCGTTCCCTTTCTGCTGTCCTCCAAAGCAGACAAAGAGCTGCTCAGAGCGCCTGAAGCTCTGGGTGCGTTCCAGGTAGGCACGCAAGGCACGTACCGGACACGACAGTGAGAGGGCTGGGTCTGCCTCCTCCCGGGGCAGCGCTTGTTGGTTCACTACCTGATCTCCAGAGGGCGTGGTAGGAACCATGGGCACATAGCCCTGTCGGGGTCTTAGGATCACATGAGTATCTGCCGGACCGAGCTCCAGGCAAGTGTCGTTAATAGGGAACGCTTGCAGGTCCCCGACCCTCTTGATGGAAGTGAGCGCGATCAGCAGGGCCGTCTTTTTAGGAGAGGGCCCTGAGCCAACTGATTCTAGCGACTTGGGGGGGGATCTCTGAAGACCGGCGAGGACCACCGAGAGATCCCAGGAGGGGAACAGGTTTGGCCGTGAGGGGTTTAACCTCCGGGCACCTCTTGGGATCCTGACGATTAAGTCGTGCTTACCCAGAGACTTGCTGTCTACTGGGTCATGGTGAGCTGTGATAGTGGCAATATACACATTCAAGGTGGATGGGGACAGCCTCCCCTCCAACCTCTCCTGTAGGAACAGGAGCACAGACCTAACTGCGCACCTCTGTGGGTCTTCTGCCCGGGAAGAACACCAATTCACGAACAGACGCCATTTCAGGGCGTAGAGTTGCCTGGTAGAAGGGGCTCTGGCTTGGTTGAACATGGCTATGACCGTGGGTGGTAGACCAGCTAGATCTTCCGCATCCCGTTCGGGGGCCAGACGTGGAGGTTCCAAAGGTATGGGTGCGGATGCCAGAGCATGCCCCGTCCCTGAGGAAGATGGTCCTTCCTCAGGGGAATTCGCCAGGGAGGGGCTGTCGCGAGGAGTACAAGGTCCAAGAACCAGGCCCAGGTGGGCCAGTAAGGAGCTCCTCGTCCTCCCTGACCTTGCACAGCACCTGTGCAAGAAGGCTCACTGGGGGAATGCGTACTTGCGCAGCCCCACCGGCCAGCTGTGTGCCAGTGCATCTGCCCCGAGGGGAGCCTCTGAACGGGCGTACCAGAGCGGGCAGTGGGAGGTCTCTCGGGAGGCAGAGGGGTCTACCTGGGCCTTGCCGAACCGTTCCCAAATCAGCTGAACCGAGTGGGGGTGAAGCCTCCACTCTCCGCCAGGCAAGCGTTGTCATGACAGCACGTCCGCTATCACATTGAGGTTGCCGGGGATGTGAGTGGCACGCAGCGACTTGAGTCGGTGTTGGCTCCAAAGGAGGAGACGAAGGGCGAGTTGCGACATGTGACGGGAGCGTACGCCGCCTTGGCGATTTATGTACGCGACCGCAGTGGTGCTGTCCGAACTGACTAGGATAGGTTCGTCCCGAATTAACGGGAGAAACTTCCGCAGGGCCAAAAGGACGGTCAACAACTCGAGGCAGTTGATGTGCCAATGCAGCTGGGCCCCTTTCCAACGGCCTGAGGCTGCGTGCCCGTTGCAAACGGCACTCCAACCCAATCTGGAGGCGTCGGTCGTGACCAGGATGCGTCTGGACACCTGCTGTAGGGGCACTCCAGCCCGTAAGAAACAGAGGTCTGTCCAGGGGTTGAATGTCTGACGGCAGGCGGGGGTGATTGTTACCCGGTGCGTGCCGTGGCGCCATGCTCGTCTCGGGACTCGGGTCTGGAGCCAGTGTTGGACCGGTCTCATATGCATCAACCCCAGCGGCGCGACTGCCGCGGAGGATGCCATATGCCCCAGGAGCCTCTGGAAAAGTTTTAAGGGGACCACTGTGCCTGGCCTGAAGGTGGCGAGGCAGTTCAACACTGACTGGGCACGCTCATTGGTGAGATGTGCCGACATTGAGACCGAGTCTAACTCCATCCCGAGAAAAGAGATGCTCTGAACTGGAGTGAGCTGGCTCTTTTCCCAGTTGACCTGAAGCCCCAGACGGCTGAGGTGCCTGAGCACCTGGTCTCTGTGGGCGCATAGTAACTCTCGCGAGTGGGCCAGAATGAGCCGGTCGTCGAGGTAGTTGAGTATGCGCATGCCGTTTTCTCGGAACAGGGCAAGAGCTGCCTCTGCGACTTTCGTGAAGACGCGAGGGGACAGAGACAGGCCGAAGGGGAGGACTTTGTACTGATACGCCTGGCCCCCGAACGCAAACCGCAGGTAGGGGCGGTGTCGGGGCAGGATGGAGACGTGGAAGTACGCATCCTTCAGGTCTACCGCTGCGAACCAATCTAGATGCCGGACACAGGTTAAGTGTGAGCATTTTGAATGGGAGTTTGTGCAATGCTTGGTTGAAAACTCGCAAGTCCAAGATTGGTTGTAAGCCGTCGCCTTTCTTGGGTACGATGAGGTAAGGGCTGTAGAAACCCTCCTTCATCTCGGTTGGAGGGACAGGCCCTATCGCGTCTTTGGCCAGAAGAGTCGCGATTTCCGCGCGCAGGGACTGGGCATGTTCGCCGTATACTGTGGAAAAGCGGACGCCCATGAAGGGGGGGTGGGGGCCTGGCAAACTGAATTGCGTAACCGAGTCGGATGGTCCGGGCCAGCCAGCGAGACGGGTTGGGAAGTGAAAGCCACTCGTCCAACCTCTGCACTAGGGGCACCAAGGGGACGATTAATTTTGACGTACCCGGCAGGGCTTCGCAGCAGGGCGGAGCAGGCAGGGCAGCGTTGGTCGGCGACAGGGCGACCCGCAGATGGGGTGCTGAGAAAGACTCAAAGCACTTACCTTGCTCCGCACACCTGGCAGGGGTCGGGTTAGCGACTGAGGAGGAGGTCTCGGGGAGGCGTCCTCTAGACTAGTCGGAACCGGCCGGCCGGGGGGGGGCAGTCGTGGGGCTGGAGACGGGTGGTCCGTGTCCAGGAAGCCGGGACTGCTGAGATCTGGTGGCAGAGTGCCGTGGGAACGGCATTTGCGGGCCAGGTGACCCAGAGACAAAAGGAAATAGCTCGTTACAGAGAATATGAGAATGTCAAAACTAATTCGACAAAAAATTCTCCTCCCGGCCCTCCACCGGGGACGGAGCGGTCTTACCACCTCCGGAGCTAACATCTTGGTCCCTGGGTTGAGCGTCTACGGACAGCCTGGGAGCCTTCCGGGTCCTTGAGGGGGTCCGTGAGACGGGGGCGTCCGCTTCCTGCGGAGTGCTCGACGCTGGGGCTGAGAGCTGGGCCCGGGTTGAGGCAGAGCAGGTTGTTTCATAGCCGCAGGAGGACGCCCTCGGCGAGCAGACGGGGCATGGCCCATGGCGGCAGGCTTGCGGCGGGGCAGGATGTGCAGTGGCCTCCGTCTGCCTCACCGCTGAGGACTGCTGGGCAGAGTCGTCAACGGTGGCGCTGAATGGACGGAGCTGGGAGACGGGGGTGTGGGAGAAGGTGTGCCTTGTCTGCCTCCCGCATTTCGACCAGGTCCAGTCCACAGGTGCGTTTCTGGACCACAAGGGGTGGCCATCGCCTGTTCGAGTGCCGGCGCTTCTGACCTCCGTGGCCCGGGGGCGCGGTTAGTCATCCAGCGCAGTTCCTGCAGCACATCAAGAACAGGACTACCCAAGGTGCAAGTTTTGAAGTGCCTTGGCCTGGCGTTGGTTGCAGGAAGGGCCGTGGCGTGCAGAGTGGAAGCGGTCTGGGACCGTTCCACCGCGATGGTAGTGAGAGCGGGGGGGGGGGGGGGGGGGGGGCATGGATGTGAGCGGCGCAGGACCGATCCTGCTGTAACGCTCTCCGATGCAGCGGTGATGTCATCCAATTCTGAAGCAAGCAAGCGTGCTGGGGAGGCGGGCGGTTCGAGGGGGTTTACCCGGCGAACAGAGACCGTCATATTCCCCGAATCGCCTTCATCGCCTGCGGCGCCTGCGTCGATCCCGTAGGAAGGAGGCGAGGCACGGGGGGGCGGCTGAAACGGCTTTCTCTCATTACAAAAGAAAGCCACACGACCGCAATGTTGCCATGGCTATGTTCTCGCACTGAGAACATGAACCATTCATAAAACGCTGCCTGAGTGTGATCGCAGCCCAGGCATGCAAGACAGTGTTTTATGACCGATAGAGGTGGGGAGAAATCACCGCATCCAGAAACTACACAGGGGCGGAAATTACATCTTTATAAAGACGTGTCCTGAAAAGGACGTTCAATGCCGCTGTGTAATGCTCTTTCAGAGAAATAAACTCTTTTACGGAGAGAATCACTCTTTCAACTCTTTTAACTCTGCGCTGTCGAAGCGCCCAGGGGCAAACTGCACGCCGGCAGTGAAGAGAAAAGCCGCTGTAGTGCGCCGTAAATCCAACAGCCAAGCAGATCGTCAGAGGATCAGAAGCAGGATCAGTTGTGTTACTTGCAGCTGACTGCATACACACGACCATCGGCTCCGAAGAAAATTACTGAATGAACGAGCGTATTTCTCTCGCCTTTATATCCGTATCCGGAGGCGGAGTATGCAAATACTGTTCGCCAACTCTCATTGGCCTTTTTTCATAGATCAGAGGTATCTTTCGGCGCTCAAGAGAGACCCCTAGTGTCGCTTCTTCGACACGACGTCAAAGTGAGCGACAGACGGGGAAAGTGGGCTGTACACCTCATAAAACCAAAGAGAGCAGGCAGCAAAAACTGAATATGGAGCCTTTCACAGATTACATGCTTTTAAATACAGATGGACAGAGCGAAATAGAATGCAGAGGTATTGATAGATGTTTTGCAAAATGAATTACTTTTAATTTAACATAATGTCCTAAAATGTGATGTTACTGACACGAGACAAAAAATGCAACACACCCAAAGTGAGATGTTACAAAAGCATCTATGTGACATGTAAACATAGCCAAGCATTTTATATAGCACAGACATCCTGTGACAGTCTCATCACTCAAGTGGGAGCATCTCATCGCGCGCAGCTGTGAACTTCAGCTCTCATAAAAGTCCCATTCAGTAATCTCTCAATAAATTACACATTCATTCAAATTAAACCCAGTACTGTAACGACAGAAACGCCACAGATTGTAAAGAAGTAAAAGTTTTTAAAAAAATCATTAGAAATTTACTTGAGTGAGAGTAAGAAGTATCCACTTTTAAACCTTCTCAAAGTAAATTTTCCCCCCAAAAGTTACTCAATTAAATGTAACGTGTTTCTATCCACCTCTGGAAGTCCATCTTAGTAAACTGAAGGTAAACATAAAACAGTTGGTCATCATCACTCAACGACACAGTGGGAGTGTGACATCAGGCAGGATCAGAGATGATCTGGATTTTGATATTCTCTGTATTGTTAACAGGCTAGAGTTTTGCGATCGTAGTGAGTATGATGGAATATAGCGAGATAGAAGGTCACTTAAATACTTTGGAGCTAAACCATTCAATGCTCTGTAAGTAATAAAAAGAATTTTCAAATTAATACGACACTTAACAGGTAGCCAATGTAACGCTGATAAAAATGGGTCTATGATCATATTTCTTGGTTTTAGTTAGCACTCTAGTCTAGCTGCTGCATTTTGAACCAACTGAAGTTTATTTATTAAAGCTACAGGACATCCACCTAATAAAACATTAAAATAATCTAATCTTGAATGCATGCGATTTTCTTTTTTGGCATCAGAAACAGATAGCATGGGTCATAACTATTTAAGAGTCAGATTATATTTTAGTTAATTTTTTTTTAGGTTTTTGTTCCAATAATTAGTAGTAGGGGTGTGCAGCAAAGCCATTATCTGTATCTGTTTATATGACAAAACTATCTGTATCTGTCTCTGTATCTGGAGAGAATCGGGTGTGGGTGGGGATTAAACTGGAAGTATGTCAAAATTAAATTAAACTCCCATATTTACATGTTACTCACATTTATAATCTCTATTAATAAAATATGCCTTGTATATGCCTTTTCCTAATAATAGTCTAATAATAATAATAATTATTATTATATTATTATTATTATTATACATTTATTATTTTTTAAATATAATTTTATAATAATTTTCTTACCAGATTAAGCTGAATTTGTAGGCTACATTAACTGTAACTGTATAATTTTAACTATAAATATATCTGCATGAAACAGTTTTCAATTCTCTGTGCATGTATAACAACATTATTCTGGAGGCAAGAGGTGTCAAGCACACATTTTGCAGTGAATAATGAACACAAATTCAAACACCAAAGAACTGAAAATAAAATGCATATATCATACAAACAGGTGAAATTCCTGTAAATCTATCAGGAATTTTTATGATAGGACACCATTATTTAGTTTAATAATAATAATAATAATAATAATAATAATAATGTAAAATTTATATAGCAACTTACCAGAGTTCAATAACACTTAACATTAACAAATTTAGCACAGTTTGAAGAAGAAGAATAAGACAAATCATGTTTCAGTTTCTTCGTTTTACATAAGGAGGAATATTCCTAATAGATGAAATCTCTGGAGCATTTAAACCTTTATGGAGCGTTTGACATTTTTTTCAGAATAAAGTCTTTACAAGATAATAACCTTTATCACTGATGTGAATATAAATGTGGTCAACTTTATGAGATGGAAATGAGATTCCACGTCAGGAATGTAACATTGTGCTTAGGTTTAGGATATACATAAATAAATGAGAATCACATGTGAATCGTGTGATTCATTAACATAGACACTTCAAGAAGTGGGAAGTGTACATGATGTCCTATCTTAGTTAATGATGTTCTATCTTAGTTAATGTTACACTTGACAAGCTCCAGTCACGCACAATTAACAGAGACCAAAAACAGAGTTAAGATTGTGCCCATCCGATCGAAAATCACAACATGCGCATTTTCATTCTTTACACTTTAGAAATATTGACTGCACAGATTCATAAATTCATTGTAATTTTGGATATGTTTATTTAAAATGTCACTTTATCCTTGTGCATATTGGATAATCAGTCATACAAATATTTTTTATATTATTCTGATAAATCTATTATCCATTTTGAAGTCATTATTCATGCCTTTCTGAATAAAGCATTCGGCTTCGGGCACATTAGTACTTCTGTTTTATCGGAATTGAGTGGAAGGATGAGACATTTCTAGCCATCCAGTTTTTAATATTTATACACTGTTGGTGAAATTTTGTTGTGTTTCAAAGAAATATAAAGATGACTATTGTCTGCATAACAGTGAAAACTAATTCCATGGTTTCTGATAATGTCCCCCAGTGGGAGTATATAGAGAGAGAAAAGAAAAGGCCCTAAAACCGATCCCTGTGGCACTGTGTACTTAACTTTAATTTAAGTAACGTAAATGCATAAAATACTGTGTGTTCAAGCATGTTTAAATATGTGTTAAGTACAGTATGTGCTGAAGCATATGGGTAGGCTAATGCCCTGTTTGTATTTTCATTTGACATTAGGCTCTACCGTATTTCAGTTTTTGTATTCTCTTTATTCTCTTTTTAATACAAAATGGCCCAATCGACCGCTGTTTTTTTTTTATCATTAATTATACAGCCGTCAGATAAAACCCCTCAAAAATATTTTTGTGTCCTGGTGGCAATTTTCAGTCCACTGGCTACATATAAATAAAACTTTTTGATGGGCTTTCTACTCAAATATTGATATGCGTTTAATTGTGATTAATTTAATTAATCTGCACAATTAATCATGCTATTAATTAGATTGAAAGTTTTAATTGATATACAGCTCTAGTAAAAACACATGAAGTGACCAAGTGTAAATACTCTGGCCCCATAGTTTGCATGAGCATGTGAAGCAGTAGGATTTTTTTAAGAAGTAACACTTTTTTTAATGTTACACTGTATTTTTTTCTTTAAACTTCTGTGATGTGTTTAATCAAAATAAAAATTATTTAATTCTTGAATATTTGTAAATTAAATAGATCTTTAGCTCCATGAAACTCATTGCCAAAATGCTTACTTACCCACAAGTCCCTATGATATCCTTATCCCCAGACACACCTCTGCTCACGTCATTCATGTCTGTACGTGGCAGATTTTAATCCTTTTAATTAGGGATTTGAGAAAAAAAAGGGAAGTAGGTTTTTCAAGGTTTCACCATACCTTTAAGGACCCCATTGCCCCTCAAAACAATTACACACACATTGCATTCTGCTTCTAGTAGTCAAGTTCTGCAAATATAGTAAGATTGCCTTTTGTTTCAAAAACAAAGATGGCAAGTTGCTAGCTATATTTTTATGTATAAAGTCAGATTTATAGCATAACATATGTCTTCATATATAACGCTTCCAGCCAAGGACCTGCTAAACATCTGGACTAGTGCAGAGAGCACCTCTTCATTGAGAACTCTCTCTCTCTCTCTCTCTCTCTTTATGAGCCCTCTATAGTTTGCTTCTGCATTATCACACATCATTACTGCCCTCTTGAACACTCTTCCCCCTATCTCTACATATCCATCCAACCATCTAGTCATCTATTTCCTTTACTCTTGCTTCCTCTCTGCTTGAGTTTTGAGAAAGAATGCTCAGCAATAGATCTCACATTTGTAACGCTGCAGGCAGATTCTCAGCTCTCTCTCTCTCTCTCTCTCTCTCTCTCTCTCTCTCTCTCTCTCTCTCTCTCTCTTTCTGGGCAGGAGAGGAGATAAATGTCCTGCCTGTGTGAGGAGGTTATGTTGGGAGTGCAAGTTTTGGACGCAGGCCCAGATCAATGTGACCTAAATTCAAATGCGAATTAGAAGGCTGTCAGTGGGAAAGGATGCTCTGCAAATGAGCTCAGACAGTGTTGGGCCCTAGGGGGGGCCTGCTGATCCTGGGCTCGCCCCGCCTCACAGTTTTAATAAGTTCCAAATGGGTGACCTGGCTGCAGCATTCCTGGATGGATCCACAGCCCTCCACCTCCATCTTCTGAGGATGCTCGCTGCCTTCGCACCCGGGGAGGCTACTTACAGGGAGGCAGAGAGGGGAATACTCTAGTGCCCTGCTATGGTCCACTGACTGGCACACCTGGAGCAACCTGCCCAATGTCACTGAAGAAAACTAAGCATAAGAGGAAATACCAAAGCCTTTCTAACGGGAATGAGTCTTGGTTTCTGTAATGGCTTAAAGTGGAACAAACTCAGTGCCTGATGTATACAGTGCATCTGGAAATTATTCACAGTGCTTCACTTTTTCCACATTTTGCCTTATTCCAAAATTGATTAAATTAATTATTTTCCTCAAAATTCTACAAACAATACCCCATAATGACAACATGAAAGAAGTTTGTTTGTTTGAATATCAAATGTATTAAAAAAAAATAAATAAATCACATGTACATAAGTATTCACAGCCTTTGCTCAATACTTTGTTGAAGCACCTTTGGCACCAATTACAGCCTCAAGTCTTTTTTTATGATGATACAAGCTTAGCACACCTATTTTTGGGCAGTTCCTCCTATTCTTCTTTGCAGGACTTCTCAAGCTCCATCAGGTTGGATGGGGAGCATCGGTGCACAGCCATTTTCAGATCTCTCCAGAGATGTTCAATTGGGTTAAAATCTGGGCTCTGGCTGGGCCACTCAAGGACATTCACAGAGTTGTCCCGTAGCCACTCCTTTGTTATCTTTACTGTGTGCTTAGGTTTGTTGTCCTGTTGGAATATGAACCTTCACCCAAGTCTGAGGTCCAGAGTGCTCTGGAGCAGGTTTTCATCAAGGATGTTTCTGTACATTGCTGCATTCATATTCCCTCGATCCCGACTAGTCTTCCAGTTCCTGCCCCTGAAAAACATCCCCACAGCATGATGCTGCCACCACCATGCTTCACAGAAGGGATGGTATAGGCCAGGTGATGAGCGGTGCCTGGTTTCCTCCAGACATGACGCTTGCCATTCAGGCCAAAGAGTTCAATATTTGTTTCATCAGACCAGATAATTTTATTTCTCATGGTCAGAGAGTCCTAAGAGTCCTAATAGAGTCCTGAGAGTCCTTTTTCCTTTTGGAAAACTCCAGGCAGGCTGTCATGTGCCTTTTACTGAGGAGTGGCCACTCTACCATACAGGCCTGATTGCTGGAGTGCTCCAGAGATGGTTGTTCCTCTGGAAGGTTCTCCTCTCTCCACAGATAAATGCTGGAGCTCTGTCAGAGTGACCATTGGGTTCTTGGTCACCTCCCTGACTAAGGCCCTTCTCCCTCGATCGCTCAGTTTGGCCGGGCGGCCAGCTCTAGAAAGATTCCTGGTGGTTCCAAACTTCTTCCATTTATGAATGATGGAGCCAACTGTGCTCATTGTGACCTTCTATGCTGCAGAAATGTGTCTGTACCCTTCCCCAGATCTGTGCCCCGATACAATCCTGTCTCTGAGGTTTACAGACAATTCCTTGGACTTCATGGCTTGGTTTGGTCTCTGACATGCACTGTTAACTGTGGGACCTTATATATACAGGTGTGTGCCTTTCCAAATCATGTCCAATCAGCTGAATTTACCACAGATGGACTCCAATCTAGTTGTAGAAACAGGATGCACCTGAGCTCAATGGCAAAGGCTGTGAATACTTATGTGCATGTGATTTTTTTTTTTTTTTTTTTTTTTAATAAGATTTCAAACAAACTTATTTCACATTGTCATTATGGGGTATTGTTTGTAGAATTAGAGAAAAAAATAAGGCTGTAACATAACAAAATGTGAAAAAAGTCTGGATGCACTGTATATTTTGTGAATTTATTGTTTCAGGTCAAGCTGTGAAACACAATAGTGAAGGTGAAAATTAATTTGAGGGATAAATTATTGAAAAAATATCAAATAAAGCTATCTGGAAAGAAGGATTTAAATTGTTCTTTTAAATTGTACAAACCCTTTTTTTTACTGGTTAAAGGTGAAGTGTGTCATTTATTGGCCACTAGTGTTACCAAATGGAATTGCAAAGATAATGATGGTTTTTAAACAGTTCCCCATTGTAACGATTGTAGCTGGATATGGCAATGATGATGACACAATGACGATGACGTGAATTGAAGAACCCAAGTGCAGTTTATTTACAATCGTGAAAACACTAACTCAACACATGAACTAAACTAAACATAAATATGACTAGACTTAAACATGGCTTGACTTAAACATGACTACATATACATACATCAGGCAAACACGTGGGCTTAATTACATGGACATGAGGAAACATAAGCCAATGAACAAACAGAACTCTAAACAAGATAGCAAGACAATAAACTAAAACCAGTGACAAAGTAGAACTGATAACAAAGTAATCAAACAATGAACCAATGAAAACAAGACACATGAACATGGAGGGAAACAGGAAAATCACATGACAAGGAAACAGGAACAAAACATGACATGAACTTTTCAAAATAAGTGACATGAAAAACAGGAATCAACAGAATAAACATGACACCCATTGGTAGACAAACAGATAGTTCCACCCCAAACTCTTGCCTTTGGTTGAGGCAGCGTTGCTGCTTCTGGCTGGTTGGAGATCTCAAACTATGCTATGCTAACAGTGATTACGCCACAGAGACACAGGCCCCATTTACACCTTGCATGATCATGTGTTGTATATCTAGAGTTTGTCTGGATATTCTTTAGTTGGATTGCATTTACACCTTGCTGTTCAATGCTTCACTGTGAGTTACTCACGCAAAATGAGAAGCATTACTTACTTTAGCAAATTTGACAATCAGGCTTTGCTTTTGGGGGCTACCAAATGCAAATATTTTGCACTGTGTAACAGCTAAAGTCCTTTTCATCCAAAACATTTGTGCAAAGTCTGTTTCACGTAAGTGTCACGCAAGCCACATAGTGATTAGAAAACAGGAGTGAGAAGAGAGTGAGTGAGTGGAAATTTAAGGAGAGAGAGAAGATATTCCAAGTGTACTGCAAACAACGCTCGAGTTGAGGGGGGATGCACGGGGATGCCATCCTCGTTGAAAGAAATTCCAAAAACCACCCCTTGTACAACCACCATTCCCCCTCACCATCCCCTTTAGATTACTTGCATAATTAGTTCTTAATAGGCCTACATGACACAAGTAAAATATTTAATTCTGTACATTTGATAAATAACAGACTTTAATCTAAACAGAATTTGATTTCGACACCTTTGTGGTTGTCAGATTTCAAGAGGTGAAATCCCCCAATCAGACCTACACCGCACAGTTTGGAAACATTCTGCCACTGTGATGCTTTATGCCTCCTACACACTACATGACTTTCAAAGACGTCAGATCGTGGTACCGTTCATATTACACAACTGTCTGTCTTGTCATGGAAGTCGTAGCGTTTTCAAACTACACGACGAATCCACATCAATGGTGAACACATTACAAATTTCGTCAATTTCACTATTGACGAATCCCGACGACTCTGTTGTGAAATGTAATTTGGAGTCCAGGCAGATTACACACGAGAAGTTATATGAGATACGAAAACAAATGCTTGAACATATGTTATGCATTTCAGAAAAATTATGTGTGTTTTTAATCATATATTTTATTGGTTACAATATGAAAAAGTACCTCCTACTGAAAAACTGACCTATTTGCTTACCTGGCTGTACAAGAGAATTTGCAATTTCTCTCCAACTCTTCTCTTTCTCCACCCGGTTGTGGTACAGTTCAGATGAAACATCAAATAGGCACTGGTGCTCCTGCCAATGTTCCACTTATTTTTCCTCCATTTCTTTGGTCCAATAAGACTTTCTTGATACCGCAGCCATGCTAGTTGATGTTCTGTTGCAGGTACATTAGGACTCCTCCCATTGAAACTTCCCGTGCCCCATTTCTTGCTCTCTCATTGGCTCAAATCAAGTCACAGACAGGTCCAGATATTTAACATTCTAGATATCTCGCTGACATCGGCGACATGTCGGTGCTTCTCTCAAATCAGATCTTTGATAGTTAATAAATTGCAATCATCGCTCGCAGCAGCTAGCTCCGATGTGCCTACAATTTCAGGCTTTTGTCGGTGATCTCCAAAACTGTTGGTGAGCGTAAATCGGACTTAAAATCGTGTTGTGCTCCCTCTCCACTGCAAAAAAAGGCACCGGTTTTCTGAAAGGACCTACAAACAGGTGTCTGAGTTTAGCGATGGGTTGAGTTCAAAAGTTCTGAAAAGTTTCACAGACTTTCAAAAATGGCCAAGAGAACAATACAAGGAAATCTTTCGTTAAAAAGAAGCGAACAGAAGATAAGATATTGCTTTGACAAGGGTACAAGGGTACAGTTAGAACATAGCCTTCATGTTTTTAACTCTAAAATATTTAGGCTTTCGCCCATAATTCACCTTTTGTATGTAGAACAACTTTTTGACATTTTTGGGAAAATCAACCTACAAATGTCTTACATATAATCGTTTCTGCATATTAAACTTGGATAGAAGAAAATATTTCTGCATAGAAAAAATGACACGCATCATGTTTAGATAAAATAATAAAGCAGCAAATAATCCTCTTATACGCACAAACAGCCATAGCCGCAAGCTCTCACATGCAGTCATACGCTGTGTGTTATAGAGGTCATGTCTGCCACAAAGGGGGTGAAAGTGACAAAAAGCAAGATGATTCATATACCCCCTTTATGTCCCTCTTTATGGCCTCTTTCCTATATGTAGGGCGCAAGGTCCATATGGGAATGCAGCCCTTTTGATTGTTTCCAATAGCATATGCTAATTGTTGATGGCCTTCAATATTATATGCTAATTGTCCCGAATTAGCATAATTCATTAACATTTGGGTCCTAATTACACAATGAATAAAGCCGATCTCTGAAGCTGTTGTGTGCCTTGACTTACTAATGTGCCCAACAATTAATGTGGTTCTGATTTGCATATTGCTTAGGAACTTGAAATATTAAAAGCATCGTAGAGTGAAATTTGTGATTAGTCCATGATCAAATGTTGTTTCTTCTCCCCGTTTAAAACGCATTGCTTTGTTGCCCCTGAAGTGAGGTGTAAATCTGGTGTGTTGGTCTGTTTACTAAAAGAACACATTTGTGAGCTTAAAGACATACATTTATATGCAAATTACAAAGAAACGGTGCCATGTTTTTTCTCTTGCAATTATTCAACTTGCTTTAGTAGGAAAATTTAGAGGAACAAATGAATAAACAGTTTTTGTATGTATCATGACAACCGCACAAGTTTGATATTTGATTTTGTATTCTCTTTGAAATTCTCTAATTAAGCCCAATTAATGAAGCCCACAAAGATTAAAGCCAAATTATTCTCACATCTCTCAGTGATGTAATAGTACTCAGTCATTCATTTCATTTCATTTTATATATTTATTTATTTTTACAACAAATATAATCATAACTCTTTACCGTATTGTCTTCCTTTAACAACCATAAGATATATAAATATGTGATTCACTGTAGGGGTAGTTGGGAAGTTGACATGCTCTGCTGTGTGGCATGCTGTATGGTACCTCATCTGTTAGTATTTTGAAGAGCAATTTTTGAGGCTACATGGAATATTTGTGCTTTTAAAAATTAATTTGTCACACTGCATGACCACTGACCTCGTGGAGAAAAAAGGGTGATTAAAAAACACTTGAAATGGAATTTTGACATGGTACAGAAACACTTTCCCTAATACATTCTTTACTGTAAAAAATAAAAAGTTGAGTTAGCTTTAAAAAAAAAAAAAAAAGAAAGAAACTGGCTGAAAAACATTTTGAGTTTATTCAACTTCAGTGGTTGAAGTTGTGCAAAATCATATATGAAAGTTAAAACTACCGGTTTAAGTTAAGTCTACCTTCCTCAAAAAGTACATCTAAATATACACTGAGTTTTATCATTATCCACTAAAGAGGAATAAGGGGTTGAGTGAAATGCCAGTCTAAAAAATGAGTTGGCACAACTACATAGTCCAAAAGATCAGTACATTAAAAAAAGCTTTGCAGCCAGTTGCTTCAATTTTTTAAGTTGATTCAACTACCTTTTTCCTTTAAATTTATAGTTTTAAATGTTACATCCAGATTTGTGTATTATCATTCATTCACATCATTTAAGAATACAAATGCATGGAGTAAAAACCATAAGGTAAATACAACAAAAACAAGATTTTGTCATCATTACAGAATGTATTTATTGGCATCCTACAAAATGGCACATTAAACGGAACAAAATGTGATGCAGTTCTATTCCACTCCACTTATCAGGATGAGAAAATCCCTCTCATCTACTGCATTTCATATATTTTACATGTAAGAACTTTTATAACACAAATGCTATAAAAAAGCTAGAGTAACACAATGTGTGTGAGTGATGTGATGATGATAATAATCTTAAAATGCTGCAGAAATAAACAACACTCCAAAGTCCTAAACCAAAAGTCACCACACACTGTATATCCTCTCAATTGATCCATCAGTTACTTTTGGCACATTCATAACGCAACAAACATGCACTGGATCAATAAGCAAAGTATTTAAACTATTAAAGCAACACTTAAGAGTCAAAATAAAGCTTAAACTAACTTTCTAGGAAGCCAAACTTTCCTTTTTTTGTACATATGTTGTACTGCCACAGATGCATCCAATGAAACAACAGGAATGTCTGGAATGACAAATTAGAGCAACTACTTCAACAACTTTTGAAGGATTGGACCCTTGCTGAGCACTGGGGGTCAAGGCACATAAACACTTTTTGAATGGTTTCAAAAGTGTGTTTTAGATCTTTAGGGTAGTCCATGTTGAGGGCATAAATTAAGCCAAAGAGGAGAGCAGTGGGAAGGTTGTGTACATCATCCAACACAATCTGCTCCTCTAGTACTACAGCTAGGCACCTTATATTTGGGTTTGAGTGGATGGTGGCAACATCAACTTCAACAATTGTTAAAATCCCCATCTTCATCCCTTTGGCATTGATGTCCTCTGGCTCTGTGTCCTGCAGTAAAAAGCAGAATAAAATCAATCAGTCAAAGACCAGATCTAATTTGAGTTTTAAATAGCAGCCCATGTGTGTAGCTTCAGGATAGAAACATACATTTGTGTTTCATGTCTTGCTGTTTGTCTTCTTTATATATATATATATGTTCATTTTACTTACACTTTGCTCTAGCTATATTTCTGTTTAATTTTTTGTTGTGTGTTGTCTTCACAGGTTGGAGATTAAAGAGAATGTCTCCATCTCAAGATATTCAATGTCACAGGACAATGTTGTGAAACAGTGATTTTCTAATTCCTTTGGTTTTGTATAATAAAGTGATGAATTTGTGCTAATAAGACGAAGTCAGACTGATCACTGTTAAAGACACAACTAGGGTTATTCAATAAATCATTGCTGATTTTTACACTTCCAATGACTATGTCTGCCTCTTGGCTAATAAAAAAGTTAGTTAAACACTAGTTTTGGATAACAGACCAAACAGATCTCCTGATGGGTTCAGGTGAAGCAACTCAATCTAACAAACTGTGCAATGGAAATTATTTAATCTCTGGGATGAGTGTACCTACACATAACACATCTTCTTACCAGGCAAGTCTTCAGGAAGTTTCCAGACTTTTCCCTCATAAAAAAGGTAGACATCTGAGAGCTGTAGCCTTTCTGTGGGCAATCACATTGGAGGTCTGATAGACAGAACAAATATTGACCAAGTTATATGCAAGTTAAATCCAAGCAGAAGCATGGAACATGTAGAAGCTTAAAGTAGAGATGGCACTATTCTCCCTTTTACCAAAGATTTATGACCACAAACAAAATAATTACTTGATTATCAATTTGTTATAGGAGGGTCTTCATGTCATCTCCAAATGCTCCACTTCGAGCTCTGTACAACTTGATCATTTTTTATGTGTACTCATCCAAAGAAGAGAAAAAGGTGCCCTTGAGGTTGGTTTGAGTGATCCTGTAAAACTCAGCACAGACCTTAAAATAAAACACAATTAACAGTAATAATTAAGTACAGAAGAGTAAATTGAGACCTAAAAATAAATAAAAAAACCTCACCTGATCTTCCAAAAACAATGCTGACCGCTGTTTTAGGACATCAGCCACAAAGGGTTCTTCATCAACAACCTCCTTCCTTCTCAGTGAAAATGTCAGTTCCATTTCGGAGTCAACAAATGCCATGCTGGGATGTTTCTTTTTCATCTCCTCCTGTAGAGATTATCTGTTTGCCCAACTGTGTTGTCTGGGAGGAAATTCACCTCACATCTCTTTGCTTTCTTCAAACGTCTGGAATCCTTGTTCGCTCTTTTCCGGTTTACAGTGACTTCTGAGCAACAAGCCGATCATCGTTTCTGGTGGTAGTTCCAAATCTTATATTTGAACTAATACAGAAGTTAAATCATGTTAAAATAAAATACTCCATAATCATCACTAAATTAAATAAATGTATTCTTGGCAAACAATGTCATCAATGTCATCTTTGTTGGCCATTGAATAGATGCAGCAATTGTTTCATATACTGTATGCATATATGCGGTATGATGATATTTGAAAAAAAAATTACATTTGCAAAATAAAAACTATACTATATATAGTTCTGTTAATTGTATCCTCGTTTAACCAACATAAACATTTTAACCGTATTTCTAAACATACATTTTGATACTTACCTTTCAAATTCTAGCTTGGGTGACTGAAATATGACGCTTGCTATATAGCCGGCTCACTTCTTTCAACACGTGGTTTAGTATGAATGTTTTCTTTTAGGAGCATAAAATTGTAATTTAAACTGTGTATTTTATTTAGCTTATTTTCTATATTAAAGCTAGAAAAGAACACTTACCTTGACAAGGTGAAAGCCACTCCCTTTGACAATGTGGATGAAGTTAATCGCTCGAATGAAGAAATTTACTTGTTTATATTCATTCAATGAAATAGTAATACACATACAGTTAACTTGTTTTTATATGTAAACTCAACATTTTGCAAAAACAATTTTCCACTTGCCTTAAAATTTTAAATCGAGTTAACAATTTGCAAGTTTTATTTATTTTTTATTTTTTTACAGTGTTGTACTGTCTGTCTATCTGTCTGTCTGTCTAATCTTATTATCTTAAAAGTGTACAAAAAATCACTTTAAAGCTGTTTTGTTTCCATCTCATTCTATTCACATCTAGGCCTAACTCTCTAGGATAGGATTAAGGGCCACACACAGAGGGGCCCCGTGAGGAAGGGACAACACAGAGGTAATTGAACAGAGCATCTCTTTCTCTTTCTCTGAGTCTGCCTCTTATTCTGCGGTTCCCCCTGAGAGTGTGAGGGCTAGAGATCTGGAGCCTTTAATGAATGGAGAGTGTCATTAAAATGATAACCATTTCCTCTGAGATCATATCCAATTTAAATGCATAAGAGAAAAAGAAAAGAGAAGTATGAAGAAAATTGGTAATTGAAAAATCTTTAAGTTTTCTGCCATTAAAACACTAAATTTAAAGCTTCTGAGACAGGTTCTTGTTTGTAGTTATGCTAATTTCCAATTTCCTCTTTTTTCTGGTGTTTAATCCATTTGGGAGATCATCTGTGCACCTCTAAAGTCTGTACACCTTTAACCACTAAATGATGAAAAATCACTTTCCGTCCCATCTCAGAGAACTGCTCCACTGTGAAACCAAGAAAAGTTCAAGTGTGCATTAAGTGAATTCAAAAGAGGAACGAACACATTCTAGGCTTTTCGAAAACTGCTGAAATTAAGAAACTAAAATAAGAGGATATCAATGGTTCACAATTTTGAAACTTGGTTGACAATTGGGGTTCAAGAGTGTTCTCATAATTTGAAGGAAAACAATGCTAAATACAGATAGTAAATTGCTTTTGTTGTAAGTCTTTTGTTGTTGATGTCAAAGGCCATGTTTCCTGTTAAACTCTATGGTATGCAAATCAATTGTGTCATTTGGTTGAAGCTGATCAAATTAGGCAGATGGACATGTTGTATGATCTACTCTCATCTTCAAAAACCATGACAAAACTATGCAAAGTAAACAAAAAATACAACTCAGACCACCTTAAGTACATTAAAGTTGAAAAGAGAAGAAACATGGTTTGTTTTGGTCCCAATGTCTTTTGTGCAGAAGATTATTGACTGCCGAGAGCATTCAAGAGACATTTACAAATCAAATTCAGTATATGATATTAATAAATTAATGCACTGTGGGATTTTATGGATATTTTTGTTAAAAATAAACCATTTTGGTATGGTGGAGTGTAACCAATATAATGTACAATGTAAAATCTGGGTCCTTAAAAAATAAAATTTGGGAGACACTAATGTAACTGCTAACAAATACATCAAATAATAAAAAATAAATGAATAAATAAATAAACCAAAAAGACAAGTCAAAATAATCAAATGAAACACAGACAGTGGAGATGAGCAGGCATGTAATGAGAAACAATTAACGTCTTTGCAGGAAATGATGGCATCATCCAGATGGTAAATTACACTGACTCAATTCATTTCAACTTGGTAATGCTGAAGTGTGTGTGTGTGTGTATGTATGTGTGTGTGTGTGTGTGTGTGTGTGTGTGTGTGTGTGTGTGTGTGTGTGTTTATGTGCTCTCAAAGAAAAACAGAGCTAATCCAGATGGTTCTTACATTTTTATCAGGAGAGAAAGCTTTCTACTTATTTCTTTAAACATTTTTTAAAACAGCAAAAACAGAAAATACCATCCAACAGTAAGTTTTTAACATTAAAGTGGAAAAAGACATTTAGTTTGAAATGGTTATGGAACTCCTAATTGAAAGCCATTAAGCTATCTTTGTAAACTGCACTTCCAAGCCTTTGGGAAACGCTAATACAGATAGGCTGAGATCTTCGAGGTCTTCAGTGACTCTCACACTAGGGGGGAGCTGTCTAATCTGACTTTATGTTCTTCACAGATTAGTGTAACAAAATAATCCAATAAAGGCATTATAAACACTAAGAACACTTCATTTTGGATACACGATACATGAATTGGACATGGTTTCATTTAGCTTGACAAGCTTAGGGCATAATACTAAACAACTAAATTAAGTCTTTGACCTCCCTCTCCTTGGCCTAGATTAAAACAATAAATCTTGTTTACGCTGCTTTTACCACAACGATATGGTTTCAAAACTTTAATTAGTTCATGCATTCATGCTGTCATATCACAACATGTCTAGGTCATATTTCACCCCAAATTTAAAAGTAAAAATAAATAAATAAAATGAAATATTTTTCATAAATAAAACAAAGCCTGTTGCTTTGATGGCATTGTGACATAATTTTCATGACAATTAAGCATGACAACCAATTAAATTTTTTTGTAATTAATCCAGATGTTTGTACTCAATGATGATTCTCATTAGATTTGCATTACTGTAATACACTATTTTTCCAAAGAATAAATGATGTAGGATACTGTATGTAGCCAGGTGGACTGTTTTCATGTAATTTAACTCTAGCCATGGATTGGACATTGGACATAAACGTTTTGCGGTGCCCGCTTTCCTGCACTCTCTCATGTTGCATACATGTGTGCTGGTTAGAGACGTGAGAACTTGTATTATGCAAGAGAGCTCCCGGATTTGTTCACCAGTTGATAATTGTTTGGGATGCATATGGATTGCATGTGTGGAGTTTGACCACCTTTTCTCCCTCTCCTCGGCTGATTAGCCCGTTTGGGGGCTGGCCGTGCGCACTCACGTCCCGGCCCTGCACTCCTCCTCATCACACAGACTAAAAGAGACAGGTCTCAAAGTTAAGCCTGAAAATGATCATTTCTTGAAGCAAGAAGTAACTTTCTTAGGTCATCAAATCTCAGATCAAGGCATTGGATCTGATCCAGGAAAATTTGAAGCAGTCAAGCAATGGAAAATTCCCAGTACAGTTAAGGAATAACACTCGTACTTAGGGTTCTGTATTTACTAGAGAAATTTCATAGTTTTTTTTTCTAGAATTACCAGCCCCCTCCATGATTTAGCGAACATTAGTATTAAACAGTTTGCTGCCACAAATAGAGAGTTTAGTGCTTTGTGGTCATCAGAGTGTCAATCAGCGTTTGAGCTGCTGAAGGAGAAGCTTAATTCTGCTCCTGTGTTAGGTTATGTAGATTTCAATCTTCCTTTCACATTGGAAACTGATGTGAGCAGTTAAGGCCTGGATGCTGTCTTAGACCAACAGCAGGGTGAGTGTAGGAGAGTAATAGGTTATACCAGTAGGTTCCAAGTTTGTTGTTAAACAGATAATGACCCTCTGTGCCATCTAAAAACGGCCAAGCTCAGTTCAATTGAGCAAAAATGGATCACACAATTAGCCGTTTTTGATTTTGAGGTGAAATATTGCCCAGGAAGGAATAATGCAGCTACAGATGCCCTATCTAGGCAGCCATCAGCAGGCGAGTCTGCTATTCCTGAGGATACAGGATATGATGACTGTATTATCATCTGCAATATAATAAACAAAGGAACAGCCTTTGAACCTGACTTAGTGATGGGTGGTAAAAAGTGCTGTAGGGTTAGAGAGATTTGTGCTTTAGAGTGTGGAGTAGAGGCAGGCAGTAACCCTCACAGAAGTACACTTATTCTGCCGGGTTATACAACAGGTGAACTGAAGTATTTTCAATTGAAAGATCCAACTCTCAGTTATTTCAGAACCTTTTTGGAATGTAAGCAAAAGTCCACCACTTGTGAGAGATCTGGTCTATCAAAGTCTACTGTCACTGATAAATCAGTGGAAGTGTTTTAGAAAGCTGGATGGCTTGCTTTACTGCATTGTGAATGACCAACATTGTGGTAAATGTCAACAGCTGCTCTTACCCTCTTGTCTAAAAGAACAGGTCCTTGAAAGTGTTCATGACCGTATGGGACATCAGGGCATTAAGTGCACGCTAAACCTGTTGAAGCAACTATGCTTCTGGGTTGGCATGTACAGTATAAAGATGTGGAGCAATGGATCAATAAGTGTTAAATATGCAAAGCCAAGGGCACGTCCCCCTATGAAGCCATTTCTGGCTTCAAGGCCCCTTGTAGTAGTGGCAGTAGATTTTACTGTATTTGAACCTGCCTCTGATGGATGTGAGAACATGTTAATTGTGACTGATGTCTTTCACAAAATTCACTCAGATGTTTCCAAACAAAGTTCAGAGGGCTGATACCACTGCCAAGATCCTACTGAATGAGTGGTTCATGAAATATGGTGTGCCTGAATGATTGTATTCTGATCAGAGCAGAAAATTTGAAAGCAACGTGATTGCTGAGCTGTGTAAAATGTTTGGTATAAAGAAAACCCACCCCACACCCTATTGACCTCAGAGTAATGCTCAGTGCGAATGCTTTAACAGAATGCTCCATGATATATTATGTACACTTCCCCTGAAAAGAAAAGGCGTTGGCCCGAACACCTTCCTAAGTTGGTTTATGCTTACAATGTAACACCACATGCTACCTGTTACGTACCTCCCCGTCTAGGGTTGGGAAGGGGTAACAAGGTAATAATGAGAATGGAGAAATTAAAAAAACTAACAGGCAGCTAAAGAGTGTCCTCTCCTGTCCCAGCTCTCACAAAGATCACTCCAATCTTAAATCAATCAAAGAATCATATTTATTCACAAGATTACACATGGAAAAAAAGGAAGCTTCAAAAGGCTTCAAGAGGGGACCAGGCCAAAACAACAAACATAAATTTATTCTGACTTTAAGGAGTACTTTCTAGACTTTACAAATAAAATTTAAATCAAAAACAAAACTCTTCCCTTTCTTCCTCTCTAAACCAAAATCAGGAGAAAACATGATCAATAACAAAAATGGCGTCCTCCTCCCTACGGCTTCCAAAAAGAACCAAAAATAAACAATGAACTTAGGATTCTCTAGGAGTATCAATATATAACAAATAACAAAGAATTAAGACTTACCACCGTTACTTCAATAAGCAACAGGTTGTACAATAACAAACGGTTACAACTACAACAAGTTGAGGAAACACTTAGCATGACACAACAATAGCACAATTGCTAAGTGTCTATTTATTTCATTTCCTTATTTTATTTATTTTATATATATATATATATATATATATATATATATATATATATATATATATATATATATATAACTACTGAAATACTCTAGAGGCTAATGTCAAACGAAAATACAAGCAAGGTTTTAGCTAAACCAGATACTTCAACACATTCTTACATGCTTATATCATTCATATCTCCCTATGCACTTAAATACTTGCTCAAACCACTCAAAGCATCTTATACATTTAACACTTGCTTAAACTATCATGGTATTTTATGCATTTCTAACCAGGCTTTAATGACATACAGTTTAAATAATACAATTCTCATTGCACATATTCACATAATTGGAAAACAATCTGGGCTATAAATGATTAAATGAGATAAGATTAATTCTAAATTTGAATACCCAGTCCTTGCATGTGCACCAAACTTGGTCAAACTCCACACATGCAATCCATATGCTTCCCTCAAAATGACCCATAACACTCAATTTTAACATACAACGGAAATGTGATATTTACCCAAATTTTTCTCAATCTATGAACAAAACCGGGAGCTCTCTTGCACAGTGCATGTTTTCACATTTCTAACACCAGAGAGTGCCAAAGCTGGAAGCAAAACTCTGTCTCTTAAAGTGGCCATGTCCAATTTGTGACTAGAGTTAAATTGCATGACATTTCTCAACTCTCTCTCTCTCTCTCTTTCTCTCTCTAGATTTTATATATATATATATATATATATATATATATATATATATATATATACACACACACACACACACACACACACATACACACACAGAATTTTATTTGTTTATAAGCATGAATTAAAGTCTACTACATAATAATACCAGAAAATAGAATTTTAGCAATACAGAAGTGAGAATGGACTTTATTTTTTTATTTTCTTAAAACATTTAATAATTTCTTGTTTCTTTTCATTTGGGGGTGAAATATGAAAATATGAATACTTGATATGTTTCATCCGTACAGTTATTGTTAACATGTCCACTAACTAACTACACCAATCCAAACATTCTGAAGGCATAAAAACAATCTAAACCAATTAAATGTCTCTATTAGTTGGGCTTAGCAACAAATGCTGCTGAGAAATGTTTTTACACAAAGCAGTTTGCTGTGAGATCTACAGTATATCGATGGGGGGTTCTGAGTGTTTATCAAAGAAATTACTGATCATAACATCACCCACATTGCTCTCCAAAGAGATGCCAGACTCATCTTGTATATTAGTCCTTGATGAGGAAAAAATGCAATTAAAATGTCAACTATTATTTATTAGAATCTGCCCACCCTGTGGAACTGCAGCGTAATCTAGAGTCCACTGCAGGCAGTCAAAGTATGGCACGGCAAATGGATACTGTCAAAATTAGTGAGGAGTTTCAAATAGAAAAGAACAAACAATTTGGTGCCTCCATAGATAAGTTTAATTTACCTCCTATCCTCATATTTCACTTTTGAGAGGTACATTGTGGTTACCAGCTTGTAGCATGTTTCCCCAGAGTGGTTTTCACTAGCCCTTTTAAATTTTCTTAGAAGGATTTGTCATGTTTTCAGTGTAATGATGGCACGTTTAGCACAAGCAACCGCTCATCTGCAGCATGACCTGAATTAGTGAAGGTGGAGAGTTCACATATTACATACGGTTTAAGTGTACCAATGCTTTTTTGGGGGTCACTGTATGACTGCATGGCATCCATGCTATGAAAAAAAGTTATTATTTTAGAACTCATAAGAAATAAATAATACATTTTTTTTTTAATCACATTCAGTGGAAAGATCACATTTCTTTAGAAATAATTGATCTACCCTTTCTTGTAGAGCAAGTGGAATAAACTTTATTTAATTAAAACCAAAATTTATTTAATTAACCATACTTGAAACAGCAAATTTTTTTATGTCTTTATATATTTTGATGCTATGTGGTTCCATCGCTACTCTTTCATATCTGTTTTAATTTTAAGTTGTCTAATGACATTAATAATTTACCTCTGGAAACTTTTACTGCATAATGACCTTTAAAAGATATATTTGTTGTGTTATGTCTGATAACATGACACTGATACTATGGAAAAGAATGGAAAGAAAAAGGAGAAAGCATAGATCTTTTTAATGGAATTTAGCAATAGGTCTCTAAGGTGCTCATTAGAATGACCAGTTTGACTTATTTTACAGCCATTTGTAATTAGTATCTGAGAGAATTATTGCCATAATCAGGCTAGCGTTGCTCCACACTTCCTTTGTTAGCTATTAACTTTGCTGTTTTTAACTTGCTGTGTGAAGGCGGCCTTTCGTTAATGGTAGCAGTTGTAAAACTAATAAAACTGTACGGATCCTAAAGGAGAGGTTTCATAATTTCATAGTTATGAAATTTTTCTCAACCTCCAAAGCAGCCTTGACAAGGCTGTTTCAGTGAGCTCGACTGCATATTGGATACAAGTGTGATATTAGCTATAAATAATCACACTCATCAACTAAGGCAAAGTTAACCAGCCGTGTGTTACGACTATCAATAAATAATGGTACAATGGTTTGCATTACTTATTTGTTTACTATGCTATTGACACTCGTACATTAGCTAACAGGTGTTCTTTCCTACCCATAGCTGCTGCAGCTGGTCACATGACCTGTAAATCATGGTACAGATTGAAAAGTGTTCGACACAGAGATGTGTTTCAGAATAGTGATGAAGATCTGTGACCCAGGGGCATTAGTATATCATTCACCATCAGTCTTTGAGCTCAGGCCAATCTCTGCCTTCTCCTGTGCTGAGTTTTATTTCCTGCGCCTTTAGTGCCCGGCTAATGGCTTATTTATTACTTCCATACTTTATAAAGAGGATCCTGTGTGGCCTAATTAAGGATCGGCCTTCTTTGGAATTCTATGATAATTGTGGGGCTTCGTTGTTTTAATATTAGTCCTTGCCAGGCTGGAACTCTTGTTCGTTTCTCAGTGTTCCCGAAGGAGATTTTTTTTTTTTTTTACGGCCTCATTCACTAAGGGCAGACTGATGGATCTCGGGCAGAGCAGCAGTGAATGTTTATACGGCTGCAGTGAAAGTTGAGTCATCTCAAGTCTCCTATTTCAAAAGTCCTTCAACAATCTGCTTTAACTGAAATATATATTAGAGCAGGAACCAGCACATACTGATGGGAAATGTTCGCAGCCAGCTTTCACCACAAGCTACTTCACATAGTTAACAGAGAACTGACTTAAGTGCAGCTGGTGTGTAAACTGCCTTTTATCAGACTTTAGTGCATAAACTGCTAAAAAAAAAAAACATCAACCGAGGTGGTTTGCTGGTCTTAACTGGTTTAGCTGGTCTCCCAGCATGGCCAAAGTGGTGCTTGGCCAGACTGATCTCACAGTTTAATTGGAAAAACTAGGTTGAATTTTCTTAAGCTAAAATCAGTCGGTGCTTACCGAAATTTGAAACACTGCCCCCAGAGGCCAAAGCGGTAAGAGTTGCTGGTACTATGGTCAAGTAAGAGCTCCATTTTCCAGGTGTTATGTCCACAGAGGGGCACCAAAAGCAAGTTGTAAAGCAACATTGATTATGCAAATGCAATTACTTCCTGGTTTCAACACAACTCCACAAGAGAAGGTAAACATGCTAGAGCCAATAAAAACATATCCACAGAGGGGCGCCAAAAGCCAGTTGTAAAGCAACACTGATTATAAGAATGCAATTACTTCCTGATTTCAACACAACTCCACAGGAGAAGGTAAACATGCGGATAGGAGATGCCGCTTGTCAGTGAGTCATCTTAATGTGGCCGATCCTAAGGTATCAGAAATAACATGCCACCCTCCCGTGTGATCATGTTGGTTTGGCTGGTTTAGCTGTTCCCTATCAGTCACTCACTCGAAGTTTTGTCGATGTAGTGACACAAGTGGTCACACTTGAGAGCCAGAGAGAATTGGCGAGTGGAATTTGCATGCCACTCCCCCGGACATATGGGTATAAAGGAGGGGACGTGCATACCGCTCATTCAGATTTTCTCTTCGGAGACAAGCAGTCGATGGTTCAGCGAGCTGAATTTTCCACGGCTTCCAGTCCTCCCATCTGCTGTAACCTTACGGCAAATTACAGCGGCTCTCTCCCCTCTCTGCATGGTTGTACTACAGAGATCACCCCTGGGCGCTTCAGCAGATCACTTAGAGTGTATTCTGAAAGAGTATATTTTCCTTTCTAAAAGAGTATATTCCAAAAGAGCGGCACACATCGGAACGTCTTTTTAAAAATGCATCTTTTTATAGATGCCCTTCCGATTGTGTGTTATTCTAGGATGCTGTCGATATCTCTTGCCTTCAGATGGCCACGATCGCTGTCTTTCATGCCTGGGCACTACCCACACCGAGACATCTTTCGTAGATGCGTTATGTCCTCATTGCAAGGGCATGACCATGGCAACGTTGCGGTTGCAGCTCGCTTTCGTAAGAAATGACGGACATGCTTTCCCGGGCCACCAGAGTCGGGCTAGAGTGGAACCCTCCTCTCTCCCTGAACTCTCGCGGCTCGATGATTGGTATCTGGGCTCGCGGCATCACTCACAGCCATGCCCCGTCCCAGTGCCTTTCTTCCCGGAGTTGCATGAGGAGCTGACAAGATCATGGGAAACACCTTTCACTGCCCAGTCCTGATCTTTCGGCTCACCCGCTCTCACTACCCTCAATGGTGGAGCGGCCAGGGGTTACTCGGTGATGCCCCCAGCAGACAAGTTGCTCGCAACGCACCTATGCCCGTGAAGCGCCGCCACCTGGCGTGGGTGCCCAAAGCTCCCATCCAAGGCCTGTAGGCTTATGTCATCCCTGACGGCCAGACGGTGCCGCTGGACATGACACCTCCGCCCTGCATGCCATGGCTCTCCTGCAGTTACACCAAGCCAAGGCACTGAAAGAACTGCACAAGGGTAGTTCCGCCCCAGGATTGATGCAGGAGCTGTGCTCGGCAACCGACCTCACCCACGGGGCGACGAAGGTAACGGCGCGGTTTCTCGGGAAGACAGTGTCCACTTTGCTGGTCAAGGAGCGCCACCTATGGCTTAATCTGGTCGAGATGTGAGAGGTCGAAAAGACACGCTTCTATTCGGCGACACCGTCGTAAACTTTGCCCAGCAGTTCTCGCCGGTGAAACAGCAGACAGAGGCCATCCAGCATACCCTGCCCTGGCGTGGCTCAAGATCCCGCACCTCGTCTGTATGTCGCCATGGCCGTCTCCCTGCGGTGATTGCATAGGCTCCTCCTTGGCCCGCCCCTGCAGCCCCGCCCCGGCATCGAGCCCCCCGCAGGAACCAGATGCCACCCTTCTCATGGCCACCTGCTAAGAAGAAGACTTCTACATGTAAATGCCCCTGAGATGGGTGACCCAGGGACGAGAAGACCTGCTGTCCTGGAGCTGGTGGAAAGACCACTCCATCCCCTGGTGGAGGGCCGGGAGGAGAATCTATTGTTTCCCTTTCATTTTGTTTTAACGCACGCTCCAGTAGCTGCGGTACCCAAACATTCAACAAAAGAGCAGTTTCCTCATTCCCTGGGTCACATAACCGGTGTGTACGGCCGTCACCCTGACCACAGTCCACCATTTCTCTTTGGCAGGTCTAGCACCCCAGTGGCAGTTTCCCCGCACCTGCGCACCAAGCTGTGGCACAAACATACTCAAACTCGGATGGTTTCGACGGACCGTGAGGATGAAGCACCTCCTCCCCCCACCTCAACCAATCTGCTGGTGATTATCAGGAGTCAGCTAAGTGCTTTGATGTCTCTCGATTCAGCACCGCCACAGGGCTCAAGCCCTGTCAATGCGGCCTCCCTGGCTCTGCCCCGCTGCAAGGCCCCACCCACTGGTATGTCAGACGATATTGTCCCCTTAGTCCACGTCGCCTGCAGCTTGGACACGTGGCTTGCGCTTTCCAACCCATCGCGATGGCTGACCCGGACCATCCGACTCTGCTACGCAATTCAGTTTGCCAGGGAAATCGCCACCCTTCTGTGGAAGCATTTAATATAGCCTGTCCCTCCGGCTGAAAAGAAGAAGGGGTTTTATAGCCCCTAATTAATTTTTCTGAAAAAAGGTGGTGGGTTGCGGACAATTTTGGACTTACGAGTATTGAACCGGGCTTTACACAGGCTCCCGTTCAAGATGCTGACGTTAAGATGCATTCTAGCAAGTGTCCGACATCAAGATTGGTTTGCGGCGGTAGACCTGAAGGACACGTACTTCCACGTCTCGATTTTACCTCGACACAGACACTTCCTGTGGTTTGCATTGGAGGGTCGGGCGTACCAGTACAAAGCCCTCCCTTAAGTCCCGGTCGGTTACCTCTTTTTCTTGAGAGAAAAAGAAAAAAAGAGAGAAAAGAGGCACAACTGGCTAGCCTGTCCCTATCCTTTGGGTAATCGACTCATCCTGTTCGACACTCATACTAGCGTCGGGGAGGCACTGGTTATGACGCTATGCTCAAAAGCGACCCCTAGTGTCACTACATTGACACAACGTCTCGTACCCTCCATCAGGGAACAGGGGTTATGGAAGTAACCAGGACGTTTGGCTAGTTGGTCCACCAGTGTGTCCAGCTGACAATGCCTCTAAAATCTAAAACCTTCAAAACAGACCAGCTTGGCCAGGCTGGGAGGCCAGCTACTGTAACCTTAAGCTGGTTTTTGTTCATCAGGTAGAGTTATGATATGACCAGACTGCAAAATATAATAGGTGGAATAGTTTTTCACTGACACTAATCTGTTCACAAGCACTATACACTGCTGTACCATAGGGTAAGATTATAGATTTTATAGATAAATGGCATCTGTTCTCTTGAGACATCTTAGAATATTCACGTTGCCCTTCCAATGTTCTTACAACCCTGCGGAAGGTCCCAGTCCAATCACTGGATTCATGCATACACACATTCACTTTCATTTAGTCTGTCACCAAACAAACGCTTTTACCCAAAAGGCATCTGGAACAGTATCAAACAGATAAATATTCATGCACAGAGAAGACGATGGTGATGCTATGCTGAGTGAATGTTTTTGAGCCATTACCAGCAATGGAGGCCTTGGCAGACAAGTGTGTTTTTGGCAGTTTCCTCGAATTAACTCCTCTGAGAGCCAGAGACAATACATTAAAAATGTCACATCACACATTGTCACTGAAAACATAGATACCGTTTAGTACTCTAAAAGAAAAACACATCTCAAATCTCCCAAAGAAAATACCAGAATTTTGGTTGTAAGAGCATGGTTCCTTTATCCACCTTTATCCTGAATGCATCCAGGAAGTCTGTTTTAGTTTTCTGGTCTCCAGTGTTTTCTCTCTCATCTGTGAACATTCTTAGCGGATAATGTTATGTTAATGTGACATTAAAGTTGAGAAAATTGCAAAAAAAATACCAAAAAATAAATAATATTAATAAATTTAAAAAAAATTATCTTGTGACAATGACCGTTTTTGACTACCTCAACATTACAGTTAAAGTAGTGGCTGAATGACGCGAAGCCATGCCCCGAGGTTAGTTATGTTGAGATGAACTACTTGTTATGAGAGCCAACAAATGCCCAGATTGGGCCTGAAATAATTTTTACTGAAACTAAGACCAAAAAATCTAGTTACACTGCTTCTTATTTAGACCAGAACCAGAAAACAGTCCAACGGCAATCAGAATCATCATGGTGTTGCCCAGTTGCTGGTCAGAAATCTGTGGATCGACAAATAGCCTTCAGTAGATGGCAATGGGTTAAATTAGTTAGATTTTGGGCATGTGCCAAAGGATCCCAGTTTCTGAATATGCACATTTCCCTGCTATACAGAATGCAAAAATCAGAATTTCATATGAATAGGATATCCAAATACTTACTATTCATGATATAATAGATGAAAAATACCATAATTATGTGTTGCATCTGCAGAGATTCTAAAGTGTGCAAGCAGAGGACACATCGGTATACAATAAGGCTATATGGGAGCTGATCCAGCAGAAGAAATGGCCAAGAAGTGTGACTTCACTCAATTTAAGTGTAAGTGGCAAGAAAATTATTCCTCATGGTTAAATTGTTCACAGTAAATTGTTAACTTATTGAAGGTTGAAACCAAGGGAGATCGTATAGATCGTTTATATAAACATCCATCCATCCATCCATCGTCAACCGCTTATCCTGTGTTCAGGGTCACGGGTTTATATAAACAATAAATAAATAAATAAAATAATTTATATATATCCATCGTTATTGTTAGTCAGCATGCCATTTATGTGTCATTTATGAATTTAATCAATATTCTCTCAATGTACAGAAAACCTTAACCATTATGCAAATCATTTAGTGTTTGGTTTTACTGGATTCATTTTTCCATTTATGCGATTGTTTTTAGTACATGTATCAAAGAACACATTGGGTCATAGAACCATGCTAATATGATGGATATAGTATGTCTAGGAATGTTTTTATACTACATACCTTCAGAACTCACTTCATCAAGGGACAAGAAATAAGTTCTTCTATAAATTCAGTGCTTTAAAGGAATCTGGACACAGCCAATGTGTTTTGCAGCTGCAGTGCTGAATGTTGGTCATTTGTTCATTTCATCACCTTGTGTTAGCTAAATGAGTCTGACATCTATACAAAATCCTCGATTAGAGACACTATATGACCTTCTTTACAATCTGCTGTTCTAGTTATCCTCTGCGTGCCTTTGGGTGCTCTGACAGCCCATTGTCTCTCCGAAAAGTCTTATGGTCCACTGTAAATCTGCCACGGATCAAGAAGCTCTCCTACATGGCCACTGCCCCAGCCTCGCTGGCCAAATCTCTGACTTGGCCTGTGCTCTTTGCTTTTTGGCAGATGGTTGGAGCTATCATCTGCTGATTCCATCAGAGGTATTAGTTACTGTACCTCCACCCCTCCCCATCCCCTTTCTGTGTCCTCATTAAGCATGCAGAATCCATTTGTTTAGAAAGCAGCTGAGGAAGGGACTGTGAGCACACCCAGGCTGCAGATTAATTTATTAACTCTAATTCATAACTGGGAGATGATCACAATGTCTCTGCTGTTTGAATTTTAATCGGGTAGGGCTTACCTGCTCACTGTGATCTTCTCAAAAAAACTTGTCTTGTTTTTCATCTGTTTTGCATCAGGACACTGATTTTACAGTGGACATTTAATGACCCAATATGGTAGCAAAACTGTAATTATTGTAACTTTGCTTATTTTAGTTCATTGTTTTTTTCAAGCTGAGGTCATGCTGCGAAACCTGTCCATGTTGGAAACTGATGAGTTTGGTTAGCTCCTTTCAAGTAAAAGGTGATTTTGCATCCAAATACAGCTTTAATGGAGCTTTAATGGATGCACAACCTTCGACATCAATAGGAAAAGATACCGCAATCTTTTAAAAGTTGATAATCTATTTATATTTCTAACGCTTTTATGCTTGTGTTGCATTTTCTTATTTGCATTTAGCATTGTTTTTTACCTTGCTGTCTGCAACCTTTTAGAACACACCTGTAACCCTTTTTTGGGTTGTTGTGAACTACCTTCATGTTTAGTCCAAAATGATTATCGTATGCAAACTCAACTTGTTTCAGCCGAATACCCTGACATCGAACACATTCTGTCGAGTTACTCCATCTCATCAGACATCTTGGCATCAATTTAAATGTATGTAACTTTTCCTATCGTGCTACTGATAGAGTGTTGCGCAAGCAGCCTTGTAAAGCTGGATTCCGATCCCATGGAAACCAGGAATTTATTGTGTTTGCATAATCAATGACGAGAGTTATTCTGAGGTTGCATTTTCCTTCTAAGATTACCTTTTTTCTTCACTAACGTTTAGGTTTAGATTTGGGATTTAGGTTAGGGAGTAAGGTTAGTAAAATATGCATTCCTGTTGAGAGTATTGCATCATTTACAACAAAAAATACAACATACTTTTTCAATCACTCTGTGGACATGTTATCCACAAACTGGAGCTCACACGTGCCCATCCGTTTAACAACACTTCCAGCTTTGGCCACTGGGAACTGTGGTTAAAATTTCGGTAAGCACTTTAAACCTACTATTTCTGATTTGACCATGAGATCAGTAACAGATTAGGTCTATGGTGCATGTAAAATATTTGTTTGGCTATGCCTTGTGCCCCAGATGTCTGGAGCAATTTTATCTACTCTCAGCTAATGGTTTATGATGATTTTGCATATTGTTGTTCTTCAGGGGGTTCATGTTATTGGGAAGCACTCACTCCCTGCCTCCATTTCCTGTCCTATTTAATCACTTCCAGGTGAGAGGTGTTCCTCAGTCCTCTTCTGGGAATGTTTATTAAAACTGTTTTCATATTGATACCATGGGTTTGATACTTAGCAGATTTGACAAAGTAAAGATCTCATGTTTGGCATAATATTACAAGGGCAACACAAGTGAATTATTTGGCCTGAAAGGGCTGGAAATATAACATTGTTAAAGCAAAGGCTTGAAACTCAATCCACAGTCCCACACCACATTTGGTTTTCATTCTTTTTCTTGAAAATTTAAGAATAGCACCCAGGGATTAAGTCATGAGGCAGGTTGCAGCCAAACCAAACATCCTGCCTCCTACAGAATAATGAAGACAGATGAAAAAAGGAAACAGGTGTAAAGTGTACTTTTTCATATTTCTCTTTATGTTTTCTCAAGGAGTCGTTTTATTCAGTGCTTGTCTTCGAACTAAACGAAGCCTGTCTAGCAAAAAAAAGCAAAAAACAAGTCAAATAAATAAATAATTAAAAAAAGCCTACCAAAAAAAACAAGGGATGTTATTCTTCTCTCAACACAAACAGGGTTCCTGGGATCCTGAGCTCTCAGGGATGTTGCAGGAGTAATGGGGCTTTCTGCGGCTCACCTCTCTGCTGCCAGGATTGAGTTTCCCACCGAGTGAGGTGTGTCAGGGTCCTTCCCCAGCTGAGCGGGCCTACGGCCTGGGCTCATGACCACATCCAGCAACACTTCGAATTATGCTCGTCTCTGTGACCCGGTCAAACTCCCCGCATGCCTCTCTCTCCGTTAGTGCTATCAGAGAAAGCTTCACGGTCCATACAAGGTCCGATTGGCAATGGAAATGATAATATTTCTTCAGCTGATACTGAAAGATTTTCTGAGATGGAGAGATTATGGTGAGAGAATGAGGTGTGGTTTTAGGTGGATGTGATGACAGGAAGGCGGAGCAAATGGTATTGGGACATCTGAAAGAAAAGCACTGTTGTGGCGCACCTCGCTATAATTAAAGTGAGATTTTCTCTCCTCCCTGCCACCTTCACTAAAAAGGCACGTGTACCAGGAGAAAATTATGATTGGGTTTGAACAGTTATTATGACAGGTGATTTTGCCTCCACCTAGGCTGTGAAAGACATGCATTTTAAGGCGAAATTTACAGAGAGCAATCCAGTAACACTTGTCGTAGTCATTGACAGGTGGAGGAACCGCAAGTGTATCATCAGGATTAACAAGTGTTCAGCAATGGATGTCTCACTTCATAGCCAAAAACACATCAACTGAATCACTGCTTACATTGGATCACCTAAATAACGGTCACTTTTTTCTCTCTGGCCACCTTACTGAAATGACCAGCATAGACCAGAATTAATATCTATGCTGGTCCAGACTATGGGAAATGCTAGCGCTGAGCTACTGGGGCTCTCCTAAAACAACTGTAGCTGAGCTACTTTTTTTATTTTTTTGTAATTACGACACATTGCAACTTTTTTATTTATTTTTTCATAATAAGCACAACTTTTAGCCTATTTACAGCCTGCTTAGTTCGAAACGATCTTAACAAATGAATGAATGAGAAACTCAATTGTGCACAATGTTTGTTGGATATACAGAAAGCTGAAAGGGACCAAAAGAGTGTTAATAGTAAATCGTAATAGTAAATAGGTTTGAAGTCATGCACCTTCTGATCTCTGAGAGTATATCAGGCAGCGACAAAAATTAGTTTTAGTTCCAGAAATATTTGAATATTAATTTATGTTAATGATATCTCACAGATTATAATTTATCACAAAGAGTATTATTTTCCAATTTTTCTTTAAAGGATGGCCAGGGCAAACCAGCTGAACCTAGAACCACTCAGTACTGGTTTGTACTGGTTTTGTGCTTGTCTAGCTGGTTGATGTATGTTGTTCACCAGCAAAAAATGCTGGTTAACCAGGGGTGTGTTTCTAGAACAATGACGTAACTCGCTGCTCAACCACCATAGTAGGATGCATCACTGGAGAAATTAACAAGCTAGTCACGACTGTTTTCCAAAACCATTGTAACTATGTCACGCACCATCATTCGAACCACGTTGGTTCAACAAAATACAGCTGTCGTTAATGACATTATGTAGGGGGTGGAGTAAAAACTTCTGGGAAACTTTTATTATAATAGATCATTTGCACGTGCACCAGAAAGACAGCTGCTGAAGACATGAAATCGGCATGCACTGTGTAATTCAACAGATGCATTGCGCTGCATTAGATGTTGTTTCCCTCTAAATAAGATTTCTGAGTTTGCAAGATGCACTTGAGTACATACACACATGCAAACTCTTCAGTTGGGCACATTCTATTTACAAGAGATCATCTCTATGCCCTATTCCCTTTAAAGTCTTTACCATCAACTCTGAGAGCAGCGGAGGGCTGAAAGATGTGTGTGATGTGAACCATTTTTATTGAAAATTCAGTTTGAAGATATTCTTAATGATTGATCTTCCTGTGTAGTGCCCTTCAGAGGATGTTTTATACCATTTGGAACGCAGCCACAAAAAAAGGCATGTTAAAATGCTTTCTCTTAACCATTTCACATGTACGATCAAACTGGTGTGATTATACTAGGCTGGGCTCAGGCACATACAAGCAAAATAGACACTGAATCGGTTGTCATAATGAAACAGCTGCTCAAATAGGCCTTTCAACATCACAATATCTTTATTTGTGTGTGTTACAAGCATTCAAACAATTACTAAATAAAAAGTATAAAGCCATTAATGTCAGAGCGCACTGTTTTGATGCAGCACTGCGTCTATGTTTTCTGACATCAAACAACGAATATACAAACTAGTCAGTCCACTCGAGGTTTTACCCATTCCATCCATCACAACCACTTCCGGGGCTGGGAAAGTGGAAGTGCTAGGTTTTTTGGACCTTCTCTGCTCCTCATTCTGTATGCTTCTATGATGAGACAAACTCTTGCTCAAATCTTGCATTGCAACAAAAATATGGTGGCGCACATAGCCGACCAATGAGTTTGTGATTGCATCTTGTCTATTATAATCAATCATTATAAACATCTAAAAACCACATTATATGTTTTATAATACTATATAATCTGACCTTCGGTGCACCTGCTGTGATAAAATCTGTCATCCAGTGCATCTGCTGTGAAGTGCAAGGTAAGATTTTTTTTAATTACAGCGTGCTTTAAAGAACTAACACTGTGGGGGTCCGACGGTACAGGAGAAACTCACGTACGAAAAGTTTAACAGACTTTAAGCATTTAAATGGCTCCATTTGCGTTTCCATGACATTTCAGAAATGCTTTCTGCAAAACACAGAATAAGTCTTTTTTTTTAAATGCATGTGAACTTGATAAAAGTATTGACAGAATAAAAAGATACAGTATATATGGAATAAAAGATATAGAAGTCTCAGTGAAGTGAAATGATGTCCACACAGAAAACATACAAGGGAACTATGTTTCTAACCACAGGTAAAGATCTGAAGTTCCAACCACACAATTGTGTGATGCTGTTTGCGAACGTTCATTGGAACTACGGTTTCAGGAAACATCAACATTTTGAACTATGTTGGTAATGACAGAACTTACAAGCATTGTTGGCTTTAACAATGCTTTAGAGAAATGCACCCCAGCATGGTCTTCCTGATGAGGCTGGATGACCAAGGAGGTCTTTCTGGTTATGCTAGTTAAGAGGCCTATTGGGGACACCATCACACCAGCATACAAAACACAACATATGCTGGTTTTTCCAGATATGTCTCCCTATAGAATTGCCTTTGCAAGTAGCCCTAACAGACATTTTTACTTATTTCATGATCAAAATCAAGATTGGCTTTGACAAGAATGATGGATCACTTTTAAATTACACACACCTGCACAGGCCAAATGCTTGTTCCACACTGTAACAGAATAGTCAAATCTGGGAGGGAACCGCAACCTACAGCTGGAGGTATTCCTTGGTCTTCCTGAAATATGTGTTCCATAAGACACGAGCTGACAGTAAAACAACACATGGTTTTGATGGGCTAGTGTGATATATCCAGAGCTCCCTCTATGACTGGGCTTCCCAGGGAAAGCTTTTCTGGTTGGAGGTGAACTTTTGCACGGGTGATTTATGCACCTTCTGAACTGTGCAAAGTTGGTGGAGGGCTCCAATGTCATCGCAGCCTGAGGCCTCAGGCACTTCCTGTTTAAGATGACTTATAGTTCCCTGTCAGACCTTTGGGTCTATTTTTTCACCGCCCAGCCCCAAAAAATAGGTGGGCCAGCAATGTCACTATAACATCACCAGCACACAGAAAGCATGTGCATTCCTTACTCTTCAGTGCTGTAGATACGCAGATGGGCTGTACTTGTGGAGTGATATCATGCATTAAGTTATCTCACTCAACCAAACTCCCACCCTCATATACACCTGGAAAGGAATAATATGTGATGTAAAAGAGATAATTTGGCAACTACTTCTACTATTATTTGGAGACATAAGGTACTTTAAGACACAACTATTCTATGCAAAAGGTTAAAGCTACACCAGTCAACAGTTTGGACACAGCTACAGAATGCATTTATTATTATTACTTTTTTCATTACATTTTAAAATAACAGAGAAGCAGACAAAAAAATTAAATAATGAATGGAAGTATGGAATATACAACAAATCAAAACTAAAAATCTTATATTTGAGCTTCTTCAAAGTAGCTTGCTGTTAGAGCTCTGCACAATTTAGGCAACTTCATGAGGAATGTGCATGGTACAGAATGATTAAAAAATATATACTGGTGGCAAAACGTTTTATGGAGTTTTCATTTATGGAAAGAAATGGATACTTTTATTCTCCAAAGTGGCATTAAACTGATCACAATGGACATTAATAACATGAAAATTACTATTATAATTTGAAAATACTTAAACTACTTCAAAGAGTTCGTATGTATCAAAAATCCTCCACGTGCAGCAGTGCCATCTTTGCAGATCCTTGACATTCTAGCTGTAAGTTTGTCAAGATACTCAGGTGACATTTCCCCCCACACACTTCCTGTTGCACTTGCCATAGATGTGGCTGTCTTGTCGGGCACTTCTCACACACCTTACAGTCTATCTGATCCCACAAAAGCTCAATGGGGTTAAGATCCGTAACACTCTTTTCAAATTTTCTGTTGTCCAATGTCTGTGTTTCTTTGCCCACTTTAAACTTTTCTTTTTGATTTTCTATTTTTCTTTGCAATTCTTCCCATAAGGCTTCTCTTTACTGTTGTTCATGAAACTGGTGGGTAGAATTCAATGAAGCTGTCAGCTGAGGACATGTGAGGCATCTGTTTCTCAAACTAGAGATTCTGATGTACTTATCCTCTTGTTTAGTTGTACATCTGATCTTCCACATCTCTTTCTGTTCTTGTTAGAGCCAGTTGTCATTTGTCTTTGAAGACTGTGGTGTACACCTTTGTATGAAATCTTCAGTTTTTTGGCAATTTCAATTTCAAGCATTGTATATCCTCAAAATAATGATTTGAATAATGTTTCTTTTTTGCCATTTTACCTAATATTGACCTTAAGACATGCCAGTCTATTGCATACTGTGGCAACTTAAAAACAAACACAAAGACAATGTTAAGCTTCATTTAACAAACCAAATAGCTTTCGGTTGTGTTTGATATAATGGCAAGTGATTTTCTAGTACCAAATTAGTAATTTAACATGATTACTCAAGGATAAGGTGTTGGAGTGATGGCTGCTGGAAATGGGGCCTGTCTTGATTCGATAAAAAAAGGAATTTAAATAAATATTGATGGTGCTGTTTTTTTTACATCAGTAATGTCCTGACTATACTTTGTGATCAATTGAATGCCACTTTGGTGAATTAAGTAACAATTTCCTTCCGAAACAGCAAAATCTGTACATTTATTCCAAACTTTTGGCCACCAGTGTTTATATATGTAATATTCCGACTTCTCACACTGTGAATTCAGCAAAAGTAGGTAGAATGTTTTGCTTGTAAAATCGCTCTAAGCTTAAGCTGCCTTTCCACTGCATCCAGAAAACAATAGACATTTCCAGTGGAGAGTAGGAAGTGGGTCGCGTGAAGTTCTAACCATCTACGGATGAGGAATTTTCACATGTGATTTCACATTTGTCTGGATTGAAATGTTTCAATGTGTGCTTCAACTAGACCAAATATGAAAACTATGAGCGTCAAGTGAGGATTATCAATATATTTTGTCCTAAATTTCAATCTAAACCCACAAACAGAAATGCCATTCTGAGATTTGGTAGCAAATCTTTTGCTTTTCCCTTTAGAGTGGATAAAGTCCATTGTAAGCAAATTGACAGTTCATCATGACTATTAAGAGCAGAAATACAACAGTCATGTGAATGTCAGAGACAGTGAAATGGAGGCTTTACCTAAATTTGAACCACTTTCCACAGTAACTGGAAGTGTTGTTGAATGTATGCACTATGTGTGAGCTCCATTTTCCAGGTGAAATGTCCACATAGTAATGACAAATGCGAGTTGTATTTTTAGTTGTAAATTATGTAATTAAGTCACAAGATTACTTTTTTTTAACTCAACCCCTAACGCAAACCCCAGCCCTATACATAACTGCCAGTGGTGTAAAAATATCTATTTAATGGAAAGTTGTTTATGTGAAAAATTATTTATGTTGCTTGTGTGCTTTAGAAATTCAAATTAATGCCCCCAGTGGCTGAAGCGGGAAGTGTAGATGTACATATTTTAATACAGTGAAGAGAAATGTGTAGCCGGTCCTACTCGCCCCCGCTCCGAATGGGACTCGAACCGACGTCTCCAGCATGGGAGGCGGGTGCGCTAACGAGGAGGCTAAAGGCTACAGCCCCTAGCGTCAGTCAGTACGCCACTTGTCAGTAATTTGGCTGAATGGGGTTGATTTCAGGGTACATAAAGTTCTGAAAGCAACATGTATATTTCCTGTGTTTCATGTTACATAAAGTCTTGTGTAGGCACAATTTATATTTGTTTACAAAACTATTTTCAAGCATACAAGCATATGTTTTTAAACCAAAAGGTTTTTTAAGATCAGGTAAACCATAAATTCAGTCAAGCGTGTCTAGTCTTTTGACTGATAGTGTATGTTTTGTGGTAAACTATGAATTTTAATTGAATAGACAACACACGACAGACAGAGGGGAAAAAACACCCTTTTCCCACTGAAATGTAATTTTCTTACACAGCATTTTCTCCACTTTGTGCATTACCATCCACTTTCACATACATTAACTCTCCATTTGTGGTTCTTGCTTAATCAGCTGAAAACACAGTCCGGCTACTGTCTTTCACTCTCTTACCACAAACTCTTCACTTTCCCTTTTCAACAAACGTCTCTTTTTCCTCATAAATGGCCATCAAAGGAAAACATGAATTATTGAGTCTACCCATAAAGTGTCAGACATGCTGATGGCTTCAACATTTGGCAAACCAACTATAAATGTTGCTTCTTTTATGTGTTTTTTGCCATTCAACTGCACCATTCTTCTTTTTTTTTTTTTTTTTAGAAGTATGAGGAGGTGGTATCGTAGCACACAGAATTTGCCATGGGAAAACTCAGAAACTGATAAAAGTCTTGCATATTTGTGGAAAGACACTCACTCACCCACTCATGAAACGCAGACAACTGGATTATCATTGAACAACAATAGGAGGGTCATGGGATTGGTTGGATATGTGAGCTCTGGAAGTGGCATGTCTGGTCTCAGCAGCATGAACATAGAGACTGATGAAGCTCTGATACTCCCACACATTTTGCAGATACCAAGCAGACTTCCTGCTCATGAGTTTAGGCTTTGATATGAGCTGTGCTGCTCAATGGCATCAACGGCTCAGTGAAGACACAGAAGATAAAAATACACGACTTCAATTGACTCCATTGCTGGTGTTTTGCTGTAGATGTGCATAAATGCATGTTTGCGTAGTTACATTTTGAACGTCCTCATATAAACCTAACACAACCTAAAGTTTACTAAAAGTAGTAATGTACTTAACTACAGTATAACTTTCCCAGTTACAAGCTTCTATTTACAATGATAAGCAGTGTAGCAGAAAGGCCGAAATATACTTTTCACAAGTACAGTACTTGAATGCTTAACTACGCAAGCTTGATTTCAAGTGCAGTTTCGTTCCAAAGTCAGACCACAGTTCATAACACAAAGTGATGCATTCTTAAATTTGTTGTAAGGGGTGCTATAACAGACATAGAACTGTCTGCTTCTGCGCTGAGTTTTCTCTTTCAAGCTGTCATGGTGGAGCAACAGTTTGAAGAGAATATTGCTGAAGTTAAAGTCAATATAACTACAGCAACTTACTTGAATAATAACACGTTCAGTTTAATGGCACAGACTTTTGAAGGTAACCCTACCCTACACCCCTTGAGAACTGATGTTTGATACAGCCACAGCAACACAAAAACACACGTTATGTACATGTTTGCCAAGCGTTTCTGGTCAAACAAAATTGTTCATCAGCATCATATTGTTTGACAAGCAGCTTTACCATTGGGCAAGCTGTGGTCAAGGACAGATTAAGAACTGAGAGACCCCCTATGATGTGTCACATGATTTACCTTTATGCCCTACAGGACACTTGCCAGATTTGGTTGGATTTTTTTAAATTGATGGAAGCAAAGTTTGTAGTAATGTCTTAAGCGGCCAGTTACAAGTACCTTTTGATTATGAACCGATCCAAAATCATGCATTATTAAGAGGGATGTGCATGGGATTCAACTACCAAAATCACTATTCGGTTATTCTGCATGTGTTTAGAGGTCTTCAACCTGATCTGAGTCCGACAGTACCCGACAAACCAACAAGTTTTGGGCCGGGTTCGGGTCAGATTTTCAAGTAGTCTATAGGGCAAGTTATGGGCTATTCACACATGCATTGAGGCCATGTAAACACACACTGGACAGACATCTTTGATCGTTGTGCCACACATGCAGATTCCCTCTGCTGTAGTCCAGCATGCATTCGGTCGAACAAATGGTATTTCACATAATGCTGACATTTACATGGATTTATAATTTCAAAATAAATAATGAATTGATTTAGAGCTTTCCCCCCCGGGAAATGGCCCAATCGGCCCAGTATATTCTTCCACTTAAAAGAGTATATTTCCCTTCTAAAAGAGTGGCATTCACGGAGAGCGTCTTTTTAAGATGCCTTCTCCCTGCCATGGTCCTTCTACCAACGGGTTCAAGACCGTGTCGGTTAGCACTGGGAGCGATTTGGGGATTTCAATGGGAGCCTCTCCACCAGGAAACCCCCGCAGAAATCCCACTCCCCAGCATGCTCTTTTGCCCCAGCGAGTTCTGCGATGGGACTGCCGGCTTGTCTCAGGGCGAGTCCGCAATATTGTTTGCGGCTCTCGAGGCAGATGAGCTTTCGATTACAGCAATGGACAGTGGGCTGGTTCAGTCTGTCACCATGCGCGGCTGACGGGGCAGTTTCCTTACTTCCTGGGCCTCACAGTTGGTGTCCACAGGCGTTATCACGAATGCCGGGCACAGTTTCTCTCTGGCAGGTTTGGCGCCCCGGAGGCAGCTTTTTCATCCGGGTTCGTCCGCTTAACTGCGGTAAAAGGGGAGAACACCACTGACTTGCACACGGAGATCACCTCCCTCCTAAGGAAGGACGTGTTAGAGCCTGTTCCTCTATCTGAGCTGAAGAAGGGGTTTTTACAGCCCCTACTTCATCGTACCCAAAAAGCCGGCGGGTTGAGGCCAATCTTTGACCTGCGAGTTCTGAAACAGGCTTTGCACAGACTCCCGTTCAAGATGCTGATGCAAAAAATGCATTTTAGCGAACATCCGGAATCAAGATTGTGGCGGTAGACCTGAAGGACGCATACTTCCAAGTCACGGTTTTACCTCGACACAGATCTTTCCTGTGGTTTACTTTTGAGGGCCAGGCATACCAGTACAAGGACCTCCCCTTTGGTCTGTCCCTGTCACCTCACACCTTCACAAAGGTCGCAGAGGCAGCCCTTGCCCCGTTAAGGGAAGCGGGCATCTGCATTCTCAACTATCTCGAAGACTGACTGATCCTAGCTCACTCGGGGTTTGTAGTGTGCACACAGGGATCTGGTGCTCAGGTACCTCAGCCAGCTGGGGCTTCAGGTCAACTGGGAAAAGAGCAAGCTCTCCCCGGTTCAGAGCATCTCTTTTCTCGGTATGGAGTCTCAATGAGGGCATGCCTCTCGAACGAGCATACACATTCGATGCTGAACAGTCTGAGTACATTCAGGCAAAATACGTACTTCCCTCTGAAATCCTTTCAGAGGCTACTGGGGCATATGGCATCCTCAGCGCCATTCATGCTGCTCAGGTTGATGCATATTAGATCGCTTCAGCACTGGCTTCAGACTGGAGTCGCGAGATGGGCATGGTGCCATGGCGCACACCGCTTGCTCGTCAGGCAGGTCTGCTGCAGTCTGTTATATATATATATATATATATATATATATATATATATATATATATGTGTTAGATTAGATTTATGTTTAGAATAGTAATAATGTTTGTCTGTGTTCAAGGACGACTTGACTGTGGTATATTTTGATAAATAATCTCATCCCTGTTTCTGAAAGATTTCACTTCAATGCTGTACCTTAATACATGTGATATTATTTTCAATAAGCCATGAGAATAATATCACTCCAATAAGTTAATTAATCATAATTTACTTATTAAAACTAATTCCTTACAGTAGAAATTGTGAGCTGATAGAACTAGACGTTGTATTATGTTTTCAATAGTGGAGAATCTATTAAGACAAATAATATAGTTATTTGTCATTTATCTAATTTATAATGGTTGTTGAACGCGGCTAATTCCTTACATAATAAGGACAGTTTAATTTAGTTCATTGCTCACATATTTCGAGACCCTAAATTCCCTTCTAAATGTCACATTTCCTTTATTCCCTACATGTTATGGTTTAAGAATGCGGGCATAATAACTGATCCCAACCACATCTCTAAATTATATTTCTAATACCCTACAGTAGTATTCAGCTGGTCATGTGATTCTAAAATGACAGGTCCCATAAGGGCGCCCCTGCCCCATGTAGAATCAAACAGCTTTTATAAGGTTACTGATATTACTAGAGTCCTCATCTCATGTGATTGGTCAAGTTTTTATACATATGTTTCAAAACTACAATTTATTATTTTAGGAGTACAATTTTTTAATGGAGAAAACATACTGAGTGCACCTTTAAATTATGAGACGCTTGTTGCTTGGGAAGCTGCTGTACAATTGTAAAGTATTGTCTCCAACAGTGGCATACACAAATGCGCATAAAACCCATATAAAGGCATCCATGCAGTTATTTCCCAGCTTCAGTACTTTTCCATTAAATTCTGGTCTGAGATAAACCGGGTAGTTTATCAGTGTGACATCAAGTGAAAATAGTCATGCTGTAAACTGGCCAGTGTTGCCTGTGCAATTTGTGAGACTGTCAAATACTAGAGGTAATCAAGAGGTCACCAGCTTTACAGCTCAGAGATATCCCTCTTTCATAGACTATATCTTAAGACACCAGCACAAATCACACTCTGAATATCTCTCTCACCCTGACTTAATATCCAGGCAAAGAGCTCAGGAAACTTACAGGGCTGGAGCGATCCCAGAAATGATTGATTCCGATCTGCATGGGTCAGTGTGTCTTTACGCAGGATCTGCTCTTCAGTATGAGGGCCAAAACTCTAAAATATTGAATGTAGTCTTTGGATAAGGTTTCACAAATATATCCCATCAACTGAGCAGTGCTGGCAGGCACAGCAGACCAAAAGGTGAAGACCTTGGAAGGATGAGCCTCGCTGTGAAGTTTGAAGCAGATCTTGAGATTTCTGGCCCGAGATGGTCCACCCCATGCAGAGAGGCACAGCATTAAATATGACTTTTAGATCTAGCTGGACTGTTGATGTTTTCAAACATTGTGAAAGTA